>CM049393.1:8588668-8693668 GCA_026937815.1 Etheostoma perlongum | reverse complement strand
CCCTCTCCCTGCCAGCTGTTTGACCAGCTGTCCAGCAGCGACGGCCTACTGGTCCTGCAGGTGTTCGGTCCAATCACGGTGGTTCTGTCAGTTCTGGGCATCTGTGCTGCGTCTTTGGACCTAAAGACTCTACTGCTGGTGGTGAGACACGCACACACACAGACACAACCACACGCACACACACAGACACAACCACACACACACAGACACAACCACACACACACACAGACACAACCACACACACACACACACACAACACAACCACACACACACACACACACACAAAGACAACCACAACCACACACACACAGAAAGAAACAAACACACACACAACTACACAAAGACATGCGCACACACACAACACACACACACACACACACACACACACACACAAAAGACACACACACACACACACACAACCACACACACACACACACACAGACACAAACACACACACACAAAAGACACAACTACACACAAACACACATACACAAAGATACAACCACACACACACGCACACAAAGCCACACAAAGACAACCACACACACACACACACACAAAGACAACCACACACACACACACAAAGACAACCACACACACACACACACACACACACAGAGCTTACCTGTGATTGTCTCCTCCAGTTTTCCGCCCTGATATTCGTGGAGTTTGTGGCTGTGATGGTTGTTGCCTCCCCGCTGGTTCAGGTTCAAGCTCAGGTACCTGTCTTTGTCTCTGTCCCCTTTTTACACCGCACAATCCACTCTTAGCTCCCACTGCTGCGCCCTAGAGGCCCTTTCATCACTTACCATATTTTGGTACGGTGTGTTTCTCCGTCACCGTTTCATTCTTCTGTGTCTGTGTTCTGCAGATGGGCGGTGCAGTGGACGAGGTGTTTCTCAACGTAACCCCCCTCCACAGAGCAGAGCGTTACATCCAGACTGAACTAAACAAACTCCAGGCCTCCGTAAGAGACATAAAGAAAGAAATGCAAGAAATAAAGCAATGCAGAAGTTTTACTTAAGTAAAAAGTAGCAATACTTTAAGTAAAATGTACAAAAGTAGTAGCATCAAAAAAAGTAGCATGAAATCAAAGTACTCAAGTAGAGTACAACTACCTCACAAATTATACTTAAGTACAGTCCGTCTTGCTGGTGTTATAATCACCCTAGCCTGAACCGTTGGAGGGGGGGTGCCAGCATAGACAGTTAAAGAAATGGACCAGCAGATCCCATTGCTCTGGATGGAGACCATGAAGGAAATTAGAAGCACTTTTCCATGGTAAGTTGGACGCTGTATAAAGCTATAGAAAGAATATATAGCACCATGCCGTCAGACAGACTATTATTCTGACTGTATTATGTTATCTCTCTTAACACCAAAATACTAATACAACTATCTCAGTGGCAATGCCTTTCATTCTTTCTACTTTGGCACTATTCAGCAACATGGACAGGACACATTTAACACATGCACACACAGCACACAAGAACGCATGCACGCACACACACACACACACACACACACACACACACACACACACACACACCAGGCACAAGAGAACACGTGCACGCAAGCACACACACGAGAACACGCACACACACACACACACACACACACACACACACCAAGGCACAAGGGAACACGTGCACGCAAGCACATACACGAGAACACGCACACACACACACACACACACAGCAAGGTACACAAGAACGCATGCAAGCACACACACACACACACACACACACACACACACCAAGGCACAAGAGAACGCGTGCACGCAAGCACACACACAAGAACACGCACACACACACACACACAGAAACACAGACACACACACACACACACACACACACACACACACCAAGGCACAAGAGGGCCTGCTGGGCGGCTGTGGCTCAGCGGTAGAGCGGTTGCCTGCCAATTGGAAGGTTGGTGGTTCAATCCCCGGCCCTGCAGTCCCATGTCGAAGTGTCCTTGGGCAAGACACTGAACCCCGAGTTGCCCCCGATGCTGTGTCATCGGAGTGTGAATGTGTGTGAGTGTTTATCTGATGAGCAGATGGCACCTTGTACCTTGGCCACAGTGTATGAATGTGTGTGAATGGTGAATGGTTCCTGTACTATGTAAAAGCGCTTTGAGTAGTCGTTCAGACTAGAAAAGCGCTATATAAATACAGCACATTTACATTTACATTTACAAGAGAACGCGTGCATGCAAGCACACACACAAGAACACGCACACACACACACACACACACACACACACACACACACACACAGCAAGGTACACAAGAACGGTCACACAAGCGCACACACACAAGCACTCTTGTGCCTGCGCAGAGGTGTATGTCAATGAGCAGGGCCTCGCATGTCAAGTTAGCACAGGGTCTGACCCCAGCCTATAAATATTTATCCAACCGTTCTTCTACATTTTTACTATTTTCTACAACACTTCACACAGATAAACCACATGCTCTCTCTCACTCCCTCTGTCTCTCACTCTGTCTTTCTCTGTCTCTGTGTCTCTCACTCTTTCATACCACTCATAACGGTAAACTATCAGCCGAGAAAAACTAAACATCAGGAAAGACACACACCGTTGCAGACTTGTTTAATACAGTTTGACAGTGGTTAGTTTTTGCCAGACCTTCCTCCACAGCGCTAGTCCAGCTAGCGGTCTGGATTTACCCTGCAGAGATCTGAGGAGCAGGTAACCATAGTCCTCAGGAATCCACCGGAGGTTAGAACGCCAACACAAAGAAAGAGGAAGGGGACGGACATCCAGCCGAAAATTAAAGACCGGCTGCACCTGAACAATCCCCCAAATGAATCCTCATTGATATAAACTACACCAGTTATTATTGTATTTTGTTTGGATGAGTCTTAACTCCAGTTTCAGATGTCTATAATCTTAGTCTGATATATCCGAAGATGATAAGAGATTTTTCTATATTTGCTGAATGAATTAATGGACCAGTAAGAAGTGCACGAGAGATAACTTGACCTGTGTGTTTCTCAGGACTCTTGTTGTGGGTTGAGGAGTTTTGAGGACTGGGAGAATCAACTTCCTGTCACCTGTTTCTGCACACCGCCCGCCTCCGACCTGCAGCCGAGGTGAGACAGCAAAACACGAAAAACTCATCGCGTTAAAAAGGTTTTTGAGCTTCTAGACAGATTTCTAGATTTCCAAAAGAGTTTGAGATATCTCAAATAATTTATGGTACTGTCAGGAGAAGCTTGCAGACAGTTTGGACTTCCATCAGCTGTTTGGGTTTAATTACTAATGTTGACTAACATGTTGTGTCTATGTTATCTCCTAACATATACCTACCTCTCCGTCTCTGCTGATTGGGAATGATTGAGATTTCTCTTGCACAGCTACCAGAAGACTTACAGCTTTCAGACAGGTTGCTCACGTCACATCTACGTCTTCAGGCTCAGTTGGAGTCTGCTCAGTAACGCTCAGCATCACCGGGACAGGATCTGTTGGTCCATTCCTTTAACTGTCTATGGTTAAAACTACCATCAACCTTTCAGCAGACCACTTGTAAAAACAAGCCGTTGGGCTTTGGTGCCTTGCTCAAAAGCACCATGGCAGTACCCATGATACTTTGGTCCATATGGGGACTTGAACCAGCAACCCTCCAGTTCCCAACCCCACTCCCTACGGACTGAGTTCCTGCCACCCCCGATTTCTGCAACAAGAAAGCACTGCTATGACTCGCTCGTCTCGTTTCTTACTCCTGTCAAATTTGGCTGAAATCAAGTACGGTGGGAAACATCGAACTCCATGAACGATCTGAAAGTTTACTACACGGGGGGGGAGGCACGTTTGTTGGGTGACACTCCCACAGCCGCACCACCCTGCGGCAAATTTTTGTTGTTGTTGGTCTGAACGTGGCTCAACTTTTTGTTCTTTTTCTTGTCTTTGTCTCACAGCTCTCAGTCTGCTAACTCCAGCTCAGGGGGGCGCTGTGCGATGGTGGGTCCCGACTTTTACCCTCCGACCAATCGGCTCTCAGAGAAACTATGGGTTCACTCCGAGGTAACTGACCCACCTGCTGCACCATGCTTTCTTCTTTCTTCCTTCCTCTATTCAACTACTTCTGCTTTGTTTCTGTCATTCCTTTTTTTCCTTTTCCCATTTCTGCCTTCTTCTGTTCTTTTTCCATATTTTTTCCCTTTGTCACTCATTCCTAAATTGCTTATTTCAATTAATTATAAGCAAAATAAGTCAAAATAAGTCTACTTAATTTACTTTTCCTTCTTATGTTTGGTACTTAATGTCCCACTTCAACAGCATTCTTCATTCTACTACTACTATTACTACTATTACTACTACTACTACTACTACTAATATCTACCATTATAGGGGCTGCAACTGATGATTCTTTCCACTGTTGATTTATCTGTCGATAATTTTCTGGATTAACTGTTTAGTCTAGAAAATGTCAGAAAATGTTGAGACATGTTGATCAGTGTTTTCCAAACCCCAAGATGACGTCTTGTTTCATCCACAACTCAAAGATATTTAGTTTGCTATCACAGAGGAGTGAAGAAACTAGAGTATAATCACAGTTAGGAAGCTGCAATCAGAGGAGTTAGCATGAAAAATGTCTGCGAAATCTTCTGAACTAGATGGATTTATGGAGTGAATATGTAACCAAAGTATGCCTCAAATGAATGCTGTGTTCATATGGAGGAAATGCTTCAATGTCTGGTGATGGAAGGACAGTAATCTATTGTGATGAATGGACGATGGGGATAACTTAGTTTAGCCTTGTTCAGGCCTCTGTCTGACCTCCGGCCGGGCTCCAGCGGGGGCCTCAAGTGATTAAGACATGAAGAAATATCCTTCAGAGTCAGATTCCTAAAAACTTTGTTATGACAGAAAATCATCTTAGACAACCCGTTCTCACTCCCAACTCGTTAAATACTGACGCTCAGCGCTGACAGAAACCAGCTTTTAGCATCTCTATGGAACACACCAGGCATAGCAGCAGCGGCTCTGTGAGGTGACGTAGTATGAAAGACCTTCAATCCGCGTAAGGAGGTGGATGGGTCAAACAAAATAGGACGTTCACCCAGGAGACCGGGCTTATTGTCCCGTTCTTATCCAGCGTGTCAGTGAAACATACTGTACATCCCGACCCAGAGGGTAAAAAAGTGCCAACTGATAATGGAGCATGGTTTTGGCCAGTCTTTTTTTTACTTGCTTGATAAATGATCTTGGAAAGCTTCTAGTGTACATTAGTGCTTCTTGGTTCATGGGGCATGATTATCTTAGCTTGTAAAGGATTCCCTTTGGCTTAGTGGTGAGTTTACATAACCAGACCATCCTTTATGATAAGTCCTATTTATCTTATTTATTGTAAATGATATACAAGTCTGTGCCTGCACTCAGTTTGTGGGTCAACACCTGTAATGTGTGTATCTCTGCAGGACCTGATTCCATAAATGCGTGTAAAATAAAACCAGATCAGGTCCAAATTGATCTCAAACTTTTTAATAAAGTTTTCTCTGTTCAGATTTGCAACACAACAACTAATCGATCAATCAATTAAACTTTGCAGCTCTGCACATTTTGTCCTTAAAACTACATTTTACATGTTTTGTGGTGTGTCTGGACAAGCTGATGTTGATGTCCCTATGTCTATATGTCTCTGGACAAACTGATGTTGATGTCCCTATGTCTATATGTCTCTGGACAAACTGATGTTGATGTCCCTATGTCTATATGTCTCTGGACAAACTGATGTTGATGTCCCTATGTCTATATGTCTCTGGACAAGCTGATGTTGATGTCCCTATGTCTATATGTCTCTGGACAAACTGATGTTGATGTCCCTATGTCTATATGTATCTGGACAAACTGATGTTGATGTCCCTATGTCTATATGTATCTGGACAAACTGATGTTGATGTCCCTATGTCTATATGTATCTGGACAAGCTGATGTTGATGTCCCTATGTCTATATGTATCTGGACAAACTGATGTTGATGTCCCTATGTCTATATGTCTCTGGACAAACTGATGTTGATGTCCCTATGTCTATATGTATCTGGACAAACTGATGTTGATGTCCCTATGTCTATATGTCTCTGGACAAGCTGATGTTGATGTCCCTATGCCTATATGTATCTGGACAAACTGATGTTGATGTCCCTATGTCTATATGTCTCTGGACAAACTGATGTTGATGTCCCTATGTCTATATGTATCTGGACAAACTGATGTTGATGTCCCTATGTCTATATGTCTCTGGACAAGCTGATGTTGATGTCCCTATGCCTATATGTATCTGGACAAACTGATGTTGATGTCCCTATGTCTATATGTCTCTGGACAAGCTGATGTTGATGTCCCTATGCCTATATGTATCTGGACAAACTGATGTTGATGTCCCTGGATGCTTCTCTTGAACGTATCTTAACATTGACCCTGTGAGGTAGGATGCATATATGTTTTTTATTGACTTTGACCTTTGACCTGCAGCCCTGTGGTCCCATCCTGAAGAGCTACCTGAGCTTCCCCATCAAACTCAGGATAGGAATCATTTCAGCCTTCGCCACCATTACGGTACCATATTGCACAATGTTTTCCTTTTCAATTTAACTTTTTAAATGTCTTTCTGTGTCTTTTATTTGATTCTTTGAAGATAATGTAAAGAACGGACTACAGCAGGGGTGTCAAACTCAATCCCACTAAAGGTTACTCTAGAAAATGATAATCACATCAGGGGCCTGACATGTATAGTTTATTGACATGCTTTGAATAATTGAGTCAAATATTTTTGACTGTTTTATTGCATATTTTACATGCTTTCACATTTGGCCCACATAAACCCCTAAAAATGCGGTTTGAGCAAAAAAGGAAAACAATGCAAAGAAAGTTCAGGTACTTTCCCCCCTTTTCTAGTCTACACATGCAATCTGGCAAACCGTCTTTTCAAACCACCTTAGCACTCTCACAAGCCCACTCCCTTCATTCCTCCATCCATTTAACCCTCATGTTGTCCTTGGGTCAAATTGACCCGTTTTCAGTAATTTTTTTTATTTTTTTGTCACAAAAAATGGGCCGTCAAAATAGGCGCTGAAAATGTCAACATTAAAAATATCAAAAAACTTTGGGAAAAACAACAAAAACGTCAAAAAAAACACCCACAACATTGAAAAACTGACCCTGGTCGACAGGAAGACAATACAAGGGTTAAAATATTCTGTCTGGCTATCATTAATCTAGTCTGGACCCAGATTCTCATGTGCTTATCCATCCCACTTAGGATTGACAAATCTAGAACAACAAATCTCGGGCCGAATGGATCCTGGGTCCCTGCAATCTGACATAGGTTATCACGTGTCCCCAATCCAACATCCCTGGACCTTATCACAGGACTATGGGGTTGGCCGTCCTCTGTCTCTTTACATTGATTTTTCTAAAACCCAAAAGACGATGTACTTCTAAGAATGTGTTGGAGCACTGATGGACATGTGTTGCAGATGGCGGCCATTGCTCTGTGTCTGGCGTTGGGTCTGGAGGAGTATTGGAAGACGCCTCCGGTGGAAACTACAGTCGATGACTTCAACAGAGTGAAATACAAACCCAAACCCTCCCTCACCTGACCTCCGACCTCCAACCTCGGACCCCTCACCCACGACCGAGGCCCCAGTTCAAACTGCTGGTGATGATTGCAAGAGTTCAATAAAACTGCATCATCCACTTTTTCGGGATCGAATTTTGTTTATATATAATTTATAGTTGACAGAATGCTACTTTTAAGAGGAGATGAAACCGTTCCTATCTCTGTTTATGTGATTATATTTGGCTGGATGAAAAAATACTTTAATCTAAATAAAGAAGAATGGCAGCTGGTTTGGATGAAATGTTTGGCTTTTTTTGGTTTGACTTTAAAAAAGTGTGTTATAAATAAAGTTTAATCAGTGACATGTACGTTTGTGTAGTCTTCAGTTGTAGTTTCCTCCTGCAGCCACAAGATGGCGGTAACATCTATAACTCACCCTGCAGCAAGTCAGAATTTTGCTGGACACTAAGCCTTTTAGACTATTTCCATTTTTTCAGGGGCAGAATAAATGAATTAAATATTATTTCACATAAAATATTAGAAAATGACTGCTGTTGTGAAGTGACAGACCTTTTAGTACAAGTAAGAGTTCAGAAACAACTTTTGCTCGGCCATTTGAGGGAAACTGCATGTTAATAAACTTTTTTACAAGTTAAAGAGGTGCACTTAAATGTACGTTTGGGTATCTGAAGGCTTGATAATAGCTGCATCCCAGGTTCTTAAATGTCCAATTGCCTCCCTTCCTTGGGTCTCTCCCATGCTTTATCCAAGGGACGGAGTAAAATGTGAGAAAATGCAAGGGGAGAGAAACCATGGGGAGGGGAAACAAGGAAATGTGTTTTTAGAGGGATCCTCTAGACATCCTTTCCACTGAATTGTCAAGTGAATTTGACGGATGTATGAGCGGAGTTATAATGGCTTTTAGCTGCAAGGCTTCCAGGAAGACTGCTTTTGTTTATGTTAGCTCCTCCTCGATCCCCGCTCATTGGGGCAGGAATAAGAGCTTTGAGACAGCCTTCAAGAAGGAGGTACAGCCGAAGAGCAAGGACGGGACATCCAGCCCATCTCATTGGGAGAGAAGGCTCAAGTCCTCTGGAGGACCTCCATACATAGGTTACATCCGTCTGAAGGATGCAGTACATGAATTTACAGTGAAAACACAAAAGGCTTTCATTTTAGTAGGCTTCTAGCAATCTCCATTACATGTATTTTCATCCCATTCTGATGAATGGGTTTGTGTGATATCAGATGAAAATGTACTGTATGGCACACACACAGTGTTGCTACACCAGCAAACGCTACATCCTGTTGCTTCTAACATCGGCCCAGTTTCCCCATTCAAGGTCTTTCCAATTGTGTCATGAGGTAAGTTGGCAGGAGATTTTAAAGGACCCTGGCATGATCTGCTGAATGATTGGCAATGTGTCACCCTGATAACAGCTCGACAGGACAGAAGTTGGACGTAACAATAAATCCGACACGGCGCCTGTGACGCCTCACGCCGTCCTGTAAAGTTAAAGTAAATAAAATAAAAATGGGAAGTGTAAATACCTCAAAACTGTTTCGCCACCAGATGTTGAACATGCTGCAGTGACATGCGCCAGTCCAGTTCTTCCACAATAGTCTTGTTCAAAGTACTTGAAAGCAGTACTTGAGTAATAGTACAAGTATCTTACCTGAATATGACTAAGGTCGAACTTTCAGAATATTGCTTGAGTAAATCTCTTAACCCTCTGAGGTCCAAGGGCCTTTTTAGATGTTCTTAAATTCGCCTTTTAAGGGTATTTGCATATAACCTGAAACTAATGTACTTCATATGAAAATGTTCAGAACAGACTCAGCTTTTTGTCCATTGAAGCCCAAATGTGTTCCAGAGCAATGTATACAGAGATAATTTGGCCCTAAAGCTGAAAAATTGATGTTTGCTTTTTGAAATTTTTCCAATCTCTTGTGAAAACATACCAAGACTCAAGTTTTTGGTGCTTGAAATGAGTTTAAAAAAAAAAGTCTTGGGTTCACAAAAGTAGCGTCATATAGGAATAAAACAGTAAATTAATGTCTAAAATGAAATTTAGCAACACAGCTTTTTGAGTAATATCACTGGGCCTCTGTAGTTAAGTATCAAAGTAATTTTATGATATTAAATGTATTTAATTATGAGAAGTAAAACAAGAAGTAGACTAGAAGTAAAAAAAATTTTTTTTTTTTAAAAACCTTTGGTTATGAACTTTATTGTGGCTCTCTTCTGGTAAAGCATACTATTCAGGGTTTCACAACTTAAATTCGAAGTCTGACATCAAAGAGAAAAACATGGACAGAATTTTAATTGTTCACTCCAACATACAAAATCAATTCTTACAAGTAAAGCATAATCAAGATGCTTAGGGGAAATTTAGTGGAGCAAGAGTATATTTTATTCATATGTAGTGGAGTAAAGGTTTTCAGAAATACAAATGAAGTAAAGTGCAGATACGTTAACATTCTACTTAAGTACAGTAACAAAGTATTTATACTTTGTCCCATTAGAACACTGCTTTCTGGTAAAAACACAAGGTGAGGTGGGGAAACACCATTGTGTAAAGCAGAGGTGCCCAAATTCTTTCATATGAAGGACCAAAATGTATCTGGATGGAAGGCAACGGGCCAAAATAAATGTTGATGTTGAGGAATACCGTAACTCTTGCTATTCTCCACAGACACAACGTATGCATGTAATTTAAATGGGAAGTTTACCAGCACTGTGCTTTACATTGCAGCTAAACTCAGATTACTTTTTTAACTGCACAAAATGTACAATTTATAGTCATAACTTTTAAATAAGAGGAAAAGAAGCATGACCATGTCAAATCCATGGCAGGCCCCAAACTGGGCAGCCTTGGTGTAAAGTATCACTGCGCGCTGTAGCTTTAGGATCCTCCAGGGAAAACAGCCCCAGAACAAAAGATGCAGACACTCCTCTTTAATTAACTGTACAGCAAAAGGACTTTAACTGTCTGCAACATTAGTCAACAGAAAGTGTTGGCTCCCAGCTCACACCCTCTCAGTCAAAGCCCAAAAAACCCAGGTGAAGCAAACATGTTAAACACTTCTGAACACCCCTACCTACAATGTAAGTGCTCTATATATTAATCAAATTAAATAAATTAGACCATAAAGAACATACAGTATGTGGCTGCTACAGGTTCATTCCTTTAGTGTTTATCTGAATATCTAGATGTCCTCCTTAAATAAAGCACCCATGATCATTTCCTCAGTGTCAACTGTCTTTATTTTAACTTTATTCCGCTTATGTTAACTATTATTGTGATCAGCCTCGTCTCAGTGCAATCTGGGGCCAACATTTTGGATTGACGACCAAAAACCGCTCTCACGGAGGTCTACTTTCATCTGGGACAGCCCCAAAATCACACAGCGTTCAAGGGGCCTTTGAAATGGGACAGATTCCTACAAACTAAAACTTATGTAATATATACTACTGAAATATAAAGAACTTTATTTCAGAATGTGCATTAACACTGCCATATAAACCTGGTATTTCAAGAAAATCTGTACGTGGATCAGGAAGAACACATGTTGCTGCACGCAGACCACTATGGGATCACAATGCAGTTGGATTATCGAGACCAGATACTCTCTTTTATCCTGAGCAAACATTTTGCAGCCGTGGGAAGAGTTTAAACTCTGCAGGTAAAGACATGCATGATTTTATAAACCTGGGCTTTTCTTTAACAGCGCTTAAAGGTTAAGGTATTGTACGAGAAAATGCCACAAACACAAGACCTTTATAAATGTGTGGGTGTGGGGGTGGATGCTGCACACTGACCTTTAAGAGGAATCAAAATTACACTGTTCAGCTGCTCGTCCCGACATGTTGAACAAATTAAAGGTGTCATCCGCAATAAACTCAAAACCTACAGAGATCTGCAGAGCAGTCAACCATAGTCGGAGATTTCTTTTTCTGCATTCAACCTCACTTCAATGTCGTCAAGTAAAATTACAAAGACAAAACACAGAAAAGAATACACCGTCATAAGAAAGATAGAAAGACATAAAAAAAATTAAAAAAAAAATGATTTGATGAATAAATTAGGATAATACAAACACACACAATGAGTTGCATGTTAAACTGGGCCAGATGGATCAAAATGGATAGATATTTATTTTTAAATAACCAAATATTCGTATCGGCCTTAAAATCCTTTATCAGTCGGGCTCTATTAATAACTGAAGGCAACTCAAAGAAGCATCTTATCAACTTCCTTTATGCTCATTCAGATGACGCACCACATCTAATACATCTTTATGAAAAAAAAAACAATTAGCCGCAATTAGTGCCGATATCTGCCTCGTGTAAATCAATAAACACCCTGACCACAGGGTTTGTTGCCATCCAGTAAAAGACCTCAGAATTGGCTTCCTCTCTCCGCGTGTCCTCTGAGACCGCACCCAAGATCCAGTCCCTCATTTATTCTGCAACACCAACAATCACCTTGATACAACCGTCCCCTTTTGGCTGAGATGTTAGAGCTGTAAGAACGGAAACTATGATGAAGAAATATATATAACTATATATATAAAAAAATGTACTCCTGCACAATATGTCTTGGAGGAAATTACACACATAAACATGCAGGTAGCACGTCAACGTTTATAGCAGGGGTCGTTTTTAGAAAGAGAGACGGAGTAAGGACCCCCTAGTACACATTGTATAAAAATGAGTTACATGTTAAACTGGGCCGGATGGATGAAAATGATTATTATTGAATATGAATATTATTTATACATCATGTTTTAATGTTAAACATATAACACCTATAGTAAGCTTAACTTCACAAATAAGGGAAATTCTTTCCTAATAGGTTGGATTATTATTATTATTATTATTATTATTATTAAATATTTTCAG
Organism: Etheostoma perlongum; assembly: GCA_026937815.1. NCBI lineage: Eukaryota > Metazoa > Chordata > Actinopteri > Perciformes > Percidae > Etheostoma > Etheostoma perlongum. The sequence continues at coordinate 8,681,176 of CM049393.1, read as the reverse complement.
ACATTTAAAAAAAACAAAAAACAACAACTTTCAAACATATTTGACATACCCGCTGCACTTTCTGAGGAACCCTTAGACCCCACTGTTGAATATCTCTGGTTTTTAATTTTTTTTAAAGTAAAAAGTAAAGAAATGTAACATTATCCATCTAACTCTTCCTCTAGCTGTCCAATACACTGTCTTCCCTTGGACATACAGCACAGTCTTGCATTGCCAGACCTTCCTCCACAGCGCTGCAAAGGAGGGTCCGGCTATCTTACGCAGCAATCCGGGATGAGTTAATTGGCATTTCTCCAAACTAATCATAATCATCTTGGGCCAATGAGAATTGAGTGATTCAGACGCGTAACTTTCGGTAAGCAGGGTACGCAGTTGCTTACGGGCCCGGACCAATCAAGGGGCCCGCGTCACTGGAAGACATTGATTGACATTGATTGGGCGCCCTATCGCATTTTCATTACTCGCGACAATCCCAGCAGTCCCACGTGGGCAGCCACTGACCAATCAGGAGCGAGAAGGGGTCACATTCATTTCCGTGTTTCTGATATGAAGACGAGACGTGTGTGACTCGAACATCTCACATTTACGTACAGCAAAGCCCCGGGAAGGAACTTGTTTTGGTGGAACATGTGTACGTTCAAAGGTTGTTTTGGTCGTACAACAGAAAACTCAGATTGGACAGATAGTCTAGCTAGCGGTCTGGATTTACCCTGCAGAGATCTGAGTTAACCAGAGTCCTTATACATCGATTGGAGTTTAGAATTACATTAAAGAAAGAAACAGACATCCTGAAACAGTGACATCCAGCGGAATTTCCATCAGAACGAGAGCAATCCCTGAAGTGGAACGTCCTGGATGTAGACTTACTGAAGGCTGGCAGAACCCTTGTGGGAGCATACAGCTCGATGGTGTTTTTTGCCTCCAACGTCGCCTTCCAGGTAGCTAACCCTAACCATAACTATTGCCGTTCTGCCTGGAAGGAGCCTCCATGTACCCTTTTCCTCCGCTGCAACTCAGTTCTTTTAAAGCAAAGTGGAAAACATCTGTTGATAATGACTTATTTTAAGTAATAGGTAATTTCTTACACTGCAACTTTAAATGTATTCATAACTGCTCTTTAATGTTTAATGTAAAGCACTTTGAATTGGCTTGTTACCGCGATGTCCATCCATCATCACAGCTTAACCTGGGGTCGGGTTGTAGGGGCAGACTTTGTAGGCCTTGCCTTTTAAAACACATCGATTTCCTGAGGAACTTGGGGTAGTTGATCAGGTTCCTTGAGGAACCCCTTTTTTATGAGCATGGTCTTGAACATCTTTGTGTGACACCATTTCCTAACCGTCTGAGGTCCTACAAAAAAAAAAAAGGTACCTATTATGACTGTCTAAGGAAGGGGTGGGCAATTACTTGTTTTCCAAGGGGCCACATTGAGAAACAGGAACTGTTGTAGAAAGCCAAACCAATAGGCCAAACTCAATTCTGCTGAATATTAATTTTTATCTCTTTATATAAAGCAGTACATTTAATGTCTTTGATAAGCTGCGACTGGTAAGGGCATACATGTATTAGGACATGAAATAAGTGAAGCAGACATAGTTGAATTATGTCACTTTAATAAACATCCATGAATGTAATTGTGACCAAAATGTTAATGTTTTTTTGCCATTTTTCAAATTACAGCATTCAAATTAACTAATTAACTACAAATTGCTGTTACTATGTTGTTTGTAATCTAACTACAGAATTAGCTTTTTTAACTTTTCCTAGAACATGAAAAAGTGAAGCAGACAGTACAAAATGTCGTCACTATTTTGCATTTCATGTGCAAATAGGCCCTTGCCTTGCATTTCGGTGTTTAGCTAGTTCATTCATTAGGGCAGTTACATCAACCATGCAGAGATCAAGATCGGCCATCCAGTTTACCATCAAGAGCTCTGGGATCGCGTCTCTCTCTCTCAGGTCCCATACTCTTGAAGCACCTTGGCCAGGCTGAGCCAGCTGACAGCTGTGTGGTAGCCTATGTCACCATGATCAGTTTCATGCTCCTCCAAAAGTGACAAACTGCCTTTGCTTTAATGCTCTCACCCTGATGAAGTTAACAGTTTTAGTTTCAACATCAATAACATGGTTCAGTTTTAGCACTGACTCACACAACACCTGGTGATGTAGAGTACAACGCAAAAATACCAGTTTCAGTTTGGAGTTCACTTCAGTCGATTTCTTGCATCCGTATCAAAAGAACTCTTTTAGGTACTGGGTTCCCCTATCTCGGGGAACAAGGGTTACATACGTAACCCGAGACGTTCTACAAGGAACCATCCAGAAGCTTTGAGCTGGAGAACCCACTGTGGTGGTTGTTGTAGCTCTTCGTAATGTATACTACTTTAGAATGACTTTGTGTGGGTTAGACTACTAACGTATTTAGTAATATACACGGAGGCAAGGCAGGGGTACGAGCACATCAGTAGCAACATTGTCGAGCACCGAGTGCTCAATCTAATGTACCACACTAGCTTAGTTTCCATCCACTTGTTAATCGAATTATCTAAAGTTTGGCAAAAAAAAAAACTTCTATCCAACGGCTTTAAAGCGAATAAAAACCTGTGTGTTATGACGTCACCTGCTGTTTTACGATCAAATTGCTATATTAAATTGATTTTAGACATTTTAAAGTTTTTCCATTAATTTTCACACTGAATTACACAACATTCAAGCAAAGCTTTGCAAACAAAGTTTTTCTAGACAAAATGGATCGTGCCTTCTACCAACACATGATCAATATTACACAAGTTGTAGTGCTTATGTGCCAGCTGATAGCGACATATCAAGCTATAATAAGAAACAACGACATTATCAACACAACACACAGCAGTAGAGGATGTTAATTGCTCAATCGTATCCTTTAGAACAACTGCGTGGGAGCATCTACATTCATTAGGTTTCCCATTTATTGACGTTTATCCTTGCTTTCATTTCCCCATTAGCGTGCTAATGAGCACGCTAATGAGGAAATACAATATCCGGCTCTGCGTGAGTTGATGCAGATGGAGATGGAAAGAAGAGGAGCAGCCGCAGAAAAGAAATCCAAACTAATGTGATTGTCGGTCACCTGCAGGTCAGGCTGGGAGAGAGAGGATATAACACAGTTACACTGCTCACCAAGTCCAGACAAACACGCTAAAACAAGGGAGGCCGGCTTCCTGGGAAGGGACGACTCCCTTCAGTCTGTGGCTCTTCTCGGCCTCCGGGACTCCATCGTGTTTCACCATCATTACTTCTAGAAAACTACATCATCTACATTATAAAAAACCTGAATTCTACTGTGGATATTTATGGTCCTCAGAGGGTAAATCCAAATAATTTATGAGACAAGATAAAACCACTCTAAACCACTAATGTTTGTCATTATTGTGGCACTCAAGGCGGCCCTATGAGCGCCCATTAACAACATTAATATCCATTATAAATCAGATTTCTAATGGATATTAATGGCTCCCAGAGGATGAAACCTTATTATTTTTTATGCTATTCTGACATTTTCCATAGTGCCACCATCAGGAAAATTGTCCTACTTTTACAAATATTAACATCTACCTGTAAACACATCTATAGATTACCTTTTTTTTTTCTTTCTTGATGATAATTGGAATTTTTAAAGCACCACAAGATAACTACGAAGAAGAAGAATCCAAATAATACATGTGACCAACAGGGCCTGAATTTAACACTCAACCAGTGAATTTTGCAATTAGCAGGTAACACTGTCAATCTACCTGCCACACTGGCAGGTAGCCAATGAGAATTGAGTGATTCAGACGCGTAACTTTCGGTAAGCAGGGTACGCAGTTGCTTACGGGCCCGGACCAATCAAGGGGCCCGCATCACTGGAAGACATTGATTGACAGCCGGGGCCCCCTATCGCATTTTCATTACTCGCAACAATCCCAGCAGTCCCACGTGGGCAGCCACTGACCAATCAGGAGCGAGAAGGGGTCACATTCATTTCCGTGTTTCTGATATGAAGACAAGACGTGTGTGACTCGAACATCTCACATTTACGTACAGCGAAAGAGCAAAACATTTAAGTAACGTCTTTTTCACTTTGAAATCGTTTTTGTCCCTCTCGACGTTTTCAACACTACGTAACACTAACCTATTAACTTTAGTTTCACAGTTATTTTTGGAATTTATGGTCAATAAACCTCACTTGTAGGAAATTACACCTAATCTTTGAGTTAGAAAAGCAGAAATTAGGAATTATTGAGACTAAAATTAAAGGAATGGATGTTGATGGATAATCACAGACTGGAATATGTCAACTTTTACTCAATACTATTTCAAAAACACTTCCATTTGTTTTGAACAAATACTATAAAATTGAATAAGACGCCCCAAAATTAATGAAAGTAGAGATTTGTACTTGCCAAAGAGCGTTGTGTGGAATCAATCATGTTATTTTGGGTAATTAAAAAGAAAATTAATATAGGAAAACGGGTCAATTTGACCCGAAGACAACATGAGGGTTAAAGTCCAATAAGTACTTTATTAAACTGTATTAAACTGTATGAATGTGTGCCCAGGATAGGAAATTATGCCTTTATGCTGGATTATCAAGGCGGGCCCCCCCTACTAGGTCTACAGGAATGTCCACGAGTAGGCTACCACGAACAGGACAGGATAGGATCATAGAGACACAGCAATTCCTGTTTTTCACCTTTATGAAGCAAAGTGACTGTGGCAAGGTGGATTTTTAAATGAGGCATTAAAAAAAGGTGGCTGGTAAAAAGTGATATGCCACAGTGGCAGGTGGATTTTTAAATCCAAAAAGTTAACTTCAGGCCCTGGTGACCAGATACAACCACTCTAAACCACTGGTAATGAGATGTGGTTATCACATTATTGCTGCACTTAAGGTGGACCCTAAAGAGGCCGAGTAACAGTTTGGTCCAGAGAAAGTTAGCAAATGGATTCCTTAAAATATCCCCCAAATAACAGCTTGGCAAGTTAAGCCGAGGCAAACGCTGCGTCTGTGGGAGTAAAACATTACTGCGCAGAAGGATAACAGCCTTTTGTTCTGTGCGCTCCGCTCGCCCAGCTGCACACTCTGCCTGAGTGACATGAGAGTGAGCGTGTGCTCCAAACCACTTTCAATTAAACCTCTACACTCATGCACCACTTCCGCAATAAAATCTCTTTTTATGTCTGTATCTTATCCGGTTGCATGATTTACACACATTATCACAGCTGAAAATTCGATGACTGCAGTTGTATACGTATATTTCATGTAGTCTAGGCAAGGCAGCTTTATTTGTATAGCACATTTCAGAAACAGGGCAATTCAAAGTGCTTTACATAAACACAATTAAAATACAAGAATAAAAGTTACATGTCAGTGTAATTAAACAGTCAGCATTAAAAACAGTTAAACATATAAAAGCAGACAAAATAGGAGATTTTAGGCTGCTAGTATGGGATAATGTATAAGCCGTTGCTCTATACAGGTCATCATGTCATTTATTTCCTCATTTTCTGTTAAAGCATTCTTTGATTTTGTCTATTAACTTTAAACCCCCCCATCTAAATCCCTTTCATACTTCTCCCCTCGTTCCTCTAAAGCCTTTTTTAACATAAATGTTCATCAGAACAGTCAAAACAGTCATTCAATTTTGATCATACCCTTGCTAATTGATTGTCATTCAACAAACGTTTCAACAAAAATCAACTTCAGCATAAGAAATTAGCAATTATTTTAAGAAAAGCAACATAAAAAAGAAAGGTTTTCACCATTAAGAGTGCTCATTTACATTTAAAAATGTTGTAAATCAGATTTTTCAAGTGAATTTCAGCACACTATATTTGACAAATGTTTTATTAGAATAATAACACATAATTTCCCACAGTGAAAATGATGGGTGTCTTGTAGCTTTGATTAAGACAAAACTGAATCAACATGTACACATCCAAGTCACAACACCTACATGGCTCACACAAGTCTAAAAACCAACCGAAGAGGCAAGTTTGTCATAAAGCCTGGTGGACAAGTTGGACTGAATGGACGAGGAATGTTTTGATCTGCAAGATCAAGAAAAGTCCATTGTAAGACAAAAGTCCAACGTGGCAGAGACTGAGCAACAAACCTATGGAACCTAAAAATTTGTTTTGGTGATTCGAACCCAAGTTGACAGCTGAGACACATCGGCATTCAATCCTGCGTCTCCAGGTGATACCTCTTGTGTTGCGATTTCGTTGCTGCCTTTTGTCACTTCCTCTAGAAGGTCAAAGGGCCCAGCACACAGTCTTAAAGTAGTCCACCTAGTCATAAAATGAGCAAGTTATTGAGCAATGTTGCGTTACGACTAAAACAACCACCATATCCTGCACTGATGACGTATCTTCCTGTTATGTGCATGCATCAGATACTATGTGGTCGATTGCGTCCAAGAACATCCTGGCAAGTTGAATGAATGGTGAGATCACAATGCATCTTGGTGATTATTTACACTCGTATTTAGCACTGTTAATTTGTGTTCACCCAAGACACATTTTAAAACCAAATAACAGGGTCTACAAGACCAAGAAAAGTCCAAGTTGTAGTACCTACAAGACAAACAACTCGTCTTTGTCTTGTAGCATGACCAACAAAACGGCAAGATCCAGATAAGTCCCACATGATAGAGCAATGTCATCTATTCACGTCACTTGACATGTTTATCAGTTTGTTTCATTTGGAATCTAGCCATGCAGATAAATGCTGAGGTTTGGAGATATATACATCTCTGTCATTTCTGCTGCCCCCACAATATAACCACGGTTATACCATGGTGGAAAAAAAACAACACAACCATCTTAGCAAGATACCACCGAGACTGAACCCGTAAAAAAACTTAATTCGTTGACTGTTGAATTATAACATGTTATGAAGAAGTAGTGAATAGGCGACAAACTCAACCTCACTACCAGGTTTTATAAACCACAGTCGACAGGAAGTCTTCACTCACTTCCCCTAAAACCTTCTTATACTTTCACTCTACTCTGTTCAACACTGTTGAAATCAGCCAAGTCCTTCAACTAAAAGCTCAATTTAAACTGAAGTAGACTTATAACAGCATGTAAAATAAAGTGTGACCCATTGAGGTTAATTGTACATGTGGTAATTGTAATAATACCTAATTAAATTGTTTTTTCTAAGAAACTGACTAAGAAATTATTATCATAATCATATCAAACTGCATCATTTGTTAATGATTTCATACTTTGAGTATTTTCATTTAGATTACAGTATTTATTACAGAAAAGTGTAAAATGTCTAATATGTCTAAACTTGAACAAACTAAACTGGATGAACACAACTTACAAAACGTAGAAATGAAATGAAGTGTAAGAGCTCTAAAAAGGTGAGTTTCTAACATGGCCAGATTGGTGTGTTTGGGGAGAGTCCCAGAGCACCGCTGCCACGGGTCCGGTGATCGGTCCTTAGTGGTGGAGCATAGGCTTTGGGAAGGAGGGTGGAGGTGGAGCAGGTGGGGGCCTGATTATGGAGGACTCTTGTGAGTGAGGAGAAGGACTTTGAATCGGATCTGTTGTGGGACAGGAAGCCAGGGGAGGTTCTGGAGGACATGGGCGATGTGGACAGGGGAGCGTGACGAGCAGCAGAGTTCTGGATGTACTGGACTTTATTTAGGACTTTGGATGATGTGCCATAAAGAAGGCCATTGCAATAGTCAATTCTGTTTGTGATAAAGGCATGGATCAAGGTTTCAGCAGCAGAGAAGGTGAGTGATGTGCGGTGACAATGTTTTTTGAAGTGGAGGAAGGCAGTTTTCAAGTTGAAGTTCAAGAGCTTTATTATTTATTTGTCCCAGAGGAGCGATTCATTTTGCTGCAGTAGCGAAGAAGTTGACATACAGAACATGACAACAAAGACAACAACATTGATTAAAAATGCAGGATCAGACCAAATGGGGAAATTAATACCATAACATTAAAAGTTTAAGTCACATAGTGTGTTCCAAATCGCGCACTTCTGTTAGTGCACTTAACGGAAGTGCACTTTGTTTTAGTGCGTAAAATTTGACGGGAGAGTGTTGTCTCAAATCGGACTTCATTGATGTACTTACCGCACAACAGCTCATTCCTCCTCCTTCTTCTTCTGTGAAATTGTGAATTGCACCCAGACAGAAACATTCATACCGATACCGGTATGTTGATGTTCATACTTTTGCTCTTAAATAATTTTTTAAAAACACCAAAAACTAGCCATTATGAGTTATTTCAGCAAAAGTGGAGTACTTAAAATTATGTCCAACTGACGTGTTAACTTCAAGAATAAATGTTTTATTACAATTATTATAATAACTAATTCAATATTTTCGACTTGTTATACTGATGTATTTGCTTTGAGCTGCTGTAGTACAGATATTTCCCCTGTGTGGATTTCACATTTTAGAAGCTGGACCTAGTGACTTGATAAATGACTTAATTATTAATCTATTAATTACAGTGACAATACAAGAGTAAAAGCAGATAACATTAAACACATTCAGTCCAGTTTTATTTTAAAAGACGGTCCTGCGTTAAGACTCCAGACCCGAGGCAGTACTGCCGGGTTAAATACGGTGCCATTGCTGGCACTGTATTTTGACAAAGCAACATGAGGATGGACTCTCTAGAGGATCCTTCCCGGTCTGATGGCCATCCTCGGCACAGGGTTAATGGCTGGGGACCTCCTACCGCAGGTGTCCTCGTCTGTCCCTAACGACCAAAATAAGATCAGGGCAGAAACAGCACTGTAATATACCATTAACATTAAAACTGCTAAGTCTTGCAGCTTTGTGTAGCTATATTTACAAGATTATACATCTAACGCTGAAATCTTCTACAGCGGGCCGATAGTTTAACACAATAAACAATATACTACAACACATGTAACGTTAGCTTATACATTATTTGCCGTGTATGGTTTGTGCCGCTGTTAGCTAGCTATGGTTAGCTTGCTAGCATGTCAAATTACGGTACCAATAAACGTTAAAAGATTAACCAAATATACAAATACAGGTACATAAAATGTTATAAGTATAGCAAAAGACTCATGTTCAAATTTGTAAATATAAATTCAAGTTTTTCGACTGTTGTTAGCTCCGCCCCTTCCGCTACGTAGCAAGATGGCGACCGTTGATGTGAAAGTGTCCATCGAAAATATTTTTTGAAACCATCCAGTAAAATATTTTGCAGGCTGACCGCACTTCGACAATGTGAGCGCACTATGTACTCAAAAAGTTAGTATTTAGTACAGAAGTGCGCGATTTGGAACACACTACAAGTGTTCCTAATGTGCCGACGTTACCTATTCTTTACAGAGTTAAGAATTTTGGTGATTTGAGAGAGGAGAAGAAAACATTTTAAAAAGAACAAAACTAGCAACAAAGATACAAATTAAATAAATGACATGAGATTGACTGTCTCAAAATATTTTATTGAAATGACAACAGTAAAATATTTTGAGGCTGCTGTGTGTTTTTGCACTTGGGTATTGATGCTGTGTGTTCCGTAATGTGTTATTACATGTATGTGTGTTTTTAAAGGTTTTTCCACACAATGTTTGAAAGTTTGACTGCCCCTTTGCTGCTTTGATTATTTGATGCAGAGCATGAGCATCCGTCACTTTCAGTTTAGGACCAGGTTGAAGTTTCTGCTCTGAGGTTTCCTCAGTACAAGTGTGAAAACCACAACAACTGCTGCATCAGTTTCTCTTACACCTTAAAACAAATGAATTTGAGGGGAATGCCAGAAATACTTTCCATGCCGGGTTCAATTTTGTCTTCATCATACGTACAGTATGTGGCATTGTCCTAATTTATGACACGTATCAGGCTCTAATCAAATCTCAGGGGCTGCTTGGCTTACTGTACTTCTCACTGTTAGATACCTTTAAATAGAGCTGATGGGTTTCCCCCCACTTTAAATGAAATACTACGAATATTTAATTTACTACACTACTATACTATACTACAAATACTACAATAAATACAGAAATATGAATAATTATAGCAGTGGGTACAATGGAATAACATGATTTGGCAATTATAATAACAGTAAAGATAATAGAACTACAGTATGATTATAACAATAGTAACAGTGGAGGGTGCCTCACCATTTATGTGATTTACTTGCTATTATTATCATTAGTAGTAGTAGTATTAATTAAAAGAAAACAGCTGTTAACGAGCACCACCCTTATTTAATCACCAAAACAATAGAATCAGAGCTATGGGCAGGGATTTAAAGGTCTAAACCAGGCCAAGAGGGGATGAAATTACCTTAACAGTCTATAATTTTTATGTCCCCTCAAGTTGTTTTGTTAACTGTTTTGTCTAATTGTGAATGTACTGTATTTTTTTGCCTTTAAGGACCCCCACAAAAACAAGATGTCACATCTCAAGGGGCTATAAATAAAGAATTTCCGTATTGTGCAAGTGGAAAAGTTTTGCTAATATGGTTACCAAAATCTTGGATTTGCATCTCCAAGAAGTCTCCCAAACCAGACGACGATGTGGGTCATTTATTCTTACCCTCTTATACCACCCACAGCATGTTTTCCATTGTCATACTGGATCTAAACCAGAGAACGTAACGGTCACAGTTTTAAAAATGTAAATGTTGTGAAATGGTCACAGAAAAAAACATCGTGGTGTGGGATAAAGTCAGACTTTGCTTCACTTCCGGTTACGTGTGTAACACCGAATGTGACATAGCTCCGTTTGTTCTCACTATTGACATACTTTAAATGGGACACAACCCCCATTCTACTGGAGGAAAGTCTTCAAACACCCTAACCCGCCTCTTGATGCAGAGCTAAGCGCTCTCACACTTTGCCTCATTATCTACTGCTTTGCGCCCCACAGAAGTCTCTGTTAACCTCTTTGGCATTGTGAACATTTGGTTTTTGCACCTTATTGATACTCATCATTGCTTAGGATTTTTTTATATTTGCACTCTACATACTGTAGAGTTTCCTACAACTGCTGCACAACAATGTCCCTCGTTATAAATCAAGTTTTATCTCATCATTCTCTGGAGACAGTGATCATGCTGAGCGAGTTTCATAGAACAGCTACTTCAACTGAGGTGGAAGATTGAATTGAGGACTTTACGTGTGTACAGTTTAATAAACAGTTTCGACCCCCCACTGTCCTCATAATGGTCTGCTCCATCTTGTTAAAATGGAGTCGGTGGCCCAATCCCAAAGTCCGGACTCACAGACTCAAGGACTTTGGCGTGCGTTCTAGTGAAATTCGTGAGGGATCGTGTATCAAATTAGACCAAACAACGGATAGCTATACCCCACTTAAAGGCCAAACACCTAAATTATGCTGTCATTAATACATTAATAAGATATAAGCTTTGCTTTGTATGAAATTAAGACCAGAACAAGAAATTATTTGGTCTTTATTAGACCGAAAATTAACACAGTTCAAAGTACACCCAAATTATTCTGTAACTAGAAATGCATTTATTGCTGTATTAAACTCTAAATATACTATATTTAGACAATATATAAAAAAGTAAGATACAAAGTATGGCTTATTAAGGGTTTTTAATGTACCGGAAAATAAAGTGCGACAAAAATGTAAATGATGAGTGTACTATAAATACACTCACACACGCAGTAGTTACTAGCTAAATATACCTTTGCCCAGCTTTGTTGTCCTTGTATTAACATGTAACCCCCCCAAACTATTCTGAAAATAACAATAGTCTTTTATGGCAAAAGTTGAGAGAAGTGTAATGAAATCTTTGGTCGTCTATCCAAACCGGTGCTCCTACAAATCCCCATGAGTAATGGGCCGACTACATTGCAGGCTTAATGTGTGCGGAGCGGATGTTCCAACACTATGCTTCTAATATAATCAATGAAACCACACTATACCAGACATGAGAGCAGTGCGTAAGTGGTGCATCTTCTATTTTTTTTTTTATGGGAGGTGTGTGCATGTCGCTCTTTTCTACAGAAATGGATCATAAAGTGTCTTTATTTCTTTTGAATTATACAACCGATAAAGAGGAAATGGCTGTTTCTCTTACAATAAGCGTATTGGCAGTTTGTTTCAAGAGTTCCTGTTTTTACTTCTTGTTTCTCGCCACCTGCGTCCTTTGATAACAGCTGAAAGTAGATTGAAGCTCACTGGGTCTCCTGCGACTCACCCAATCATACGGCCAGTGTGCGCCGCCAACCCGTTCTCACTCTGAACTCGCGGTCGCTTGGGCGGTGGTCGTCAGCGTCAGATACAACGGAAAAATCCCCTTCAGGGTGTGCAGAGCAGCAGCTACACAGCGCTTGAAGATGACATAGTATTAAAGGTGACCCTCCACATGTATTTCATTATTTTATGGTAATGTCTGAAGTTCTACCATGGCCTGTGTCACATTTTTTGTCTTGGTTACCTTGTTTCAAGCCATTCTAGCGTGGTATAGAAAGCCTGCAGGAAGACTCAGCTCCATTTGGGCCAGTTCTCATTAATATTCAACAAGCTAAGCTGCTTGACTCTGATTGGCTAACAGCCTGGCTATCAGCATCCTTTACCCAGCATAACTGGGCGAGCTCATGAATATTAATATCAGGCAGCATGACATCAGACTGACCAGCTGTTGTGATTGGTCTGATTTCTCCTCCTATTTCTTTCCTGTGGCTAGAGCTGACAGAGGAGGTAGCAGTTCATCTGCACATTCACCACATAACACACACACATATGGACCTGACATATTTCAAAAAATGCAAGAGAAAATGACGGTAGCGAGTAGTATTAATGCCCGAAATTCTGCATGGAGAGGTTGGTTGGGGTGGTGGATGGGTCAAACAACACAGGACTCTCACCCAGGAGACTGGGTTTGTCTTTTCCTAAAGCCAAAAAGCCAAAGTTCTTGTCCTGCGTGTCATGGAAACATACCTTTCATAAGCCCCCCCACGATCTGTTCCTTAACCTAACTGGGTCAAAAAAAGACGCCAATATTGCCGATTGCGTTGAGATATGATGCTGTCAGAGACTTTTAGCGTCAATAACAACGCCAAAGGCACCTGAGCAAACGTCGGTGTTTTTACGTGATGGTAGTGAGAATGTGTTGGCTGCTGTGTTGTCTACCCGTCAAAATTGAAAATCAATGCTTTTTATCAGTGTTTTTAACGTTTTTGTCCCTTTAACACTTTTGAGGCTTTTTTTTCAATGTTTGTCACTTTTTTTGACGTTTTCCACACTAACACTAACTTAATAACTTTAGTTTTACAGTTATTTTTGGAATTTATGGTCAATAAACCTCATTTATAGGAAATTATACCTAATGTTTGAGTTACAAAAGCAGAAATTAGGAATTATTGAGACTAAAATTAAAGGAATGGATGTTGATGATAATTACAGACTGGAATATGTCAACTTTTACTCAATACTATTTCAAAAACACTTCCATTTGTTTTACAATGCTATAAAATTGAACAAGACGCCCCAAAATTAATGAAAGTAGAGATTTGTACTTGCCAAAGGCGTTGGGTGGAATCAATCATGTTATTTTGGGGAATTAAAAAGAACATTGATATAGGACAACGGGTCAATTTGACCCTAGGACATGAGGGTTAAATCTTTTGCGTCACATCCGCTCCGATCCTCATACAGTCTCCATACGGTCTCCATACAGTCTCCATACGGTCCTCATACAGTCTCCATATAGTCTCCATACGGTCCTCATACAGTCTCCATACGGTCCTCATATCTCCATACAGTCTCCATACGGTCTCCATACGGTTTTGTCTCCAACGGTCTCCATTCTCCATTCCTTTCTCCATACGGTCTCCATTCTCCATACGGTCCTCAACAGTCTCCATACAGTTTGGTCTCCATACAGTTTTTTCTCAATACAGTCTCCATACGGTCTCCATACGGTCCTCATACAGTCTCCATTTTCCATGGTCATGTAACAACCTCATTCTCCATTCCTCATACGTCTCCATACGGTCCTCATACAGTCTCCATACGGTCCTCATACAGTCTCCATACGGTCTCCATACAGTCTCCATACGGTCTCATACAGTCTCCATACGGTCTCCATACGGTCCTCATACGGTCTCCATACAGTCTCCATACAGTCTCCACCGCATGGATGTCCTCATACGATAATGGTCCTCATACAGATAAGTCTCCATACGAAATACGGTCCTCATAGGAATCTCCATTGTCCTCATTTAATGTACTAAAAGGTTCTCGCTAAAGCTACTATGCCTGTGTGTTTGGTACCAGGATGTAACGTTGCTCACACGACCAGCGGGTCTCGCTCCTTCTTCATCAGGTAAGAAGACGTCTCATGTGTTGTGGAACAGCTAGCTCGCTAGCAAGGTGACGTCTTTATATATTTGACGAGATATGTAGTTAACTGAGCGGTTTCATACAAAACTATGTGGTCCCAGGGCTGTAGTACTCGAGTCCGGACTCAAGACCGTTTTTCTATGGTCTCGGACTTGTCTAGGACTCGCTAGTATTTGGACTCAGACTTGTCTCGGACTCGCTAGTATTTGGACTCAGACTTATCCCGGACTCGGCCACTGGTCTTGCCCAATATGGCTTTTGGTCTGGACCGAGTCCAGGTGTCTTTATTATGTTGATAATAATATTGGAAGGAAAGTGAAACCCAAAAATTGTCTTGATGCTGTCATGCATAAGAGCTTTTTTTCTGTCCTGGACTCAGTTTTGACTCGGACTCAAACCTTTTTGGACTCAGTCTTGTTTTGGACTTGAACCTCTTTGGACTCGGTCTTGACTTGGACTCGACTAGTCCTGGTCTTGGACTCGACTATGGTGGTCTTGACTACAGCCCTGTGTGGTCCTTTGGCAAACTTACAACAAACTGAGGCTTTATTGACTAACAAAAGTCATTTTTAAAATGACGAACATCACGTTTAAATTGTGGTTCAATTCAAAGGGATCCAACCCATAACTTTGATTACTGTAGTACGTAGTTTCTCCTCTCTAGTTGGTCCACTCCCCTAACCCTCTTTCCCTCCAAGAGCCGTCAGAGGGGCACAAGAGGCATATTGTTTTGTTTTTATGTTCGTGCTTCCACATTTTTTAAATGGGGAGGTTAGCAAGAAGGAAGGAAGGAAGGAAACACACACACACACACACATACATACAGTGTGTTCTCCATCAGAGCAGTGAACACTAAATAGATCTAGAGCAGTTAGAGTGGGGTAACTATAGGACTTGCTTTTTTTGGATTTTTTAATGTTTAGTGAAATTGTATTCCTCATGAAAGATCCTTTTCATTCCTCAGCAGTGATTTACCTTCACCTGCAGAGCAGTGGGTTTGCATTCTTGTGCTGTAAAATAGCTCCATCTGCTTTCCTCATTTGTTATACTATCTGTGTTATAAAACATTGACAAAAAGTGTCCCTGGCTCAGGGTGCTATTTGCGTCACCACACCGAAAAGCAGTACTCTATTATGAATAAAAAAAGCTGCCACGGTTGAGAGAGCAGGCAGCAGGGGAACGACCCAAACACAGACAGCAGGAGGAACTCAGTGGAGTACTGAAGACATAAGTTTATGGATATGTTTACAGGCATCAAAAGTCAAAGTGAGGCAACAGGCAGGTAAGAGGAACACAGGTTTCAGGTCCCCAAACATCAAAGCAACAATGAACCACCAAGAGGACAAAGGAACCACCAAGTGGACAAAGGAACCACCAAGAGGACAAAGGAACCCACAGACTAAATACACAAGGGCGATTAAACACAGGTGGAACAAATCAAGATGGGGCAGGCAATTACAAAGGCGGGAAAACACACATGGCAAGAAGTAAAACCAGACATGGCACATATGGATTGGACCTGGTTTCCCACCAGTTCTAACCGGGAGCGTCTCAGAAAGAAACAGAAAGAAAGAGTGTTATTAGAGAGTATATTGACTCTACACGTAGTAGAACAAGTAAGAACAAGTAGTGTAGTGTAGTAGTAGTAGCATGGCACAGTGGATTTAATAATTTATAATGATAACACTGTTTATTGATCCCCCAGTGGGGAAATTACAATTTACACTTTTAGTTTTTTTTAGCAATCACTACACACAGGCCTGAAATACACACACACACACACACACACACTAATGGAGAGATGTCAGTGTGTGCTGGACCAGCTCCCTGAGAGCATGGGGGGCAGTGCCCAGGAAGTGAGCTGGCATCTCTCCAGCTACCAATCCACACTCTGCACTTTGGTTTGTACCGGGACTTGAACATGCGACCCTCCGGTTCCCAACCCATCTCCCTACAGACTGACTACTACTGCCACCCCAATATGACACATAGCTTTGGTCTGGGAGGTCTGGGTTCAATTCCCACTGCGATAAATCAACCAACGCGTCCCTGAGCAAGACACTTAACACCCAAGTTGCTTCAGGCGTGCGGCCTCTGAGACATAGAGCCGTTGTAAGATGCTGCTCTAGATGAAAGCTAAATGACATGTAACATGTAATGAAACAATCAGTATCTACCTTCCGCTCCAAGCACTCCTGCAGTTAAACTCCCCGCCTTCTGTCTTTCTGGCGTCCTTATGTAAAGGATCTGCGAGTTATGTTATGTTATGTTCACCCCCCGATTTTCTTTTTAGCATCAAACACATCATTTCCTGCATCCTGGTGAATTTTTATGCACCTATTTCTATCTTTTTTTGAATCAAAATGCCTGAAATATCTTTATGTAAAGGGAAACATTACAATCCAAATATAAATTGGAAAAATACATTGCAATGAGGCTCTTAGGCATTGTGTTCTGCTTTGTGTTTATTCTCCTTTAGATGTACTTTTCTATGTAATTACATCTGAGTCAGCACACATCATTTATTCTTCCCTCCTGGAACCTCGAACCTGTAAAAAACAGGAAACAGACTTAACAAAAACTCATGACATCATGACAAAAGCATTTAAAAAAAAAGTAAAGGAAACAAAGTTGTATATTATGAGAATACTAATCCTGCCCTCAGGACGACGATACTGTGCTCCTTTGTTTACAAAAACCAGATCCAGGTTCTCCTCTGTTCCACAGGCCATCAAGCTCCTTCATAATGAAGGTCCTGTATATATCTATATATCTATATACTAATGTATCTATATATTAAGTCTAGTATGGATGTGTTATTATTAAAGATATATAACAAACAGTGTAAATGAGTGTAGGTATGTATGCATCTGCATGTGATGTGTAAATAAGTGAAGCATAAGATTTTGTATTTACTGAAGGATAAAAGTAGATAACGGGCGTCGGACCTGATAAGTTGTTTATCAACTTCTTCCTACTCCTTTTTGAATTTTTAGTTTGAATGACTTTCAATCATTTTGGAAGATTGCGCTGAGAAATACATGACCTTATTTACACCTAATTTATTTATACAGTATATGTATGCATGAATGTATGTATAAATATTTTTTATTTTAATGTTTTACATTGTACAAAAAAATAAACTACTACTGCTACTACTGTACGGTTTTAATGGCTTATTTTTTCATTTATTTATTTTTCTCGTTTTTTTTCAGCTGGTCTGGAACCCTATCCCCCCACCCCCATGCCTGAGTGCTCTGGCCCATGTTATGAGTAACGATGTCTACATGTTGCGTTTTTCCTTGTCTTGTTTGACTTAACGTTGTTTATAAATGCCTTGTGATGGGATTTCTGCTGCGTGCTCATTACAACCATGGGGACGAAAATCATAAAGGAACATGTTGGAACATTGTTGTTACTACAGCTTGTTATTGAAAAGCTATTTGAAAAAGTACACTTTATAAGGTTTAACCTTATAAAGTGTACTTTGAGTGAGTGTGTGCACAATGATCATCCTCTCTCAACAAACTATAAACTATGTCGTTTTTGTACCCTCTCGTTGTGTATTATCTCAGATCTCTGGTTCTGGACCATTTCAAATGGAGAGGCCAGGCCGGGGCCACATGCAAATTAGGGTTACCAAATATGTTGTGAAGTGTTACCTTCATAGGTTTGGTTCTACAAAAGACTAGTCTTGCTTTACCAGACCTTCCTCCACAGCGTTGCGGGTCGAGGGTCTGGCCAGTCCACAGAGAAGCGGGCTCTGGTTTATTGGCATTCCTTTAAAGCAATCCCAATCGTCTTGGGTGGTGCTAAGCACCGGGACAGCTACAACTCGTTTAGTGTAGGTGAGAGATGAACTCCAGAGTCCGATGACTCTTCAGTTGGTTCGGTCGTCATGGTTACCCTCTGTGGCTTCTGTCTCGTAAATCCACTGAAGAGAATTTCTAAAAGCTTTCTTTAGCTGTTTGCTTGTTTAAATTCCAACTCTTATTTTAGGTTGCTGGGTCCGGTGATGTCCTGTCCAGTCCAACGCCCTCAAAGATCTGCCGAGGAAATAACCCCGATCTGTGTCTGTTTCTGCCTTAGTATATTCAGCTAGACACACAAAACCTCCCTTGGACCTTTTAACCTCTTTTTCCTCTTTTCACATAAGCACACACTCTTACTGTTAGCATACACTCATCTCTTCCCGTTGGCCGAGGCGTCACATATCACATATTGTAGGCCTACTCTACATAATCAGTATTTAATAACTTCTATTAGTCCTTTAAGGATTATACTTATTTATGTTATTCAGTTGGAAAGGTCTTTGTAGTTACATGACTCAATAGTCCATTGTTTGCACATCTGTCCCTTGTGCTATGAAGGATGGAGCGTTGGGATCTCAACATTTTTCAACCCTGTTCTAGATGCACATCACCGAAATGGCGACACCTGGACAAACGTCGGCAAATTAGTGCAGAAAATAGTCTGAAATGTGGGGTTAATATTGATTTTCTTTTGCAACAAGGTACGTGCACAGATAGATAGGGATGGGTATTTGTACTCGATACATATACAAGGTGTCAGCCAAAATAACCCAGTACCAAGTAGTATCAAAACTTCTCCAGTCAAACGATGCCATATTTGATTCTTTTTGTATGTGGATCTAGAAGGAAATTTGTTATAGATGCTGAACAAGAGGCCCCAAACCAGAAGTATGGCTCCACTACACACCTGTGGTTCCTGATAAAAAGTAAATGCATGAAATGCAGAAGCATTATTTCGAATCAGCACTTTATTATCACTTTAAGGAAGCTGGTATTGTCATCTGTTAACTGTCACCCAGCCTTAAGCCCCAGGTGGTACTCAAGCAAAGTATGCACTTTTTTATTGAGCCCGCTACAGGCCCCATAAAGACTGCTTAGGGGGGCCAGATGGGGGTTCAGGCTTTAACCCTTGTGTTGTCTTTAACACTTTATTTATTTTTCATGTTTGTTGCTTTTCTTTCACTTACCACCACTAGTTTCACACTTATTCTTGGAATTCATGGTCAATAAACCTCATTTATATGAAATTCTATCTAATGTTTCAGTCACAAAAAAGAAATGAAATTATGATGATGTTATTTTGTCTAATAGTTAAGCTCAGAGGAACGTATGTTGATGGAAAATCTCAGACTCGTCCAACATTGTTTGAAGTAGTGATGCTGATCCTTAGTTATACTTGTGAACAGTGTTGTAGGAAACCATGCATGTTATTTTTGGGCAATTTGTTTAAAAGAAACTCAATTTTTAAATAAAAAGAAAAAAGAAAAAAAACTTTATTTAATGACAATACAAGTGTTAATATTACAGGGGCGCTGGCCCACCCTTAAGCCTCCATGACCTGTATTTGTGACTTACACACATTAGTGAGCCACTCTGTTGCATACACGTTCTTTCATTACCTTGAACACACACACACACACACACACACACACACACACACACACACACACACACACACACACACACACACACACACACACACACAGAGCACAAAATGGGGATTTCTCCGCCTTAGAAAATAATCCCCATCAATTGCACAATTTCCTCAGTGACCAGCATGTTGTAGCTTGAAAGTCAGAAAGTATAAATAGACGTTTTATGGAATTTGTTATCAAAAATAAAAATAAACAATGGCAGCCTTATCTTGTCTTTTAATCAGTAAGCCTCCAGTCCACATCCGTCAAATACTTTCTCCAGTTTCTAACAACGTTCATACCAGATCATCATTTACATAGATACTCTTCAGCGTTCTCAGGTTTGAACTCGGCAAAACTTTTCATCTTAACATCCTGGTTGTGCAACAAGGTACAAGATAAACAGCAAAGAAAAAAATGTCTATCAGCACTGAATCTAACTGTAGACATGGTCAACCTTCTGTTTTTTGTTGTGAATGTTGTAAATGATGTTGCTGAGTGTTTTTAGCACTTACTCTTTTGCCTTTTAAATACATTCCTAGTTAAACAGAGTAAGAAAAAAACATGTCTTGAAGTACTTAAACTTCAAAAAGTACTTAAACTTCATCCAAAGCCTAGCACTTAATACTTTATTGACTGCTTTTTAAGTTAAGTAAGTTACATTTTCTTCCCAGTGTTTGCCGTAACTTGTTATGCTTGCATGTGTTTTGGCTGCAGGTTAGATCTGTGTGCTGCAGATCTATGTTCCCCCTCATTCACTCTCCAGGCAGTTTATCACAGCTCACACTGCTGCACTTCATCACACACACTGTGTTACAGTACATGCACACACAGCTTCATCTCTGGGAGCCAATCACAAAAAAAACTGAAGATGGGAAAAATTAACGGATGCGTCAAATGCCTCTTTATCTTCTTCAATGTGCTGTTTGCAGTGAGTAGAAACACTTTTCTGATCATTTCTGAGATGATTTTCTACTTTAGTTTGTTTTCTACTTCGTTTGCTTTGGTTTTTCCTCCATTTTCTCAATAGCTCAAGTTGTGTAGTTGTGTTTGGAGCAAAAGATGAAGGCCAGGAGGATAAATCCAACCAAAAAGAAGTTACATACTTAATAATCCATTTTTTTCTTTTTCATAAAAGTTCATTTTAAATGTCCTAAAAAAATAAAAAAAGGGGTATTATCTAGGTGGGAAAAAAGAAAAAAGGATGTGTGAAGTTTATAATTATTATTATTATTGTTGATTTTCAGCTTTTAAAACAAAAGTCTGAAAAAAGCACAAAAAAAACAGGCAACATTTTCTAGAATAAAAATGTAAATAACAACTTTTCTTGGTTTTTAACTCCTACGTTTGAAACTCCTAAAATAAGTATTTAAAAACAGACATGTGTATATAACAATATATTTAAAATAACTCTACAAAGTGTCGATTAAATCGATAGTAAAGTGGTCACACATCACTTAAAGGGGTGTAGTCTGGGCACTATGAGTGGAAAGCAACACACACACACACACACACACACACACACACACAGACATACACACACACACACACACACACACACACACACACACACACACACACACACACCACTTGCTTTGTCTTTTTTGGTGGAGGGACTTAATTCCCCCAAAGATCAATTTCAAAGAATGAAAATTCCCGTAGACCCTTTACGACGATCAGCAGACACGCACTTCCAGTAAATGAGAGACCAAAAAAAAAAAAAGTGAAAGGAAGGAAAGAGAGGGAAAGAGAGGGAGACATCTCTGCAGCAGAGAGGGGAGTCATGTTTCAGTCTGCCCCCCCACCCCACCCCCCTGATGAAGTTACATTCCTTTCTCCTACGCAGGCGTGTTTTCAGCTTCCAGCGCTGATGGAAAAAAAAAAAAAGGCATTTAGAGGAGGGGGAGTTCGAGAAAGATGTTTACAGTTTGAGGGGCATTTAAGGGGCCTTTTTTCAAGGAGAAATATTCCAACAAAACAGCAGAAAAAAATGTAACTTTTTGAAAAAAAAATCTTTTAAATCAGACTGAAATGTAGTTTAAGACAAAAAAAAAGCTGAATGGCCTTAAAATGAAAAAAAGTTGTTTTTTCTTTTTCATGCCCCTCCCGCCCACTTTCCTTCATTTTCCGACCCACACAAGCTTCAATATTGATTTTCTTCCTTCAGTTATATATTATTATTATTATTATTATTATTGTTTTAATTTCTGCAGATTTTACAATACAATTAAATTGTTGTGGCTTTTTTTCAATTGAAATGACAAAATACATTAGATTAAGATGAGATACCTGAATACACTGCATACAATATAACGATATATGAAAACATATGAAAACAATACATGCATATACTTAGAGTCTCCAGGCTGAGTGTTTTGCAGGCGCGTCCATGGCAGAGAAAGGGTTTAGAGCTCTGTCTCCCTCTAGTGTCTCAGCGTGGGAATGACAGAAAACTCTACCAGGAGTCCAGTGCATTAGTACAATATGTACGGAAGAAGATTAGGGCCATATGTGAAACATATATTTGAGTTCTGAGAACAAAAAAAGTCTGAATTTGGACTTTAAACTCAGAACTCAAATACATTTTTTTTTCAAATGTGGCCCTAATCCTCTTCCGTACTAATGTCAGGTCTTGGCATGAGTAAACTACTGAGATAATAAACACTGTTTTAATGTTTTAAGCCCTCAAACTATGGAGTGGCATTTTATTCAATATTAAATCAAATTGCTCTCAGACTAGAAAACTATTTTCCAGACAAATTTCACGTTTATAATCTTTCATGTATATCTTATTGCATTCTAAATATGTGTCAATAATAGTTTATAATCATCTCTCTGTAAAATGAGAAAATACTGGGGCGGTAACATTAATTCATCCAACCAATGAGATTTGGGGTGGCCGCCCATTATGTAAAGCAACACCATCATAGTACCATAGGAGAGACTGAAAATACCTTTTTATAACTTCACCTTGCCCACATTTTCTGCTTTGCTTAGACATTTGTCACATTACTGGAGCTGAAGACGATCAAACTGGCATTTTACGTCTTTAAAATAATATTATAAAATGTGTTCAATAATAAGTGTATTACATTGTATGTTTTTAAAAGGTTAAACATTTGATGTATCATTTAAAGTCTTGATTTCCTCCTTTAACTCCTTTTAAAGTACATTTAAAACAGTTTCTGTTATGGGGGAGGAAGGAGGACCCAAACACAGAGTACTGGGAAACTTCAAAAAAGGCTTTATTGTCTCAGAGTCCAGCAAAACACAGGAGCAAAAGGTCAAGTCCAAAATAAATCCACATACAGGCACGGGAGAAGGTGAGAATCCAAACAGGGAAAACTCACGGGGATTGCTGGAACAAAGACAGGATCACAAAGACTGTGAGCTGACGGGACGAAACTCCCCCAATAATAAAAACTGTGTTTGGTTTAGTGTCGTTTTCAATGTTTTTGTCACTTTTTCCGGCATTTTTGCTGCTTTTTATTCATGTTTTTACATTTTAGTTGTTTATTTTGGAGTTATTGTAGCCTTTTTCAAGGTAGAAAGTTTCAAGTTATTAA
The DNA here is from genome assembly GCA_026937815.1 of Etheostoma perlongum. Taxonomy (NCBI): domain Eukaryota; kingdom Metazoa; phylum Chordata; class Actinopteri; order Perciformes; family Percidae; genus Etheostoma; species Etheostoma perlongum. Next base: position 8,657,816 of record CM049393.1, on the reverse strand, counting down.
ACATTTTTGTTGCCTTTTAAGAGTTTTTTTTAACTTCTTTCGCAGCTGATGCCACCTTTTTCAATATTTTCTTTTCCCACATTTTTTTGGAGGTTTTTGTCGCCTATTTTCATAGTTGTTGTTTTTTTCAATACATGCAGCCATGTCCCAGGACCTTCCTAGACAGGTGGAGATCTCAACCCCCACAATGTTGAACCCAAAGCTACGCCCTTGGATGTGGGTTTGACAAAACTTTGCAAAACAACAGGAACAACAAAGATTGGAGCGTCTATCTGGGTTTATCAGTCAATGTCTTAATTTTAATAAATGCTTTAAAATATTTAAAGTATGGTATTCCCTTCATTAACATGTCTTCTCATTTTGAGTAGTTCTCATTCCTTCTTTATTGTTTACACTTTCTCGTTTGGATTTTTCTTTTTTAAGAATTAATTTTGGGGGCACACTTAAGCCTCCATACACCCAGGCTTCCTTTTTGTCAAAGCACAAAGTGACTAACGTGATGTGTCTGCAGATCCTCGGATGTTTGCTGATGTACGGGGCGGTGAAGGTCAGCGTCTACAGCCTCACGGTAAACAACAACAACAACAACAACAACATAAACACAAGCAGCAAATCCACTTCATGGTCCACATTTCGGCAGCATGTTTGCATTTGATGTCTTGATAATGAAACGTCAGATGTGATAAGAACATAACTGCTACTTGATGTAAAATATGCATTTTCAAAGTGTAATAAAAGTAACCTCAATGAAATAAGGACAAATGCAACTAGTTAGCGATGTGCTAAATTGAAGAGACAGAGGTGACACCTGACCCAAACGGTAAATAATTTTTTAATCAGAGATTCGTGTCCCTACCCCTGAACAAATGCATCTTGAGTGTGGATACTTGGATGTTGTTCAGGCCAAATCATGATTAGCAAATGGGCTAACCCCTTTAACCACAATCTCAGAGTTAAAGGGTGAACAATTCATGAAATGCTAGGCATGAAAATAAAAACAAATGTAACTTTGACACAAGAAACTGCGATTTGTTTGATCCTGTCTCCTGGCTATAGTCAAAGCAGGGGTCTTCAACGGTTTTTAGGCCAAGGAAGGACCCCTTTGCTAAAGGAGAGACAGCGTAGGGACCCCCTACTACATTTACTGGATAGTTACTGTATTAAACTGGGCTGGATGGATGAAAATGAACGTCAGGGAATCCTTAACCCTTGTGTGACAGTGCAACTGTCACACAAGGGGTAAGTACTATTTCTTGATCCCAACTTTTCCGCGATATAACAACCCCCCAAACACGTCCACTTCTGTCGAAATTCAGGATTTTCAACATTAATAAGACAGACAACAAATGCTGCCAACAGAAACTAAGCCGGAAATTGGTTTTTTATCCTGAACTGTGTGAAATCACAAATGTGTGCTGTGATGTGCCAGATGAACTCCCTCATTCATAATCTTTGTTATATCCATTGGACGCTGGTCGTTGCCAAGTTCACATTACGGGATGTCTCCGGGCAGAATGAGCAACAGATTTACTGTAACGTGATTCACCGAGGACGACAACAGATCAGATGCGTCAGATGTCAACAATAATTTCAACATCATGTTTAAGTTTGGGGGGGAAAAACAGGGGTTACAGGGTTTGTGTTGATTACGGAAACAAAACCACAGCCTGTACTATGCCAACATTTAAAGCACCCCTTACAGTGTAAACCCTTACAGAAGGCAATATAAATCTGTGTAGGGTCCCAGACTTGGTTATTGCAAAAAGTCAATTTTAGTGAGACTTTGATAAAACAAAAGCAGCTGGTTTGTGAAAATCATGTCAGGAGATCACATGTATAATACTCTAACTAGAACACATCTAAAAAAGTACCTGTTTGGAAATGTTTTAAACAAGTCGAAGTGAAGGAGTGTTTAGAAGGACGAGGAGCAGCTGCCAAGACGTAGCGGCGGCTTTGATTTCTTAATGCAGAGCAGATGCAGCCTCGAGGAGATTTTCCATTCGCACGGTAGACATTTCCTGCAACAGAAAAACAGGATGACTCTGACAATGTTATCATATCAGAAACTACCAAGGGCCTTCATGACAGTGTTCATGAAGTGCTTCTCTTCAAGGAATACAGCTGGTCAGCTCTGTGTTTTTCAACTAATCAAATTTATTTTCCATTTCTGGTGACACTATCATCAGATTTTCGTGCATTTGTTAGGATGCAGGATTTTAAACTTGCTAATGGGCTGAAACTTGATTCCTAGATACAGTATTGGCTCATTTGAAAGACAATGTGTTTGTCTAGAAACTACATTACAAAACTGGTGTCCTGGGGTGACGTTGGATGATGTAAGTTTAACACATTAAGGACAGGTTACTTGATATTTTAGTTATTGCCACAAATCCCATAAAAACATGTTTAGGTTGGTCCCTGTCCTCCGACAGAGGAAGCTTATTTATAAATGGTATTCAGTCTAAAAACGCAAACGTTGGTTTTTGCAGGGACTTTAGAAAAAAAATACCAATAACATGATACACAGTGAAACTATGTAACCCACTAGCATTATCTGCTAGTTTAATATTGTAAATCAACAAATTTTATTTTTATTTTTCCCTACACCCACACTGTTTTTTGAGAAACAAACTCATTGCTGATGTCCCTAATACAATAAAAGAATACTAATCATTTTGTCAACAGTTAATCAATATGTTTCTGGTAGATTAACTAATCTCAATATGCTGCCTAAAGGATAAAACAAGCAATTTGAAATTTTTTGAAAGCTTGAAAAAAAATATATATATATATTGCAGACACCATTAGTGAAGATATATGTTTGTAATAACATTGTAAAGGTCATGTGAATAAGCAGATTGTTATGCATTTGTGCATGAATTTGCCGTTAAAACACGGCAAATACGGACAATCGGCCATTGGCTGTCATCGTCAGATACGCCGCAATAAGCACTGGGAAGAGTAGTAGCTCTGCAGAGTGAGAAGATGACAGTACTAAGAGCAACAACAGTAATGAGTTGTATGAAAGCCCCAAATTCCACGTGGGGAGGTTGCTTGGGGTGTTAGATAAGTCAAACAAGCCAAGACAAGCCAGGAGACCAGGGTTTGTGGCCCGTGTGTCTCAGCAACATGCATTTCATAACCCCTTTTCCTAAACCTAACATTTGCGTTCTTTGTTTCCTAACCCAAGTGTCCCGTTCTTTTCCCAAAAGTCCGTATTTTACGCAACGGGAGTGAGAATGTGTTGAAAACTTTGCCAGAACTGCCCCTCTGAACAGTAGTTGGAGACCTAGCAAGATATATTTCTCTATGACGGCGGCTGTGGCTCAGCGGTAGAGCGGTTGCCTGCCAATTGGAAGGTTGGTGGTTCAATCCCTGGCCCTGCAGTCCCATGTCGAAGTGTTCCTTGTACACAGTGTATGAATGTGTGCGAATGGTGAATGTATCCTGTATGATGTAAAAGCGCTTTGAGTAGTCGTTAAGACTAGAAAAGCGCTATATAAATACAGCACATTTATGTAGTAGTAGTAAACATAACATATGGGCCAACAGATAATTGCTTGTTTTATTCCAAAATGTTGGAGTATATTGTTAAAAAGGTGTAAGTGTTTTAGATTATAGCCTTTACGTCTATATTTTTTTTTTAAATACTGTACAAAGTTCTATAGAGAAATTATTTAAGATCACTCCTTTTTTTCAGGGGGTTTGTTGACATTAAGAAATGTGTAAAATAAAGCCTGCCTTATTATTATTATACATAACATGTTTGCAGTAATTCAGTTTGTGTGTTGTGTCCTTGTCCTGTCATGGCGGAGCAGTTGTCCCAGGTTGGGGGCCCAAACCTGGCTTGGATTTGGGTTTTTGCCATCGGCGTCCTCGGTTTGTCCATCCTGGCAATCGTAGCAGCATGCTGCGAGAAAGAGCTCATCCTCAAAATAGTACGTACAAAATGTCAAACAGAAGAAGTTTTTACTGTAATAATGTTGTTCGGGCAAACAAGCTCAATAGCCTTACTTGATCTGCAAAACAACATCAAACAAAATATAGTTGAATATTGTTTCATTTACAGTTTGCAGGCTTCATGGGGGTTGGAATGATCGTCATGCTGATCTTTGGCATTGTTGTCGTTGTCTCAAGGAACAAGGTCATGTATTTATCTAGCTATCTACCTATTAATCTATCTTGAAGTTGATTTTTGTCTCAATATCTTGCTATTCTCTACTTCTCTGTATCTATAATGCTAAAGTTTTATATAACAACCTTGGTGCTAACATCTGTATTAATGCTAACATTCTCTCTACCTAACGCTAACATTGTCACTACCTTGACTCTAACATTCTGTCTATCTTAATGCTAACATTCCTCTTTCTTACGCTACCATTCTTTGATGCTAATATTCTGTCTATCTTAATGCTAACATTCCTCTTTCTTACGCTACCATTCTTTGATGCTAATATTCTGTCTATCTTAATGTTAACATTCCTCTTTCTTACGCTACCATTCTTTGATGTTAATATTCTGTCTATCTTAATGTTAACATTCCTCTTTCTTACGCTACCATTCTTTGATGCTAATATTCTGTCTCTATAATATTCTGTCTCTATAATGCTAACATTCCTCTTTCTTACGCTACCATTCTTTGATGCTAATATTCTGTCTCTATAATATTCTGTCTCTATAATGCTAACATTCCTCTTTCTTACACTACCATTCTTTGATGTTAATATTCTGTCTATCTTAATGTTAACATTCCTCTTTCTTACGCTACCATTCTTTGATGCTAATATTCTGTCTCTATAATATTCTGTCTCTATAATGCTAACATTCCTCTTTCTTACGCTACCATTCTTTGATGCTAATATTCTGTCTCTATAACATTCTGTCTCTATAATGCTAACATTCCTCTTTCTTACGCTACCATTCTTTGATGCTAATATTCTGTCTCTATAACATTCTGTCTCTATAATGCTAACATTCCTCTTTCTTACACTACCATTCTTTGATGCTAATATTCTGTCTCTATAACATTCTTCTTTCTTACGCTAACATTCTTTGATGCTAACATTCTGTCTTTCTTAATGCTAACATTCCTCTTTCTTACGCTAACATTCTTTGATGCTAACATTCTGGATGCTAACATTCTTCTCTTTCTTACGCTAACATTCCTTCTATCTACCTTAATGATAATGTTCTCTATGTCTATCTTATTGCTAACTACCTCTCCATCTACCTTGTTGCTAACATTCTCTAGCCTATCACATTGATGCCAACGTGTTCTCTATCTACCTTGATGCTAATGTTTTTTCTCTATCTTGATGTTAGTTCTTGTTCACGCTCTAGCTTAACATTCTTCCCAGTCTTGAAGCAAACATATTGTCTCTCTTGTACATCTCCCATGAAGCTAATGTTGTTTTTCTCTGTCTTGAAGCTCATGTTTTTCTTTCTTATCTTACAGGTCAAAGAAAGTTTTGACAACAGTGCCTCTGAGTTGGGAAAGGCCTTCATCAACAACGAAGAATCGAAAGCTGTGCTTGAGGCTATACAGCAAAGTGTAATGTTTATTATGTAACCTACTACAAAACCCTTACGAGTGTAGTCTAGCTTGGCTAAACCCGGCTCTTCTAGGATGAATGCCAGTGGACATTAAAGAATGCATGTTTTGCATTGATTACTAATAATTATGATTGCATTACAGCCACAATTATCACTGCCATGGTGTTCAAAAATAAAATTAAAACAGGCACATTTTGAAAAACTCAAGGATACAGACACTCTTCTGCCATACTGGTAGAATAAATATTCATTCCACCACACAACCACTTCCCAGTATATTATGATGTACATAGATATTCAAAAAGGTATTGGTTTGTTGTCACTACTTTGTTGTCATTATATCTTGCTTTATCTTCACTTATTGGTATCCCACTATCTGTTTGCTGTTGTGATTGCAGGCTCAATGCTGTGGCCTGGGGGGCTCTGCGGACTGGGATGACAACATCCCTGATTCCTGTGGGTGCAGAGGTGGAGTGTTTACATCCGCATGTAAACCCAGACCTCAGGTTGGTTTTGTGGAATGAACCTGAAAGATCAGGTTTAAAAATATAGGAATTTATATAGGTATTCAGTGAGTTTCATTTTTCATTGTTTTTCGTTTTGTTACACGCGTTTGCTGAATCCTTGGCTGATTTCTCCAAAACTGTAAAAAATACACAAAACCACAAACACAAGATGGTAAACTCAACAAGTCCCTAGCAAAAGCAAATACTGCATTCAAAACTATTACATCTCTTTAAAAAAATGTTTTTTGGAATCAAAATGACACACACAGGTCAGATGAATAACTCTGTCTTCCAACCAACAGTACACTGACGTGCTCAAGACAAAACTCTACTATGAATATCTGTAGTTGGTTGAAAAAGATTGTCACAGCATACCTACTCAAATATGAATAAACAAATACAATACGGTAGAGTAGAGCTTGATATTTTGAATGGTGTATTGCAAAAAGTGTGATACAGAATTGGACACTGAGTATAATGTGCTTGAAATTTTGCAGACTTGGTTTAGGGATTTGGTGATATCGTTTCAAGTTCCAATTGGTATGTAAATAACTGGAAAAAATGAATGACAATTTTTCGTAAATAAATGCACCAAAAATTGTGAACCGTGTAGTCAACTGTGTATGGTTATAGGTGTCTGTGACACAGGTGATAGAGATTGTTGGTGTTTCCATTCCCAGGTAATTCTGTCCACATATTGAAGAGTACTTGATCAGATACTGAATCCTAAATTCTTTAATAACCCAAAATAACTGTGGTAGTTCTGCTGCCTTTGGAGTGTCTGTAAAGCTCTGCCAGACCTTCCTCCGCTGCAAAATAGCCTAGAATGTGTGTACATTCAAGAGTTGTTTTAGTCGTGCAAGAGAAAACTCAGATGTCTGGATTTATTCTGCAGAGATCTGAGGAGTAGTTAAGTATAGCTCGGCAAAAAAATCACCCGAGTTTAAATTCCAACACAAAGAAAGCGTAAGGAAACAGACATCGGCGAAAAGACATGCATCCAGTGGAATATCTGTGGCGTGACGTGGAACGTCGCATATAAACTAGTAAAGCTCTAAGCAGCAAAATAAGTCTGGGGGCAATATTTTTAACAGGAAATACTGGATGAATTTGGATTCAGTATGCTTTAAACAAACTATTCTGTATAATGTGTCTAAAATGTCTTTTTTTTTAAACACTCATACTTTTTATTTCTGGTCCTTGACAGAAAATTGACTGTTTTTTCTTGATATGATGACCATCTTGATATTGTTTTCTTGCAGGGAGTCAGCGGCCCAGACCAAATCTATGCAATGGTACTCAATCAATCAACCAACTAATCAAGTTCTAATCAAGACACCATTCAATTCAACACTCGGTGATGTTTCCAGATAATAACCCTTTCTCCATGTCTTCTCCTGCAGGGCTGCGGTGACTACATCTTTGTCTATGTCAACATCGTATTCCAGGCCATGATGGGCTTATGCTTTGGATTTGCTGTCACTGCAGTAAGCTTCACTCTCATTTTCCTTTGTGTTTTAGCATGTTTTGTCACCGCATCGGTCACTTTTTCATCGATTCAGCAACTATGGTGTTGGGTTTAGTCCCCGACTGTAACAACAAAGCCTTAATCTTAATGTATCTTAATTTGCTTCATCTTAGGTTGACTCTACTAGGTGGTGGCATAAAGTTATATGGTTTTGCAAATTACAAGCAGGTCTTCAATCTTTGCTATGACGCCCTGAGTCAAGTAATCCAGGACAAGATTGCCTTAAATCCATCACAAAAAAAGAGAGATCTAATGTTAGTGTTAACCAAGCTGGCAATACAACATACAAGGTGCCCTCAAAAGTGTCAGTGACTTTGGGCTGCTTTCTTGTGTTTGGGATTAGATGGGGTTGAATACTTTTGAATGTAATTAAATGTTTAAGGTTTAAATGTTTAACCCTTGTGTTGTCTTCCCGTCAAAATTGAAAATCAACACTTTTGTTGACGCTTTTATCAATGTTTTGAACTTTTTCTTACGTTTTTGTCCCATTTTGCAACACTTTTGACGCATTTTTGACGTTGAACACTACTTAACACTAACTTATTAATTTTAGTTTTACAGTTACTTTTGGAATTTATGGTCAATAAACCTCATTTATAGAGTTAGAAAAGCAGAAATTAGGAATTATTTCGACTAAAAATAAAGGAATGGATGTTGATGATAATCACAGACTGGAATATGTAAACTTTGTTTCAAAAACACTTCCATTTTTTTTTTTCAAATGCTATAAAATAGAATAAGACACCCCAAAATAAAAGTAGAGATTTGTACTTGCCAAATAGTGTTGTATGGAATCAATCATCAATCAAATTACAATTGGGTAAATAAAAGAACATTAATCAGAAAGTCAGAAAATCAGGAGATCAGAAAGCCCAACAACTGCTTGACCTGCTTATGCAGAGTGTAAACCGAAGAAAATGATCTTTATAACAGCTGTTGGCTTCCAGTCAGAATTTAACTTCTTAACAGCTGTTGTATGCAGGGTGGATTGTACATGGTTGATTGCACAATGTATTTCACAACTGAGTGAATGTAAGGTGTCTGATGTAAGATGGCTTATCTGCTGCGCTGGTCACCTGTCTGTCTTTCTAACCGACTACCTGTCCTTACAGCTGTTGGGCCTGCTGATCACCATCCTGATGATCTATCAGGTCAAACGGTACGACAGCTCCGGAGGAACATCCATCGCCATGAAGGGTTATTAAAAGAAAACCTTCACCCCTGACCCCTCACCTGTGCCTCTGTACTGTAATATGAGGACTCAGTGGTTAATACAAGACCGCTTCTTATTTACTTTTTAACACCATTCATGGTTTCTAAGGGAGGGTAAGCAGGGTAGGCAGGAGATAGAGGGACGATGTGGCATGCTGCATGCCGATTTCATTTTTGGAGTTTTGTGCTGCCTCACAAAAGTGTTTTACTTTTAGCTTTTTACTTAAAAGAATATCGACATTTATTTTTTGTGATTTATTGCATCAATTGTGTGTTATTTGATGGAATGCAGTAATTTACTAGTATCATGCATCAGAGACATATTGTACACAATAAGTGGTTACTGTGCTCAACATTCACCACCTGTGACTTATCTTTATTAACCCGAGGAGATCATAACATCCAGTGCGTTCAAAAAACAACAGTGTAACGGTGTTTTTCCACTGCATGGTACCTCCTTAACTCGCCTTTTGGGGTTTTTCATTATGAAAAAAAGTCCCTGGTACCTGCTAACAGGTACTTTTTTAGCACCACGTCAGATGAGGTTCCAAGCGAGCTGAGACGATACAAAAGGTGATGTAAAAACCTGCAGACTACTGATTGGTCGGAGGGAAAGATCACTAATCACTGCGTCATCATTGCTAGCGATCGACGGAGGGTGTCCTGATCAAACCCGCCGTGTTTTAAGCCAGCAGGGTTTTGTTTGCTGCCTCCAGCTTCTTTTGAAACTAAATTTGTCTTCTGGCACATGCCGAGAATCAAAAACAACACAAATTACACGTTCTGTGTGTGTGTAGCGTTAGGTCCCGGCAGTTTCCTGCTATGACGACCTCACACACGAGGCGGCATGAATCTGCAATGTATGGGGCATCCAGCAGGTACCATGTAACGGAAAAACGCCATCATAGTTTAGCCAAAAATAGCAGTGAAGTTTATTATGATGAATAATTTTATTTCGGTTAACAGTACATGAAAGAAACAATTATTTCCCATAATTTGTCACCGTAGCTAACCGAAAAAGGAATAGGCTGAAGCCAAGGCTTATTTTTGCGTAGCCTATAATCCCCATAGAAGCACCCACAAATAAACTAAATTAATCTAAATACTCGAATACACTCCTAGTCATTTTACATTTTGAACAAATGACGTCATAGCACTTAATTATTTTAGATTGTAAATCTCTCTTTGTGAAATTTGACTTGCTAGAAGTTTGGTGATGCAATTACTACTTGTCAGACAAGTTAATTGCTAACACGTTAGGCAGCCAGGAACATGCTTGTGCTATTCGGCCCCATAGTTTTTCCAGCTGAATGTCATTTAGCTTAAAGTCTCAGTTAACTATTGGCAAGATAGTTAACTCTTTCACAGACTGGCCAATAAATTCACATAGTTTATGCTTAAGACATTGGTAATAAAGGAGGTTAAATGAATTAGATGGTGCAATGCAGCTATTAGGCTAATAGGATAGTTTCTAAAATGGTTTCCTTTTGGTCAACAGCCCGAACTTGTACCTCATCATTCTACCTGATGGCAAACGTTTTTTTGTATTTACTTTGAGTTTGCTGCAAAATGTAGCTGGTTTAAAGGTTGGTGTTATCAGACCTTTAGTCAGTGTAAAATAAATGGATTTTGGTGTCAGATGTGTTGAGTATAGAGTAGGGTCCAGGACTTGGTTAGCATGGCTTAGCACAAAGACTCAGAGTAGGGGGAAACTGCTAGCCATAGTTTTATTTTTTATTTTTTTTAGCCATTGCTGTAATCCAATTTCTAAACCTTTGCAGGTTGACTGTGTGTTTGTGAAAGAATAAATAAGGACAATGTATGAATTGGCATATTTTCCATGCATATGTAAGCAGTTCAGTCATGTAAATACTGAACCCTCCACTAGATGACTGTAAATTGGCACTGGCAACACAAATTAAAGCATATGTTTTATAATGTAATTGTTCAAGTAGAAGCAAATTTAAGATAAGACCACATAGCTCATTTCCTTTCAGTTTCATTGAGGATGTGACAAACCAAGGCTCAGGGTTTTTAGATCTCCTACAAACAGTGAACACCTCACGACCATTAAAAACAAAAAGGGACAAATGATTTAAGTGGACAACAAATACTGTAACATGAACTAGTTTTATTGTGAAATCTGCTCTCATATCCTCTCAGAATAAACTACTATGTTAAACTACTATGTTATGTTTTATTATTATTTTGGGCTTTAGTGCATTACATAAATATCTGATGGAGGCCAATAGAGAGAGAGAGATGGGGGTTTAAAGGCTTACAGTGGTATAGCAGAATGGTTAATGGGCTTATACCGAGTCTATTATTTCATAAAAATATTACATAAGCTGGAATACATACATCCATAATCACAATAGACAAATTGCCTCTTGGGGACATTAATGTTTTCTATGTCTAAGTCTAAGATCAAAAGAACTAAAACATATAACAAAACATAAACTTATGTACATAACATTCATACTTACAACATAATAATGAAAACAACTTTAAACAAATAATTGTTTCATCCCGTTAGAATTGAGCCATTAATTACACACATGATGTTTTGGTTTTTGTCAATTTAAAAGATAATTATCTGTGAAACTGCTTTGGGCTCCTTGTTTTTTTCATTTATTTTATTTATTTAAGTTCATTTCATCCATTAAACAGCTTAATGCAAAGTCCTAAAAGAAAAAGAGCAAAAAGAAGAGTTAATTTTCCATAAATGCATTCAAGACACATGGTTAAAGCTGCGTAGGAGTTTTTTTTAGAAAGTGTTTCTGCTGTCTTTCATTCAACGTCGGTCAAAGTCTGTTCACATCTCCTTGAAGCCATTCGATAGAAAACTTGTTCTGGGACCACAGAGAGCCTAGGGAGGTGACTATATGCAATTTATTATGTTTTTAGGGTAAACTGTTCTTTGAACTCATCAGAAACATAATGATTGAGGCAAAGTACAACCTGGCCACTTTGAGGTCATTTCCGATCCCCAACACCCAATCCCAAAAGCCCCAAAGGAGGCTGTCAACACCACAATCGGACCAGTGGGCGCTATGGAGGCCAATAACAGGAAATGGGAGCAGGTACAGTATTTAGTTGTTGTGCAGATTATTGTTGTAAATATGTACACATGTGTGTGATTAAGAAACCTTCCTGCAGCCGGGTTCCAAAACCTGGTGGAAAGCAGATTGTAGTGTTGTGTTCATGTGGCCACGTACTTTTGGCCACATAGTTTGTCTCATGAGAGAATAAACCAGCAGCCATTAGATGGCAGTACACACCAGCAAACAGGCAAACTAAACAACACAGTGTGACTCACATCTGCTGAGGAGATGTTCATCTTTATGATTCAGGCACAGACGTTCATCTCCACAGTTCATACTGGTGGGAATGAACTGGAAAAGAAGATACCTAGTCTTACTTGATGCGGCATTAAGTGGGTACTCTGTCCCACTGCTGCATTAACATACAGGCGTTGGTTTATTGATGACGGTTAATCAAACACAGTGCATGGTGAAATGCAACTAAGTACACTTACTCCACTCCAATTCAAGGTACTTGTACTTTACTTAAGTTGTACTATACTTGAGTATTTCCTCATTGTGTAACTTCATACTTGTACTCCACTACATATCAGGTAAATATTGTAAATTTTAATCTACTACTTTTGTCGGACAGCCTTAGATACTTTTCAGATGGTAGTTTTTTCTCCCACACTGCAAATTATTTGGTTCTTACCAAGATAAAAAAAAACTTAGATTTAGAAGTGTTAGATAACTTATCTTGTTTTAAAGAGTGAATTTCTTATTTTAAGTTTTCAACTTTACACTATAATCTTAAATCAGGCTTGTCAAGTGGAATTATCTTGCTGCATGGGCAGATCATTTCACTTGTTTTGAGTACCTTTTCTCTCAGATTTAGTGTATCTCCAGATGTGTTGATGTTGAATGTTTGTGATAACCTGAAACATGAAGTGTTCCTTTATATGTTGCGAGCTAAGCTCTCCTTAACCCTAGAAAACACTGAACATTTATTTCACAATGAGTACTTTAAGTACATTATGCTGATACATACAATACATTTACTTAAGAAATGTTTAGAAGGGAGTGACATGATTGGTTGGACGAAGATTGTCAAATAGTAGTGTTTTATGGTTCCAACTTTGATATTTTACCACTCTGTGCTTATCATTGCTTAAAGCAAAATGACAGGGAGGAGCAAGCCACAGTGCGGCGACATTGACGCCATTGCAGAAGTTCTGCTGGAGAAGCAGAAGAGCTACTTGGAGCCGTGCTTTGCTCAGATTCAACAGGTGGGAGAGGACACCTGGGTCAAGCTATCTGCTATTCATCCCCAGCTAGCATCTCTGCCTGCAAGTCTTGGATCTAGCAGATCTGATGTTAACACTCTAAAAAGTGGAAAGCAGGTTAAGTATTCTTGACTGCCATGGCCATGTTCTGCAGGAGATGGAGACCAAGAAGATAGAAAGCGAAGTTGTAATATTCACATGGTCGGGCTGAAGGAGGGATTAGAAGGGTCTAAGCTGTTCAATATCTCTGTATGGCTTCCAGACCTGGCTGATGTTCAGATCGAGATTATGAAAGCATATGGGCATTGAGGTCTTTAACTGCCAGATTATTAAACTAAATTATTCTGCTGCTCTGATCAATATCTTGAAAGATATGGAAAAGTGGATGGGTCTCTCCATGTCAATTCAAGCCCGTATCTCAGTGGTTAAAAGTCATGTTTTACCCAGGGTCAATTTTGTGAGCTCTATGCTAGCTCTCTCCCTCACTGCTGGCTACTGGCGTGAATTACAATCAGTATTTAAATTTATATTGGGAAAGGCAGGCGGCCGCAACTTAAGATGTCTACTTTACAGAGGAGAAAAGAGGATGGTGGCCTTTCTGTTCCCAACTTCAAACAATACTTCTGGTCCTTTGTGTTGAGGCTCCTTCTCACTTGGTTCAGCCCAGATGTGTCTGTTTGCGGGCGTACCTTAGAAAGTGTTATGACAGAGCCTTGGTCACCCCATGATGTTCTTTTTTGGCAATGTTTCTAACAAACAGTGCCAGCTACGCTTTGGCCCCATTAACTCACATATTATCAAGACTTGGAGATTAGCTGAAACATACTGCCGTGTAGCTTGTAACTGGTACACTTTTCCCCCCTTTATTCAATAATATAGCACTCCTGATTGGTGGGAGACTGATAACAGCCCCACATCGGGAACAAAAGGGAGGGCTTCATTGTCTAAAAGACATTTAGCAAGGTTGGCTTTTTGCCTTTTTCTGACGTGCAGAACACATTCAATCAACCATGTTCCTCTTTCTTCTTTTACCTTCGATTAAGATCAGCACTCATAGCACACGTTGTCCCTTGGCACAGGCCTTTGCCCATCCATCCTATCCGGAAGTTATTTACTGTGCAGCCTAAAAACTGTGGTATGATATCCAGGCTTTATCAGTTCTTAGTGTAGCTGGCCGTTCTGCCCTCCCTATTGAGAGAATCTGGGCACGCGATTGCCCAGCCTTGAGTATCGATCTCGACTGGCATGATGTATGGTCTAACGTTCCAGAAATATCTTGCAATCCAGACCATCAGCAGTTTCAGTGAAAATGCACCACGTGAAAATAATTAACAGCCACTTATGCACTTTCTGCCCAATTAAAGCACAAGGCACATAACTTCACGTGCTCTTGCAGTGCTTTCCCATTGGTCAGTTCTGGAACGGTAGTGCATCTAAAATTTCCGCCTTGTTTGATGTTACTGTGCCTGTTACTGTTAAGGTCTTGATACTGAATGATCTGTTAGCCTTTCAGCTCACTGGGACTCAGAAATGTGCTGTAAATGCTGTACTTACAGCTGCAAAGAAAATGATTGCAAACCGTTGGAAACCACCTCACGACCTCTCATTTACGGACATGGACCCTTTCCTGTTTGGATGTTGCCTATGTAGAACTCTTCACGGAGCGCATCTGAATACTTCTTCCACTTCTGATCAAACAAAATAAATTATATATAGTTTTAGTTACTGACAACCTTTTAAATCTGTGAGTATAGCATGGAGGGAAAACACAAAGCTGTGCAAATTCTTGGACCTTTCCATTGAAAAATGAGTTCCAGTCTTTTCAGTACACTTTTACATCTCACTTGAGTAGTTTCTTAGGAGTTAAAAGGATCTTTGTTCAAATGCAGTTTCACAGAAAAAGCACTTAACACTTGGTTCAAGTGTTTTGACAACCTCTGGATCATTGGTAAAACTGCTCTTTAATTGAACTGCTCAGCATCCAGATATCATCCAGATACTTATGGGGGGGAAATAATTGAGGCTAATTAAACCGAAGGGAAAACACACACACACACACACACACACACACACACACACACTCATGCTGGACTTACTGTAAATAACCAAACCACTGTTGTTTAGTATGGGTTGGTTGGTTTAGTAATGGACCAATAAATTCAATTCAATTTTATTAATGGGTTCTATTCATAACAAGAGTTATCCCGAGACACTTTAGTAGGTCTAGACCAAACTCTATAATTTACAAGGACCTAATAGTTCTAGTATTACCCTCCAAGATTTTTAACACTTTAAAGTTTTGCTATAATTCCAAAATCAACTAAAGTACTATATAAATCGAAAAGGAAGTCAACGTTTCTTCACCATAGTATCATCATCATCATGGTTTGTCAATTTATTGAGAGGCTTGAGAAGCGTTTTGTGGCTTTATCGGCTTATTTTTTTCGGCACAGCAGTTTACAGGCTACAATTCAGTAGTTGCTAGAAAAGAAATGATCTCACTCCAACAGCTGCCTCCGGCTTTTATGCAGGCTGCTGTCCAGATGACTACATCCATTATAACTGACAGTGTAACATCAGTGTTTAATATTCTCTCATAATAGTCTCATTTTCCAGGACTGCTAGAGATGTATTTTTGACATCAACTCCATTTCAAACCATTCCTTCTTTTATTTCTACCAAAGTACAGTGACTGATCTGATGACACGTCTATGCCAGATATATGTATACTGTCTAATTGTTTTTTGTCACCTAATACAACTACAGCCAATTGAAGAATGTTTACTAAATTAAATTAGATTTCTATGAAAACCCTAATTCGGGACTTTTAAAAAAACATTTGGGGCTGGAGAGGTGTTGACTATGCAAATGATCAAATTAAGTGAATCAGTGGCATTTGCCAATTTGAAAAGAAAAATGTTCTTGTATGAGGCCCATTGTTCACATTTAGAGTACAACATACAGTACATTGACTATGTTGTGGAGATAGATTAGGAATTATTATCCCAGAGGGATTTTTGTTTCCACCGTCAGTATATTAACACACAGAAACATGCAGATACACAAACAGCCATACACAAATATATTCAGCAGCCTACACCAAATCTCATTGAATGCATTCATCTTCCCAGCTCACAGCCGTGCAGATTGCTCAGGGCTTCTATTGCAGAGGACACAAAACTCCTGCTTGAACCAGCTCTTCTCCATTTGAGAGTACAGTATCTGATGGAAGTAATGTGAAGTGTTGATTAAGGGCGTGATCAGTGTCATTTGCTATGACATTTGCTAGGCCTGTGACGGCTCTGAGGTTCATATCTGACAGAAAGGGAGGGGGCAGACAGATGATTTTGAAAGGGCAGAGTATGTGATGCTGGTAAATTTGTTTTTTTGAGATGATTAACATGGGAAAGCAACAGCAGGAAGTGGGGGGCAACACACAAAAATGCACTGAGACTGAGTTTATTGTCTACAATGAGTCCAAGATAGTTAAGCTGCTCACCTGTTCTACCGTTTTGCTGTGAAGAGAAGTGGGCTTCAAAGTCTGAGGTTACTTAATTTGTAATTTTCTTATTATCATCCTAATTGTTCCATTAATCTGCTTCAAACAGTTGAAAGTCTGTAGCTTGAATCCGAAATGCTGAATTTGTCCAAGGTTTTATTGTATCTTGTCTTGTCTATTTGATTGCAATTAAATTTGTTCTTTTCTAAAACTAATTTCCCTATCATGGTTAAAACTGGTACATGCATGACATGTCATTTATGGCACAATGAGATCCAAACAATGGAGTTAAGGGATGTGTCCTGCAAATTCCCTCATAGCTTATATCAAAGAACATAAGCAGACTTGCAGGTGTGCTAGCTTGCTGTAAATTTGATTTACAAGCTGGAGTGATGATGCAGTAAGAAATGTAGAACAAAAGAGCAGTTGATTGAAATCTTAAACCAACTTATTGTCTTATTGCAATGAATTCAGTATGTATGACAGTCACGTGGGCACAAGGAACAAGATACAAGTTGAAATCCCTTTTAGCTACACAACAAAAAAACATTTTTTGATGGACTAAGACATCATCAAATTAATGAATTCTGAATTCCATTGAGTTATTTCAGTTTCAGGGTCCTGGTTTTCTACATGCTGTGACACTTGAATAGAACTGAACCTTTGTTAATGTTATTAGTAACGCCTCCTACTATGACAAGTCAAATGTCTTCTATGGCCTTTGTTGTATTACATTTTAAAAAGACCTGGAGAACCACATGTGCAATTATTAATGGCTGTGTTCCAATAACATCATCTAGTTTCTGAGCCCTGCCATGGTGACCAATGCATCATGAATGTTGTCAGTTCCACATGTGATTTTCCTGCCATGAAGAGTCAACATGTCTGTCTGCTTAAATCTGGTCCAAATCAGTGGATAGGTTGGTTAATGTGTCACTTAAAAGTAAAAACATTCACATCGCTTATTGGTTAGATGTAGGTGCAAGAACATGCTGCATTGCTAATGTAGGTCAGACCTTGATCCATTCCTTACTATAGGAGCCATTAAGCTCAATCCTGAAAAGTACGTCAGACGTTGGATCACGTTTCCACCACAAACAAATCATTGCATAATGCCTTTGTCACTGGACCACGACCGTTTCCATTGAAGGGTATTGTGTGATGATTTAGGGTCGCTTCAGCTTTATGATTGCGGCATTTAGAGCTGCCCAAACGAATTGTACCAAGGGAAAAAAAACTGATAAAGCAGACCAGACCACGGTTGTTTGAAAGCACACTTAGAAAAACACAAACTCATTCAGACACGAGAAAATGTGATTACTGCATCCGTGAAAACGCTAACACAAATTCATCATTTCAAAACTCCAGTGTGATAGATGCGAGAACTGATCACAGGGGCAGAATTCATGCCATCATTATTAAGACCAGGACTGACAAATGGGTAGAGCCTGTAAAGGAGTAGTGAAGATCTGCTAAATCTACTGTATGTCATAAAAGACTCTCCTCATAGTCCACAAACACTCCCACCTTCTGTGGCTTTGAACTTAGAGAGGAGGAGTGTAGAGGAGAACCAACAACAGCAGCATGTTTATCTTCATTTTTCAACCATGTGGTCCAGTAGCCATTTTCTGGGCACAGTGAGATTATTCCCTTCCTTTTGATCAACTCTTTTTTCACCTAAAGTCCATCTAGTCTTTGCTTTAACTTGAGCCTCAACGTAAAATCTCCCAGAGGAGTTGTTTCCCTAAGACACAACAACTAGTTCAGACTGAAATATCTAAAAGACTGTGGCTGGATTGGCAAGACATTTAATACAGATGTTCATGTTCCCAAAGGATGAATCCTATGACGTTTTTCCACTGCATGGTATCTACTCTACTCGCCTCGACTCTACTTGCCTTCTCCTTCTTTGGTTTTCCATTACAAAAAAAGTCCCTGGTATCTTTTAACAGGAGAATCGTCAATAATCACTGCATCGTTGGGGGGCAGGGGGGGGGGGGAGTTCTGAACCCACCAAAATCCTCCGATTTTCGCCACCATGACGTTGACATTTGCAGTTTTAAGTGAAACATCTTGACAACATTTGGATGTCTTGTCATGAAATTTGCATTACACATTAAGGCCCCTCCTCAGGGTGATAACCTTGTTGATTCCTTAACGCACACATACAGTACATACACAAAACACACACACACTTTGGTGTCATTTTGCATTGTCGGTCTCATTTATGAATGGCATTAATAACCTCCCTATTTGTGTGTGTTTGTGTGTGTGTGTGTGCGCGTTGACCCACATTCACAATGCCTTCTCTAATATGTGGTTTCATAACAACACTGACACCTCTAATATATTCTTAATGACCTTTGTAATGTATTGTGTGTGTAATAGGTTTTAAATGGATGAGCGCCTTCAGATTGCTTTGGTACCACAGGCTACTGGCTATTGAACCGCTATGCTAGCTGACACACCTCAGTGCTAATGAGAGAGAGAGACAGAGGGAGGCAAATCACAATGTCTGTGATTTGTGACAGTTTGGGTTCGTTTGCCCTCTTCTTAGTCCCTCATTAGTGTTTTTGGTATTGTTATTGTATATTTCACACACTTATATTCCTCTGTCTATATGGAAATATAATATGATTCATTTATAGATGTGTATTAAGTATAAGCAGCAAGGAGCTGAAAACTTTATTTCTGTGAGGTTTTTTTCAACAGCCAGTAATACTCTTATCATTTAAATATTCTTTGTACAAAATAATCAGAATTTAAGTGTTTTCCATTGAAATGTTCCACTGGCTGCAAAAACATCGATGTTGAATAACAAACAGCTGAGCTCATGATATTTGTCCACATGCTTTCAGCTCTCTGACCATTAACTACTTAGTTTGTAGTTGAGGTGAAAAACATTTCATACATTAACATTTTACAAGCATAAGTCATTTTCTAATTGTCAGTGTTAAAAGGGCAATGATGGGTTGATTTTTGTAAACAATATGACATTATGACTGCTTCTTGTACATAGTTGTCAGATTTATCTATCATATAATCAATAATATAATAAAACTAGAGGGAGGCAGGGCGATACAGCCCGATCCGGTTGGGGAGAGTTCTAGCCTGACCAGGGTCCTCTCTTTACCCTGTCTCTCCTAGTTATGCTGTACTAGTTTTAGACAGCTGGGGGACTTCCTTCGACACACTGAGCTCTTCTCTCCTCTATCTTTCTATCTTTCCATTTATGTGCATCTATGTCCCAGAAATGTTTGTTACTAACCTAGTTACTAACCTAGTTACTAACCTAGCTCTGGGGAGTCATTCCCTGGAGTCCTTATGTTCTTTTTCCCCCAGCATGTTTCCTTGGATCAGGGAGGCTCCAAAATCATGGTTGCAGCTGTCGCCATGGTCCCGGTACTCGTCCTGCTGTGCCCTGTTACATCCTGCTACATCCTGCTACATCCTGCTACATCCTGCTACATCCTGCTACATCCTGCTACGTCCTGCTACATCCTGCTACGTCCTGCTACATCCTGCTACGTCCTGCTGTGCCTTGTGATGCCGCACAGTGCCCTGCTATGCCATGAACTACTACAAACTACTATTTTTGTGACTTTTATTGCCACTCTTCATTTTAACCCCAACAGGTCGTCAGACACCGCCTACCAAGAGCCTGGGTCTGGGCTTGGGTCTGGGTCTGGGCCTGGGTCTGGGCCTGGGTCTGGGTCTGGGTCTGGGTCTGGGTCTGGGTCTGTCCCAGGTTTCTTCCCATAAGGGGAGTTTTTCCTCGCCACTGTTGCACTGTTGCTTGCTCTGGAGAAAACTACTAGAACTGTTGGGTCCTTGTAAGTTCTGGAGTGTGGTCTAGACCTGCTCTATCTGTAAGTGTCTCGAGATAACTCTTGTTATGAATTGATACTATAAATAAAATTGAATTGAAATTGAATAATGAAGCTATTATTTTGCATTAAAATGAACCAGTTGTTGTTCAGGCTTGTGATTGGATTTCTCCTCTGATGTCTCTCTGTGGAGGTATTCCAAGCAACTTTGGGGGCGGGAGTACCCGGGCCAGACCCAGAACACACCAATGAAATTGCAAATACCATCTGGCTTGGAATTGCCTCAGGATCCCCCAGGAGGAGCTTTGGGATCAAGCAAGCGAGAAAGGCATCAGGGATAGTTTACTGAGCCTCATGGCTGACCGGGTTAATACTGCTGTACTTCACATGGACATATTTGAACTTCCATTATAACAAGTCCTTCAAATTAAAAGGTATAATATGTAACGTTTTTGCATTAAAATGTCTAAAAACGTCAGAACCTGAGTTCTATCTGTTGTGTACTTATGTGTTCCGACAGTGTTCAAACCCAGAGAAATCTGTCATTAAGTTCAAGGTAACGCTCCGTCACATTTGGTCCCCTGTTGATGGCTTCATATCCCCTTTGTTACGACTCGCTTTAAGTTTGGACCCAAAAAACAGATTCAGACACAATGGATTGGAGTTTGTTGTTTTATTTTATCTCAGTACTTGCAAGTGAAGTGAGTAAAACAAGGTGGTGAGGTGTCAGTCCTGGTGGAAGCAGATAGCATCTGTTGGTGGGAAGGTATGGATCAGCAGGAGACAGACGCTGTTGACAGAAGAGACAAAGATGAGGTTCTGTTCAGCAGAGTCCCAACAATGGGTCAAAATCACATTCTTCACTGGAGTTTAAGCCTGAAGAGTTACCACGTGGAGAAACAATAATTCATTATAATTTATTCTGCTTATAGATCCCCAGTGGGGAAATTACAATTTACACTCTGTTTTTGTTAGTAATCACTACACACACATGCTCAGGACCTATTCATGCACAAATGGAGAGATGTCAGTGAGCAGGCTGCCAGTGCTGCACCAGCCGAACTGAGCGGTTGGGGGGGGAGGTGCCTTGCTCAAGAGCATCTGGCAGTGCCCAGAAGGGGAAGTAGCATCTCTCCAGCTACCAATCCACACTCTGTACCGGGGACTTGAACCAGCAACCCTCCAGTTCCCAACCCATCTCCCTACGGACTGAGCAACTACCACCCCGAAAATCTGGTGACGAGTGAGTGGAGAGCCGGGTTTCTTATACTGAGCTTGATGGCAAATGGAAGTCAGGTGTGCCTGGTAACGACATGTGGAGCCACACCCCTGCTGATAAACGAACACTAACACACACACACACACACACACACACACACACACACACACACACACACACACACACACACACACACACACACACACACACACACACACACAGGGGAGAAGACACAGGGAATGACAGACAGGGAACACAGGGGAATCCAGAGGTCACAGGCTGTGACACCCTTTGTGCATGCGTCAGCGTTGTGGTTGTTCCCCGACAGGAATGTGTCATAAACTGACTTCTTAACCAGTTTTACGACACACTTTTTTAGGTCTTTGTAGGATTTAAGTCATCGGACATCAGGATCTTAAGTTATCAGAGAAACAAGCAGCGCAAACGTTAGCGGCAGCACCGCTTGCAGACCCTCCGCCAATGAGCTTCACCCCAACCAATCGTCTAAATATGAATGTGGATGACGTTAGTGATTATGAGCTGCTTGGTACAGTTGCATTTCTAGTGATGAATCTGCGAAAATATTCTTTTTTTCAAATTCACTGATTTGCTTTAACGCTGCTCCCTCTCTTCAGTCACTCTCTCTTATTCTGCGGGTTGTCTCAAGTCTTGACTTCGTTCCCAGTGTTTCCATTTGTTTTTGATATTCACATTTCCATCTAATATGTAAAAAAAACACTTTTTTTTGTGGACTTATGAAATGTCCCCATGATTTTGAAGGCGACTTGTTTTCCATATGAATGAACTGTATTCTGAGTGACTGTGTTCACTTTCACTGTACATCCTGAAAATCTGCAGACTGGAAAAAGGGAATGGATTTTATGGTTGAGAGGATGAAAAAATGAAAGAGGGGAAAGAAAGAGAGGGAGGAAAGGTGTGTGTGTCTGTGTGTGTGTGTGTGTGTGTGTGTGTGTGTGTGTGTGTGTGTGTAATGAGGCCTGACTTGGTTAATACCTCAAGGCAAGGTTTGCTTTCTGATACCAAAACACACACGCACAAACACACACACATTGAAGGCGAGGTAATTCTTTTAAATGGCAGTGGTGAAATACAATTACAGCGATAAATGAGGCCTGTCAATCAACCATTGACTAATGCAGCCTTAGTTTACAGTCTGAGGAAAGTCATCACGTCACAGGTTTTCTGCTGCATGAAAAAAACACATTTAGACTTTATTCATTTTTAAAAACACCTTTTTTTATCTGACACAATTTCATCACGGAGGGAAAGCTTCTAACCTGCAGAGCTGATAGATATCAGAGCTCACAGACAGACTGCAGTGTGATGTGGAAACAGGTGAAAGAAACAAACAACACCAAAAAAATCTGTGCTCAGTGGGGGAACGTAACCACGTACATCTAAGTACATTTACTCGTACTTTAGTACTGTATTTAAGTGTTTCCATTTGATAAACCTTTTAACTTCACTACATCTCAGAGGTAAAAATTGTACTTTTTATTCTAGTACATCATTATAAAAACTACAGGACCAGAGGCCTGTACTATAAAGCAAGACTTGGCGTTACCGAGGTAACTTCAGGTTCAACCCTGGGTTTTGTGTATCACCACGGTGGATCATTTGTTGCCGGGATAAATCGCCATGGTAACTTATGCTGAATGCCTAACCTGCTCGGGAGTAGGTTAAGTTGGAGATTTTTGATCAACTGGTGTAAAAGCACCGCCTACTGACCAATCAGTACTCGGTCGGTAACAGCGTCATCGTTCCTAAAAGATCTGGTGAAGAGAGAAAGATAGGCGCGCTCATAAGAGATGAAAGATTTTTAGAGGCCGACAACCCTGTTGTCATTCCCCGATGGGCATTTTTATGAAGGATATAGATTTCCGAATTTTTACGAATAGGCTATTTGTCGGCTTCTTGAGCCTTGTGTTGCTAATACGCACATCGATGTGAGTTATGTTTTTATTTTTATTTTTTGCTCTCAGATCGCTTCCCACTGCCGGGGTTGCAAGTGAAATCACAGGCTAAAGCAATGACAGGTTATGGAAAGCACATGTGTAACTATGGTCAGATGATATTGATAAGCGTTGTGATTTACACATTTACAGCGTCGGCCATTTTTTATTTTTTTTGCCAGCGTTCCTTCCTCTTTTAGGAAGCAGCGACTGTATTGCGTTTGGCCTGTACACTGTCTGTGTTCTTCATATTTATGGAGAATTATGATTTGCTCTTCTTGTGTATATAATATGCAGCTCTGGTAGATGTTTCTGATTGGTTGATTGAACTAATCGTTAACCACCGTCGTGACACAGTTTATGCAGGACCGCGGATGTTAGGTTAGGTAAAATATTTATTTTAGTTAGGTTAACTGAAATAAATCCAAGGCTTGTTGATCTTGTTTTGTAGGCTAGTACATGCCTCAGATCTCTGTGTGTGTTTCTATCTGCTGCATGTGTTCATGTAAGGTGTGTGTGTGTGTGTGTGTGTGTATTAGTGTTGTGTTTTTACCTAAAGGACTATTTATTTCCCCCTTAGGAATAATTAAAGCTTTATCTAAGCTGCTTGAGCCTGAGTGGGAGGTGTGTGTGTGTGTGTGTGTGTGTGTGTTTTAGCAGTGAGCCTGCAATTTTCATAAGCAGGTATCCTTGTTACCGTGGCAACCCTCAGAGGCAAGAGGTCAGGTATCTCTCTGCTGATTTTTTCATTTTATTGATTTATTTTAGAGTTCTCACTCGAACTCTTCAGCAGTAAAGTGGTTCAACCATGTTTAATTTTCCCACAATTTAAAAAAAAAATAGTAAATAGTTTGTACTTCTTTAATTTGAGTATCAAAATCAAACGGTAAAACACAAAAATAAATGTTACAATTATTTGATTTTCCATCTAAAAACATCGCCGGTAAATACATTTTAAGATTTAAAGGTTATAAATATCATTACTGAGCCTTCCTTATCTTTGCAGCAGGTTTGAGATGACTGCAGGTGGGCAAGAGCTGTTATTATCTCAATATATTATACTTAATATATGTAAATCTGCAAATGGCTCCAGTCCAGCATCTTGGCATAACATTGTTCCTTTGACTAAAAGTACCAATACCACACTGTGAAAATACTTCACTACATGTAAAACTCCTGCACTGAAGAACTTATTAAAGCCAGGTCACCTTTATTTTGAAGAGGAGGAGACTTCTGCAGATAATTCATCTCCTGACAGTCTGGATCTTATCAGAGAGAAAGAGGAATGTGGTAGATTGAGGTCTGGGGTCGAGGGCAGCAGCTAAACGTGTTTTACACACGTGAAGAAATTCTTTATCAGTTTAAGTGTAGGCTATATTTAGGATAATTTCCCCACTTCACCTTGCTACCTGATAACTGATGTTGTTGTCTCTGCTCTCTTCAAAGCCACCAGACTCCTTTGACAAAAACAGTCATTTTACCTCGCAGAACACAGGAGTCGCTGGTCGACCGCTGCCTCGACTGGTTAGTTAGTTTGTATTTTTGTGTGAATTTGGTGTTTTAAAGGGTTAGGAAGTAACTTTAAGTGTGTGTGTGTGTGTGTGTGTGTCTATATTGTTAATTAGTACTTGGATGAAAGTCAGAGCACCTTTGTCAATGCCTCCTTGAAAAAACATTGATTAATGAGAGAGAGAGAGAGAGAGAGAGAGAGAGAGAGAGAGAGAGAGACTAAAACTAAATCTGCCATTGATCCTTGAGGATAACATTCGTCCAATCAGGAACTCATCCGATCTTATCAATACTGATTCATTAACAGTGTCTTCTTAACAAAACCCTCATCAGTTTACTTAAAGCTTCCATCTGTTTTCTGCCTTCAGATCTGCTGCAGCTGTTTCACAAGGTTGACTCATTCTGGGAGGATTTAGACTTTTTATTAAACCTCACAATATGTGTATATACTGCCCGCTGCTGCATCAGCCTGTTGATAACAGTCAATAATAGATAACGCTTTTCAAATTGGCCAAATCCGTAAAGATGGGTTTTATAGACGTTGGACCCTCATCAAATATGATTGTTTATATAAAGAACAACATTTCTTTAACCTCAATGTAGATATAGAAAGATCAAGTCGGGCTCTTCCACTTTTACTAGTAGTGCTAATAATAATGGGAGCAGCAGTGGTGAAAGAAGTACTTCAGTAAAAGTAATTCTACAGTGTAGAAATACTCTGTTACAACTGTTAAGTTAAAGCCCTGCATTTAAAATGGCATGATCATTTCACTCTGAGGTCCAGTGGCTAGAAATGGTGATAGGTGTAGACCAAGCCCTGGGTATCCTGGTCTGGGAAAATGAAAGCTCAGATGGGCCGATCTGGAATCTTGCTCCCTATGAGGTCATAAGGGGCAAGGTTACCTCCCCTTTCTCTGCTTTGCCCGCCCAGAGAATTTGCCCCCCCCCATGAGAGAGAGACATCATGGCTTTCAAACGAGCATAGTGGTCAAGGCCACCCCCCCCCCCCTCCCTCCACCTTGCCCCCCCTCCTACTCAATAGCTACAGACTCAGAAATGGAACATACTAAGGAAAGCTCATTGTGGGACTGGCTCTAGTGGCTGGAATTTTTCCACCAAGGCTGAATTTTGGGAAAGTGACTTCAGATATGGTATTAGTATAGTGTTATATACAGTTTATCAATCACAGAGAGACAACGTTCCTATTGGTTGATTCTGCGAATGCATTGACCATGTGACAGAGAGGGGAAATGTCTCACTACACTTCAAAAACTGGAGTTTATTTGCTTTCTATGCACACTTCAGTTTTAATGTATTTGTTGTAAAAAAAGTTAGATCTTAACCTATAATAACAGATAATCATATTTTTAACATGTATTGTATTAATAAATATTCTTCTGGATCTGCAAAGTAAATTAAGTAAAAAGAACAATATTTCCCTCTGATATGTAGTGTAGTAGTAGTAGTAGTATGAAGTAGCAGCGGAAATACTCAAAGTACAAGTTATTGAAAAGTTGGCCTTGGGTAAATGTACTGCACTGGGTAGCAGTGGCGTTAATTGCACTCTTGTTGTTTATAATACTAAACAAACTTTATTAATACAACCCGTCAGAGGAACAAAGATGCAGCACATTGTGCTTTACAAGAGATGAAATCTACATTAAATACTGTGTGTACTGCAGATACAGCATTACAGCAGCATTAGGGATGGACATTTAATTCTTCCACTGTATTAAATGTGATTTTACTGAGATATTTAAAAAAAAATCTCATCTTCCTCATTCCTCTCTCCTCCACCTCTGCTTTCTCCATCACTTTCCCCTTACGGCCGTCCTCGCTTCTCCATCTTTCTCCCTGCGGCTAAATGCCAGCCAAAATGAATATGTTATTCAGCTTTCTCGTATAGCTGCGTGATCAATCCTGGCTGTTGGTTCAGGATCTATAGGGAGGCAGAGCATTAAAACACCAGGGGAAACAGGCCGAGCTGCTTCATGAAAATTATATCACTTATTAAAAGGGATGAAGTCATTTTTATTTTTATTTAAATTACTTGTACAATAGTCTTCTGTTCAGCCTTCTGAAATCAGGATCAGTCAGTTTCCAAAAAATGCCGATAAGGTAAAGAAGACAGTCTATATTCATGATGTTCCACTTCTGGGATTGCTCTGTTGCCGAAGTAAATTCCACTGGATTTCACTTTGTTTGGCCGGATGTCGGTTACCTTCTGCTTTCTTTGTGTTTGAAATTATAACCTCAGGTGGATTTCTGAGGACTATGGTTACCTGGTCCTCAGATCTCTGCAGGGTAAATCCAGACTGCTAGCTAGACTATCTGTCCAATCTGAGGACTATGGTTACCTGGTCCTCAGGTCTCTGCAGGGTAAATCCAGACAGCTAGCTAGACTATCTGTCCAATCTGAGGACTATGGTTACCTGGTCCTCAGATCTCTGCAGGGTAAATCCAGACAGCTAGCTAGACTATTTGTCCAATCTGAGTTTTCTGTTGACCGACTAAAACATCCTTAAATGTACACATGTTCCACCAAAGGCTATTTTCCGTGGCTCCGACCAGCGCTTAGTGCCGCCCATGACGTTTGTGATTGGTTTGAAGAAATGCCAATAAACCAGAGCAGGTTTTTCTCTCATCCCAGAATGCTGGTTACACCCTCTGGTTACGCCCTCTGGTTACGTCATCTGGTTACGTCCACTGGTTACGTCCTCTGGTTACGTCCTCTGGTTACGCTCTCTGCTTACGTCCTCTGGTTACGTCCTCTGGTTACGCTCTCTGGTTACGTCCTCTGGTTACGTCCACTGGTTACGTCCTCTGGTTACGCTCTCTGGTTACGTCCTCTGGTTACGTCCACTGGTTACGTCCACTGGTTACTTCCTCTGGTTACGCTCTCTAGTTACGTCCTCTGGTTACGTCCTCTAGTTACGTCCTCTGGTTACACCCTCCGGTTACGCTCTCTGGTTACGTCCTCTGGTTACGTCCTCTGGTTACGTTCTCTGGTTACGTCCTCTGGTTACGTCCTCTGGTTACGTCCTCTGGTTACGTCCTCTGGTTACGCTCTCTGGTTACGCCCTCTGGTTACGTCCACTGGTTACGGTTACCTCCACTGGTTATCCTCTGGTTACGCCCTCTGGTTACGCTCTCTGGTTACGCCCTCTGGTTACGTCCACTGGTTACGTCCTCTGGTTACGCCCTCTGGTTATGCTCTCTGGTTATGTTCTCTGGTTACGTCCACTGGTTACGTCCTCTGGTTACGCCCTCTGGTTACGCTCTCTGGTTACGCTCTCTGGTTACGCCCTCTGGTTACGTCCACTGGTTACGTCCTCTGGTTACGTCCTCTGGTTACGTCCACTGGTTACGTCCTCTGGTTATGCCCTCTGGTTACGCTCTCTGGTTATGCCCTCTGGTTACGTCCACTGGTTACGTCCTCTGGTTACGCCCTCTGGTTACGCCCTCTGTTTAAGTTTACGTTCTCTGGTTATTTTCTCTGGCTACATCCTCTGGTTAAGCTCTCTGGTTACGCTCTCTGGTTACGCTCTTTGGTTACATCCTCTGGTTACGTCCTCTGGTTACGCTCTCTGGTTACGTCCTCTGGTTACGTCCTCTGGTTACGTCCTCTGGTTACGTCCTCTGGTTACGCCCTCTGGTTACGTCCTCTGGTTACGCCCTCTGGTTACGCCCTCTGGTTACCCCCTCTGGTTAAGTTTATGTTCTCTGGTTATTTTCTCTGGCTACGTCCGCTGGTAATTTCCTCTGGTTATGTCCTCTGATTGGTTGTATATGAGGAGGCCAAATAAAGAATGGAAAACGGAAAGAAGAGAACAGGCAATTTCATGGAAATGGAACAGAGCCGAGGAGAATGAGGAAGAAAGATAGCAGATGGTGTCATTATCACAATTTAGAAAAGGGCTTTCCTCAGGAGACACAGGAAGTTAGAGTTTGTATGTGTGTGTGTGTGTGTGTGTGTTTGTAAGAGACATACAAACTTAAAGAGAGAAAGAGACACTTTGTTCTTGTTGCCAAAGGTCGCTAAATCAACAACTCATCTGCTGCTCTGATAACACACTCTAAATTAGACTGCAGTGTGTGTGTGTGTGTGTGTGTGCGTGCGTGTGTGTGTGCGTCCGTGCGTGCAAGGGTGTGTGATTGGTGGACAGTGATTTATGGTGGGGAAGTTCATCGTGAATATTGAATGAATATTCTCAAAACTCATCTTTTCTTTTCTTTCCTTCTCCTTCGTCTTAATTTCTCTCCTTCCACTTTTCCCTCTTGCTTTCTTCCTCCTCCTCTCCCTCGACCCCATAGGTCTCCCTCCATCATACAGGTGGCGAGCTGTTTAACAGCAGCTGAAGGATTGAACCTCCCCTCTGCTGGAATAAACTAAAACCAGTCAATAGGACGTTAATGGAAACACAATTTATGACTTTAATTTGACCAAACAGGGTCAAGCTCAAGATGTGTGTGTGTGTGTGTGTGTGTGTGTGTGTGTGTGTGTGTGTGTGTGTGTGTGTGTGTGTTTTTTTTTAAAGGTCAGTCAAAGATCATATATCACCGAGCACATACACACACCTGTCAGTCCTTCTGAAACTTAACGAGGCTTCAAACTGACGTAGATATTAACTACAGAGCTGCAACGGATGGATATGGATTATTTATTCCAACTAGTGCAGTGCCGATTAAAAACAGGCTTGTTGGGAACGGGCCGATGGCTTGGCTTCCATTATCGCTGCTCGCAGCTTTCTTGATAAATTTCATTCTGAAAATGACATTGCTGATGCTTGAAATGTTGGAGTTTGCTACAGTATCCGGTCTCTCTCTCTTCATATTCTTCTTGAGAAAAGACCAACTATTCCGACCCATATTTACGTTCATAGAGGCAGCACCCTCTAGTGGCCGTAGTTACTACGACTGGAGCAAAGCAGGAAGTAACTTTATGTGGTATTAAGACCCAGAAAGTCTGTTAAGCGTGGGTGGGTGGGAGGATTTTCACCATTCGTGTCCCAATTGAAAATCTGTTTATAACTAGTAGTATTTAACAAATGCAACTACATTTTGTTCTGCGTCACCTGTGTAATGCGCATGCATGTATGTACGGAAGAGAAGTAATGTAAAAAGATACACTTAACCCTGAAAAAAAAAACATTTGGTCACTTTTCAACATTATTACTTTTTCAATGTTGTGGGTGATTTTTTGATGTTTTTTGATATCTTTAATGTTGACATTTTCAGCTTATTTTGACGTCCTATTTTTTGTGACATTTTTTTTAAAACTGAAAACGGGTCAATTTGACCCAAGGACAACACGTGGGTTTACCCAAACCACGATTTTTTCCAAATCGTAACAAAACTGCATTTATATAACGACTACTCAAAGCGCTTTAACTGTTACGATAGCACAGACGGACTCAAGTGCACAGCTCAAATGGTAATATTTCTTCGGAAAACAGGAGTAAGGGAGTGAGCGTGGGAAGATGGACGCCAGGAACAGGGAGGCAGAGGACCGGAGGGTTGGGGGGAAGCTCAGGACGTGAGGATATCTGGATCTTGGGAACTAAGGAGGAGACACGGACACAAGGAGCAAAGAAGGAGGCTGATGGAAGCGGCATGCCATAGGAGGTGGACCGGGGCTTTAAGCCAGCTGACCGGAAGTAATGGAGACGAGGAAACTGCAGGGAGGAAAACACCAGGAGACAACACTAGAAATATACACGCTGACGGGGTTCACCAATGTGACTGGAGCAACGATCAGGTGAAGAGTAGATGAAGAGCCGGGGTAGATATACTCTGGGAGATGGGTGATGACAGGCAGGTGTGGGCAGCGGGAGTAGTTGAAGACTGGAAGACTGATTAATTGATTAATGATGGCAAGCAGGTGTGCATAAGCAGCTGGTTTCAACAGGAAAGTGTGATAAACCAAACGAGACGGGGGACAGGACCACAGAAAATACAGAAACAAAACAAACTCACGGCCAGCTGGACCCCAACCATAACATGAATAGTACAGGAACCATTCACCATATTCATACACTGTGGCCGAGGCTGCCGTACAAGGTAGCCACCTGCACATCAGATACACACTCACACACTTTAACACTCTGGGTCAGTGTCTTGCCCAAGGACACTTCAACAAGGGACTGCAGGGCCAGGGATCAAACCACCAACCGCTCTACCACTGAGCCACAGCAGAACTTGTTGGTTCTTGAATGTACTGTAGCGGGCGATGGAGAGTAAGTTTATGGTTAGATTTTATTCTGCGTATATTCTGTACATTACCCATTATTTTACTGTTTTTTGCACATCTGGTTAGATACTAAATTGCATTTCCTTGGATCAGTACTCAATGTACTAATTTTTCATTTGTCCCTTTTTATTTTCTAATTTTTCTTTCTTAATTTGCTTTTTATCTTTCTTACATTCTTTTTTTATTATTGTAATATGATGATTAGTTGACCTGCCAAGGGACTACAGATGAAAATTGGCTGTGGCACATTTACATGTGGCAACAGTGGAAACAAAAATGTCAATAGAATATATATATATATATTTTTTTAAATAAACATAATAAATAAGTAATAAATAAATAAGACCACAATACAGTTTAATGTAATCCAGTTTAAAGCTGTGCCTAAATACATCCTCACAGAGCTGATATGACTGTAGACTTAGAAATCAAAGATAGTGATCTTGGTCACTTTGTTTCAGGGGAAACTGAACTACTACAACTGAACACAGTCATTGTCCCCAGAGGATAAACCCTTCCCTCAGGACAAACCGTACCTGAGGGAAAGGAACCTAGTCATAATGTGGGGCGTAGTTATGATTGCAGACTTTAGAGGGCGCTGGCAGGACATCAGGTTGTTAGTTGAGTTTTGTTTGACTCCGAACAGATCGTGACCAGGAGGCTGCTGTCAGGATCCTGCTGAAACGGGGAAATGGAAATGCAAACTCAACACTTCTGTTAAACCTCACCTCCTCCCTACTGCTTTGTTTATTAATGCTTTGTTTTTTGCCCTTCTTTCTATTTATTCTTCACACTATGTCCACTTTTTATTCATATTAATACTTTCATGTTTGTTTTTGTCTTTTTGTCTCTCTGTTTTTACTTCATCTCTTAATGAGTTTTGTTGTTTTCGTGCACTAAAAGCAAAGAGAGTGGATTTGACAAATGCTGCTCAACAAATGTGACTGATTGATCTATCTTCATTTCCTGTTGTGCGCATGCACGCACACACACCCACACACACACACACACACACACTTGAAGATAGGGAAATACGGGATAACTCTGTTATTCTATCTTTAATTCTCTCTCTGCCTCAGTAAATCTCTTTTAAGAGGAGTTATAAAACTACCCAACTGTATTTCTTATTAACATTATCTGTGTGTGTGTGTGTCTGTGTCTATCTTGCCTATCTTTGTGGGAACCAGTTTCAGACCTTTGTAGTGAGGACATTATTAAAAAGTGAGGATATTTCACCTGTTCCTCCTTTTAACTGCTGTTTGAGGGTTGAGACTTACATTTTTATCTATGCTCCAGGTATTGCAAGTCAATACAATGTCCTCCTAAGTCTGGAAAACAAGTTGTGTGTGCTGCTGAGCTCAGCAAAGAGTCAAGAGACAGACAAGAAGAGACAGACAAGAACAAAATTAAGACAGAGTGTGTGTGACAACAGGAAGTGATGGCTGAATTTAATAAAAATGATTGTGTTAAACATTAAGGCACACACATCAGCAGCTGACAGGACAAGATTCATTTGTTAGGCAGAGCAATGACGTTAAAGTTGCATTAATCACTGGCTCATTCATCAGCTTGTTTATTTCTGTTGCCATATGCAGCCATAACTGTAAAGTTATGCTTATTTTCTTTAATGTGTTGCTTTGCTAGCGCCTTTGATAAACCAAGTCTAGTATTTGCTCAGCACATTAAATTGTTAAATTGTATGTACACAGGAGTTTTCTACCACAGAAGTTATTGTTTACAAAGATTGTGATTGGCTCTTTTCACACACCTCTTGCGACCGCTCTGTGCGTCTCCTATCAGAACCACAAACACCTCATTGGTTTGAACTTTCATTGCAGCCCTAAGCAACTGAACTTTTAGGGCTGTAACGATATGAAACCAAAAATTGCGACACTCAGAGCCACGAACCTGTGAGAAGGCAGAATCACAACACACCCATTCCAACTCCCAGACTTAGCCTTCCCATCCAGGTCCAATGCTACCACATCTTTAAATTACTAATAATATTTTGGTGCCTTATCCCCATGTAAAGATGGCTAAAAGTGAAGGGGGGGCTCCGGTAACATTAACGGAGGTGTAACAGTACAAATGGCTGGCTGGGTCTGTTTTCCGATGGTTCATTAAACTGTTAGTGACCTGGAATTAAGTGCTGAACGGGCTGTCCCCGGGGCTGTAATGATAGTGGATGGTTGCTAGCTGTCTGGGGGCTGACTGTGGATGTGTCCCGGGCCTGTAATGATAGTGGATGGCTGCTAGCTGTCTGGGGGCTGACTGTGGATGTGTCCCGGGCCTGTAATGATAGTGGATGGCTGCTAGCTGTCTGGGGGCTGACTGTGGATGTGTCCCGGGCCTGTAATGATAGTGGATGGCTGCTAGCTGTCTGGGGGCTGACTGTGGATGTGTCCCCGGGCCGGGCCTGTAATGATAGTGGATGGTTGCTAGCTGTCTGGGGGCTGACTGTGGATGTGTCCCGGGCCTGTAATGATAGTGGATGGTTGCTAGCTGTCTGGGGGCTGACTGTGGATGTGTCCCCGGGGCTGTAATGATAGTGGATGGTTGCTAGCTGTCTGGGGGCTGACTGTGGATGTGTCCCGGGGCTGTAATGATAGTGGGGGGTTGCTAGCTGTCTGGGGGCTGATTGTGGATGTGTCCCCGGGGCTGTAATGATAGTGGATGGTTGCTAGCTGTCTGGGGGCTGACTGTGAATGTGTCCTCGGGGCTGTAATGATAGTGGATGGTTGCTAGCTGTCTGGGAGCTGACTGTGAATGTGTCCTCGGGCCTGTAATGATAGTGGATGGTTGCTAGCTGTCTGGGGGCTGACTGTGGATGTGTCCCCGGGGCTGTAATGATAGTGGATGGCTGCTAGCTGTCTGGGGGCTGATTGTGGATGTGTCCCCAGGGCTGTAATGATAGTGGATGGCTGCTAGCTGTCTGGGGGCTGATTGTGGATGTGTCCCCGGGGCTGTAATGATAGTGGATGGTTGCTAGCTGTCTGGGAGCTGACTGTGGATGTGTCCCCGGGGCTGTAATGATAGTGGATGGTTGCTAGCTGTCTGGGGGCTGATTGTGAATGTGTCCTCGGGACTGTTGTCAGCTCTCATCCCGACTGAAGACTTGCAGCGCCGGGAGAGTGCGGCAGACAGACAGGTGTGCTAGCTAGCTGGCTAAATTACCATTAGATTAGTCGTCTATCTATACAGTACGTTACTGATGAATTTGTGTGTTAGCCCAGAGTTATGGTAAAAAAAACATGCCTAACCCCAACCCATAGTTTAGCATGCCTAACCCTAACAAGCTAGATTAATAAAGACAATAATAAAATACTTGCTGTGACCCTGGGACTGAAGAGGTGTGGACGTGGCAGTCTTCGTGGCAGGACAACGGAGGAGGCAGACTTACCTTACAGGCGCCTCTCAACTTTAGAACCAGTCTTTTGAAATCGATCAGGCCACCCCTCCTTCCCCTTCCCCCTTCTTAAATTCCCTCCAGACGGGATGATGAAATTGTCCACTATCTACCTTTTCCCTTTTCCCTCTTCTTCTCCTCTACACAGAGAGATGGATCCCCCTCTCTCTCTCTCTCTCTCTCTCTCTTACTCCAATTCCTCTAGACAGAGGTATGGACATCTCTCTCTCTCACACACACATTTCATTTCTTCTAGACAGAGGGATGGATGTGTCTCTCTCTCTCTTCCCCACTTTTCTGGACATGTGGGGTTGCAATTTCATAACTCCCCCACTCATCCCTCCTCCCTGCGGGTCTGGGACAGCGAGTGACATGCGGCAGCCCGTGCATACCTTTAGTCTCCATTCAACTGCGTAATCGCCGGACGCATGGGGAGGCTAATGTGATCCGAACACACCTAACCCTAATCCGAGCCCTACCCCCAACCCAAAGTTTATGTCTCATTTAAACGAGTTAATGAACCACTGAAACAATTTTGGAAACATTATATTAAGGTATAAAAGAATCTTTGGTGTTGGATTGATTGACATTGTAATCAATCAATATCAATAAATAAGGTCTCTGTTGACGGTGTTGCAAAGTGGAATATAATCAATGACAAAACGATGCCATGTGGCAGAGAAAAAGTTATAACTCTCCTCCACCTCTCCCCTCCCATCCCCCACTCCCCAGGAAGCTGCACGTCTTCATGATCTCAATTGTTTTGTAATCGTTCTTTTATACACATGACACTCATTGGATTATTGAAATATGGCAGCAGCTCACACATACACACACACACACACACACACACACACTTGAAAGGAAAACATGAATAAAGCATGAGTCCAACATTATGTCCAGCTTGGACTGAGGACAAACAGAGGCCACTGGAGCTTTAGTACAACAACAGCAGCTGTGTGTGTGCGTGTGTGTGTGTGTGTGTGTGCATACTGTGTACTTGTTTTTTTGTATTGCATGTTGTATTATTGTAATAGTTTGTGTGCATGTGTTCCCATGAGGCCAGCTGCCATGGGGAAAGTGATAAGGGGCTCCAAATGGAACTCAATAATTCATGAGCTCTTGATGAGAACACACACACATACACACACACACACACACACACACACACTCTCAGACACACACACACACACACACACACACACACACACTCAGACACACACACAAGCTTGACCCTGTTTGGTCAAATTAATGTCATAAATTGTGTTTCCATTAACGTCACAATCACTCACACTGCACATCAGCTACAATACGCACAGTTACGAGAAAACAAGACAGACCAGACAAACAAACATGAGGAAGAACTGTGCAACACAAACATTTATAAGAACACACACACACACAGATATACAGTACTTGTGTCTGATGAACAGGTGGTGGACAACACAGCTACATAACTCCAGAGTTAAACTGCTTTTATACTTTCAGTCCTGAGTTCGTCCCTGGATTTCCAAATAAAGAATATTTAACCAGGGTTAATGTATAGCCTGTATAAGTAAAGCCAATAAATAATAAAATAAATAAAGCCAAAACATCTGGATCGCCCCCTGTTGGCTGGCTGCATTATAGGTCATAATCCCCGCCCCCTCCATGTTGGCGACAGGACATGGGCCAAAGTAAAAAAAAAAAAAAATTCAAAGTCGAAGTCACTTTTCCAAAGATAGTTTGAGTCATTTTAGGTAGTTCTGAGCACGAGGATGTTTGTTTGAGTGTGTTTTAATCAGCTTGGTTTTCATTGGTTATTTTGATGCTGTTATTGACTTATGATTGGTCGGGCGGGTGTATGGGCGGGACTCCA
Organism: Etheostoma perlongum; assembly: GCA_026937815.1. NCBI lineage: Eukaryota > Metazoa > Chordata > Actinopteri > Perciformes > Percidae > Etheostoma > Etheostoma perlongum. The sequence goes on along the minus strand of CM049393.1, from coordinate 8,621,167 downwards.
CAGCTCCAGGATCACTACTGTGAAGACTCTGGCTCCAAAATTACAAGATGGCAGCACCTTTATCCCGATATTTTGGCTTCACTTTTGTAGAGTGGGGAGAAACGCAAAGGGACCCGAAGAACAAGTTACATTTAAAGTTTTAAAAGTCTTTAGAGATATGTGACTCTCACTAATGCTGCACAGTATATAGTTTTTTAGGCTGCAACATATCGCAAAAGACCCTGTGTTGCTTTGTGACCAGCTGAGGCTTTTTAAAGACTTTGTTTTTAGAATTTTCCATCACAAAGGAACTTTTCATCCTTCAGTTTTTCACAACACTCTTCTAGTAATGTATTTCTACATCTACATAAGCCACCATCTGTTTATCCATAGCGTCTTTGTGTCCATTGATCTGATCTGAGCCATGGATCTAGCCAATGAGCAGGCTCGATGCCGTCCGGAGCTCCAATAGCAACGATTAATCAGATGATCGATCATCTGCTGAAGAGCTGAGGTGGCGAATTGATCAATCCTTTTTTCTCCTCCTCTTCGTCCGTCTCCTCCATCCCTCTGTTCTTCTTTGTCTTCCTCATCTTCCTCGTTTTCACTTTCTTCTCTTTGTCCATTTCCTCTTTTTTCCTGCCCCTTTTCTTTCAGTTCTTTTTCTTCTCCTATGTTCCATCCCCTTTCTATCTCTTATCTTCTGACTCCTTTTCCTACTCCTCTTTTTCGTCCTCCTGTATTCCCCTGTTGCATTTATTCTTATTTTCTTTTTCTTTTTCTTTTCTTTTTCCTTCATTTTCTCACTTTACCACCTCCTCCTTTACCTTCCTCTCCCATCCACTCCTCTTCCTCAGTTCTCTTTTTCCTCTCATTTTGTCGTTCCCCTCCTTCTCCCCTTCCTCCTGCTCTTGTATACTGACTCGTAAAATACTGACGCCTGTTTCAGTGGCTCTCAGCGTCAGGTACTGATGCAAAAATCCCCTTGGGCGTCTGTATGGAACGCACCGGGCAGAGCATGTAGTATTAAGAGCGGTAGCGGCCATAATAATTGGACCAAAAGACCAACGCCCGCCCTTGTGATTGTCTGATGTCTTCCACCGGTTTCCCAGCCTGTTGTCACCTGCCTCTTGTTACCTCGTTAACCTTTTGGGGCGTTTCTCAATCTGTGTTCTTCTATGGACTTGTGTTCTTGTGTTCTTGTGAAACGTCATGATTGGTGGCCAAAGTACTGACCCAATGCACAAGTTAGCATTTCGCCAAGAACAGTTAAAATCCCCGGATGTGATCTCGACACGCCCATTTTACCGAGGATACATCCGGTGGTGACTTGTGTGAACTTGGCCGGGCCGGTATCCCAGCATTCAATATCAGGTGTAAAGCGCGAATGGTTTCCGGTACACAGATTTTCACAATTTACGTCTATTATTAAATCAATAAATTCATTTTTAAGATGTTTCAAGGCGAGAAATCAACTGTGTAGATTTTGAATATAGGCAGTTCAACGAAAATAGATGGTGAATTAAAAAAGTCTTTGGAGATGGAAAGCTCCACAATCCCCGGCGGGCATAGCAAGCTCGCCAGCCGGGAATGACTCTCGCGAGCCGGTCAGTCAGTCAGCTCACAGACCCCACATTTAGACAGACTCCTCTGGCCCAGCATTTAGACAGACTCCTCTGGCCCAGCATTTAGACAGACTCCTCTGGCCCCACATTTAGACAGACTCCTCTGGCCCCACATTTAGACAGACTCCTCTGGCCCAGCATTTAGACAGACTCCTCTGGCCCAGCATTTAGACAGACTCCTCTGGCCCCACATCTAGACAGACTCCTCTGGCCCCACATTTAGACAGACTCCTCTGGCCCAGCATTTAGACAGACTCCTCTGGCCCCACATTTAGACAGACCCTCTGGCCCCACATTTAGACAGACCCCTCTGACCCCACATTTAGACAGACTCCTCTGGCCCCACATTTAGACAGACCACTGCAGCAACAACAATGGCAGAAGAAAGCCAGGTCGCAGTTGTAAGATATTTAAAACAATTTTTACCGCTGTTGTTTTATTTATTTATATATATCTATATATAAATCTCTATATTTATGTATATATACCTATCTCTCCTCCTCCTCTATCCTCCTCATCCTGGCTCTCCTCACCTGCAGGCTCCTCTTCTGCTTCTCGGTAAAGTATACCGAGGGCAGTGTCTAACTTTACCCAGTCCATCTATAATTTTAATACCTATTTTTACGTTTCTTTTCTGCTTTCAAGGCGGTGTGAAAGGTGACCGTCCCTGCTTTATTATGAATCATAGGCCGTATATTATTGATATTAACGGTCTATGTTATGAATAGACACATCAAGTCTAACTATAAGTGGCAGAGCCCTCTATGCTGGGGGTGTTGCGCAATAACAGGAAGAACGCTTCGTCTCCAAACTGTCGACAGCGTTTTGAGTGCTTCTGAACTTGCGAGTTGATTCTTCCAGGTACAGCCAGCAGGTACGGTCTCCCCAGGAACACAAGTCCGTTCTTTGCTTACTTGGCATTGAGAAACGCCCCTGGTGTTTCCCTTGTAGGATCATTGTTACTGTTTATAGTGTTCCTGTGTAGTCTCGGTGTTCCTGTGATTCCTGTTTGCCTCATTTTGGATTTGTTGCCTGCTGTTATGAACGTCATTTTTATTTATTAAACCTAAACCTTCAAAGCTCATCTTTGCCTGCCTGCTCTTTGCATGTGGGACCTACATGTGTTGCACCTACATTACCTAAGCATATGACCAAGCATACATTCTCATTGGAGTAAGACTGTATTATGTATTCTCTTCGTCTATATTCTTAGTTTCCTCTTCCTTTTTTCTTCCCTGTCCTCTTTTTTTCCTATAACCTCTTAATCTCCTTCCCCTCCTCTTCCTCCTTTTGTCCAGAAGTGTACTCCTCTCACCATGTCCTCTTTTTCTCTTAATTTTTTTGTTTTTAATTTGGTTTCTCTTGTCTTTCATTTTCTATCCTTCCCATCCTCGTCTCGACGTGATAAAAGCCTGTTTAATTTTCCTCCATCTCCTAATCCTCCCTCAGCAGTGATAAAACTTGTATTTCGCCTTCATCTTCCCGTCTTCACACACTAACAAAACTTCCTTTTTAATCCTGTCTCCTCAATTCCTCGCTTCACTTTCATTTTTAAAAATAAACTTTTCTTTTTCACCTCCTAAACCTTTCTTCTCCTCCTCTCCCGGCATTGATTAAAACCAGTATCATCCTCCTCCTCCTTGTTCTGACAGTGATGAAGAGGCTGTTGTTTTTCCTTACTTCGACAGGAATTTGTCTCAGAAAGACAAACTCCTTCCGCTTCTTTTAATTACTTGTTCATGGTTGTTTGTGGTTCGGTTCTGGGAACACAACCGGTGAGCCTGTCCCACTTTGGCGCCATAATAAGGAGAAGAAAATACAGGACTTACAGTGGTGGAAGAAGTATTCAGATCCTTTACTTAAGTAAAAGTACTAATACCACACTGTAAAATACTGTTACAAGTAGGGATGTCCCGCTGTTTTTAACCCCTGATCTGATTTTGTTAGATGTTGAATATCTGCGGATGGAGTCCCGCTCTAATACTTTGCTCAGGTAATAGAGCTGCACACCATTTGTTTACAAAAATAACTAAGTAACAAAGTAACCTGAATTATGTCTTAAGCTTATTACATTTAACTTGTGTTTCTCTCAACGCTAAAAGAGTTTTCTTTACGATCCCGGCAAACCCCCAACCAAACAATAACAGATCTAAGTTCCCCACTGGAAAACCAAAACTAACCCAAGTGATGCCTCTTGTACATAATAGTCAGTCATTGATTTTCTTCTTGTGTTTACCGATGTCGGCTCCAGGGAATAGTCTGGAGAATTATAGTGATCTGCTTCTGTAAGAAAAGGCTGAGTAAAAAAAGAATTTTTTTTTCCTTATTGCTGGCAAGACGAGACACTCTGGACTAGTCTACATCCATGAAGTTCCACATCCGGGATTGCTCCGTGATGCAGGGAATTTTGCCGGATGCCTGTATTTTCACCAATGTCTGTTTCCTTCTGCTTTCTTGTGTGTAGCGTGTGGATGGTCTGGCAAAGCGAGACTAGTCTGGACAGACTATGGTGAGTGGCCATGCGCCATCTTGGTTTGAAAGTGCCGACATCCAGGCAATCTGGCAGTGAGTTTAAGGTTCAGGGAGTGTGTGATTAAAGGCGATGATCATATACATGATCGTAGTAAGGTAAACGGGGTGAATTCCGATCCCCAATCAGTTAAAAAAAAAGCCAAATTGGCTTTGTTCCGATACTGTGATCGGGATCGGGACATCCCTAGTTACAAGTAGAAGTCCTGCATTAAAACCACCCTAACCCTAACAAAAGTAAAAGAAAAATCCTCACATTTTAAACTGAAAACAATCCAAACCTCTCTGTTTTTAATCTTCTAATCATTTCAGCCAGACTTGTAAGCTGTTATAATGTTGGGTAGTTTAATTTATAGCCTAATAAAACATTGTATTTTATAAACTACAGTACATGTGTTTTGTGTCTTAATAAAATCTTAATTTGTAAAGTAACTAAACTACGAACTACATCATGTTCTGAGTCATGTGCGTAACCGGGGAAGTGAAGGAATATAACAGGTGAATTGTGGGTCATATTTCATCCACTAAGGATGCTCATTTATAAAATGAAATAGGTCATATAAGAGAGTAGGAATACACATTATACAGTATATGGTTTGGAGGAAATGTTAAAACCAGGGGTGTTAAGAACTGCAGTGTCTGGGGATTTGAGTCCGGCTGGGGATTTGAGTCCGGCTGGGGATTTGAGTCCGGCTGCATTCCCGGTCCACTTGCTATTTGTTAGCTAATCAAAGGTATAAAATGCCAAAAATGGAAAAAAAGAATTAGTAAATGACAGCTTCAGCCTTAAAGTTTAGTCTAAATGCATCATGGCTATCACTCCCTGAAGAAGGCTCTGTGCCGTTACGCTTGGGTTGCTTCTCAGACTTAGACTTCTCTTTATTGATCCTTTTGGAATGACTCCGCAAGGAAATTTAAATTTCCAGCGTCACTTTTTAGCGAGAAGAAAACAGTACAGAAAAAGAAAAAGACAGTATAAAGATAACAATAAAAATCTTTGGCTATAAAAAGACATTTACCATAAATTATCAGTCAAATGCCAGTGTCGAGTCAAGTGTTCAAGTGTCCAGGTATTTATGTGTCCAGGTGTGTATGTACGGTCCTCTCTGCTCTATTTCCTGAGGGACAAAGGAGTCCTTGAGTCTGTTGGTCCCTCACTTGGGAAGGAGCAGCCTATGTCTTTTAAATTTGCTATTATGAAATAGCCATTAAAATAAAGTTTTTTAAAATCATTTTGAAGAAGAGTGCCTTCCCGTTTTTTCTATACTTAAAAATTGTCAATTAAATTCCCGACCCCAAAGAACCCCTTCATACATCTGACTGAACTTCCTGAGCACCATGGACTTTTTTTGTCTTTACAAGACACCATGGATATTGTTCTAGATTTTCTATGTTGTTTCTATGTTCTTAGTTAAAAATCTTCTTACGCAATACCTGAAAATCCCTATTCTTCCCAGCTGCATTTGAACGGGAATGTTAGTGGAAGATGCTCTTTCATTAGCCATGGAAACAGCTTAGTCGGAGTCTTTTTTGGAATTTATTGCAAAATCTGGAACATTGTGTGCATGTAAACATAGTCACTGTTACTGCCCTGTATGTTTGATATTCTTTATCCGTCACAAATATTTACTGCTCTGAATCTGAAGACCTATTTGACCAAGTGCAGCCTGTGAAGTGTGACTCAAGTAATTGACTCATCAATTTTCCAGTTTTCATTCAATCAGTGATCAGTGCAAGATATCCACTTCAATGCACAGAAATTCACTCGCTACAGAATTACAAAGCAATTTGAGATACGCGGGAAAAAAATCTGTTTTTACTGTACCTGAACCACTATTAGAATTAACCCTAACCCTAACCCTTTCCATAAATGGATGTCAATGCAGTCCTCACAAGCATGACAAAACACTTTGCCTGTGTGTGTGCTCCAAGGGGTTGTGCTGGGTTAAATAGGGACGCTCTGTAGCGTAAATGAAGTGCCCCTCGGCTGCTCAGGGCTCAGATGGTGCGTTGGGTTTGGCCTTCTGCTGCTGCCTTCAGGGCAGCGGGAGCCGGGTGGAGCTAAGCAGAGAGGAAGAGGAGGGAGGGAGGGAGGGAGGTACTAGTTGGCAGCTGAGGCTCCTGTCTCTCTCCTTTTCCTTTTTTATCTCAGTTGCTTGCCTAATCTATTTTACATTTTTTAATTGTTTCTCTGTTCCCTTCTGCCTCTGTTTGTGTAATAGCAGGCTTGGACCCAAAATGCAGATTGGAATCGAGGAGAGAGCAGAACGATTTTAAAGGTTTAATAAGTAAATAACAGCTGCAAGGCAGGCAGGTAAAAACTGGCAACTAAGATACAAACAAAAACCAATACATGAACGAATATCCAACCAAGGAGCACAAGGAATAAACTGCACAGGGAGAGCCGCAGGGAACGACTCGGCACCGATCAGACGACAGACAAAGAACACCGGGAATACAGACGGTAACGAGGGTAGAAATGAGGCACAGGCCACAAGAGGGCTGATGAACAGGTGGAACACATCAGGGCGGGGCAGACAATCACAAAGACGGGGAAAGTACACGAGACAGTAGGTAAAACACGACATGACAAAAGAGAAACAACAATGAAACAGGAAACTAATGCATCAAAAATCGGGAAACCAAAACAGAATACAGAATAATTGAACTATGAACAAGGAATGAGAATAAAGCAAAAAGAGTGAATAGAGAATAGCAACATGAGTCCAACTGGAGTCCAAGTCCATGACTTGAGTAGCCTGACATGGTCATACTCAGATTCTAGTTAATATGTGATGGCATCCAAGCTATGACATGCTATACTTCATTACTGCCTATAACGCATAAAAGTAGTCTGAAAACTTCTTTTAACTTCCAAGTCCTATTTCATGAATCCTTGAGTCAGAGTCCAAGTCCAACTCATCAGTGCTCGAGTCAAAGTTGAGTCACAGGTCCGGACCGGGACAATAGCGACTCGAGTCAGACTCAAGTGCGAGTACAGGACTCAATCACTGGTAGAAGTTCAGTACCCAGCACCAAAAAGGTTGGAAAACCATTGGAGTCTAGTGAGGCGGCCTATGTGGGTTGAGTCTAAATAAACTACAGTGTGTGTTCATGGTGATGAAGTAAGATGTCACCCAGTGCAACAGAGGATCAGATCAATGAGCTACATTGATGTGTTGTTATGATATATCCAGCTATGATCTATTGTTTTATCTCTGATAGCTATACTTCTTTGCCACTGTCTCCTTGCTGATGATGCATTCATGTCACAGATTGCAGCTTTGTGTGAATGTGTGAATACATCCTGTTAATGTGACACATTTAAACATACTATTGACAGGCTGTGTGAATTAACTGCAAAGTCAAAGCAACGGCTGAGATAAATGTTTCATCAATGACGGCGACAGATTCATCACCAACAAACGATAAAACTCATGAATTACAATCACACTGCTTCATATAGGTGTGTGTGTGTGTGTGTGTGTGTGTGTGTGTTAATGCTGCAGTGATATGACTGCTCTAGTGAATCTGTCCTGTCACTACTGATCTGTGTGATTATAAATGGATCGTTGAATAAAGTGTGACCTTTACACTGGGTTACATGTTGCATGATGGGAGAGTTTAACCACGTCAGGCCTGATTCATCTGGTTAAACTGCATGTATAGGACTTAATCCTGCTGTGAGTTACATAGGAGGCTTTATCTCATTATGATACTATAAATTAATCCTGTTGATATGGAGAAAGTTTAATCCTCTTAATCACTGGGAAGATAAATCTTCTTAACCATTAGGTCCAAACATTTTCACTACTTTAAAATGATCAATTAGCCTATTTAAAGTTAAAAGTACATCACACATAAAGAGGAAAGTTTGTTCTAATCCTTGCCAACGGATTATTTTAATATTTAAATTAAAATGAATGTGTACAGGAATATAAACATATATGGGGGCCTGGAACTTAAAGAGATATTTCAGATCTTTTGAAGCGTGGTTGTATGAGCTACTTCTCCATAGTCAGTGTGTTAGCTACAGTAGATGGAGATCGGCACACCCTCCATCAGTTTGGAGAAGCAGACAGGAGTACTGACACGGAAGCTAAGCGATGTCCTGCTGTGGAAACACATTTTATACATCTTAAAAATATTCTATATTTATTCAGTATATTTTCTTGTTGTCAGACAGCCCTTTACGACAGGGAACTGAAGCCGTTATCTCTGCTCTCTTCAAAGCCACCGGACTCCTTTGACAAAAACAGTGATTTTTCCTCGCAGAACACGGGAGTTGCTGCTCTAACGCTGCCTTGAACCGTTAATTTGTGTTCTCATTCTGAGATTTTGGTGTTTGGTTAGTTCAGATCCACCATAGACACTCAATAACACAAATAAACTAACCGATCGAGCCAGCGTTAGAGCAGCAACTCCCGTGTTCTCCAAGGTGAAATCACTGGTTTTGTTAAAGGAGTCTTGTGGCTTGGAAGAGAGCCGAGATAACGGCTTCTGTAGCTAATACGCTTACTATGGAGAAGTAGCTCATACAACCACTTCCAAATATCCAAACTATCCCTTTGATGCCTTTCTACAGGAAACACCATAGATAGCTGACATATACTATTTAATTTAGTTTTAATTGATTTAGTTTTAAATTATTTAGATTATAATTCATATTTTATTGCTTCTATATCCTTGTCCATGTAGTGACTCTTCTGGAGACAATTCAAAGTGTTGCAGCACCTTAAAGGGCCCAGACCTTCCTCCTGGCTTTTAAAGAGAGGGTGACCCTGGTGGGAAAGCTTGTTGGGTAGCTTTCAGTCACAAGTACAACAATACACGTGTGTGTGTGTGTGTGTGTGTGTGTGTGTGTGTGTGTGTGTGTGTGTGTGTGTGTGTGTGTGTGTGTGTGTACACTTCAAGATTTCATATGCATGTTGTAGAAATTTACATGACAGAACAACAGTCAACAGAAAGAGAAATAGGGAGTCTGTGTCTCAACAGAGCAGAACTGACACCAATCTGTCAGACCTCACGCACACACACACACACGCACACACACACACACACACACACATAATGAAGATGAAATGAAGAGGAGGAGGAAACAGAGAGGAGGAAGATGAATGGAGACTGTCATTCACACAAATTATGTTTTTATGTCTCTCTCTCCCTCTCATACCTCTATCTCACTCTCCCCCACCCACTCTCTCCCTCCCTCCCTCTCATACCTCTATCTCACTCTCCCCCTCCCACTCTCTCCCTCCCTCCCTCTCATACCTCTGTCTCACTCTACATCCTGCCTCCCACTCTCTCTCTCCCTCTCCTACTCTCTCCTATTCTATCCCTTCTTTTCCTCCCTCTCTCTCTCCCTATCCTCCCCCTCCCTCCCATCTTCCATCTCGCCCTCTCCCTCCCTGCTGTCTCTCTCCCTCCAGGTCTTCCCCCCTTCTTGTTTTCCTTATTGTTAACAGTGTCAGGCCTCCACTCCGTGTCTTCACATGTGATCTCTGTGTGTTTCAGGTGGAGGTGAGCGTCTGTGACGGCTCTCAGATCTAATGAAGCGTCTCGCTGTGTCTATAAATATCGCTTCAATTTAATAAGAAATGGAGAGAGAGAAAAAAACAGAAAACTGCAGTTTGTTTAAAGTGTTGAGATTACAGATGAACAGCAGAAGCGTTAAGTAGAAGAAGTAGTAATGCCAAATTTAGATGCAAATCCAACACAGTTTGCACATGAATAATATGCACCAGGGAAAGAAAAGCCTCCTATACCGCCTAAAATGTACTTTAAAGTGACTCTGTGACTTTTAGATGTTTTCCACCTAAGGATCTCAGATGACCTGTAACAGAAAACAAGACTAGCAATCTGTATTAATGCCTCTGCTCAGGTCCTATTTCTTTCTTTGAAGTCACAAAAGGATTTACGGCAGGTATACAGACTACAGAGGCGCTACAGAGCTCACATTCTGACGGGTCACAGATTTTTTTGTAACACCGGAAAAGCCAGTGTTAGTGCGCATGCAGGTCAAAGGTAGCAGGAGATTTTTAGAAATAGGTCTGATTGTATTTTAACTTTATTTTAGAAGTTATTTACTGTAGTTATGGCTGATACCGGGGCAGGGAAACAGAAAAGAAGGAAAGTAAACAAAGAACAACTTAAAGCTTGCAGGGAAAGTGAAAGACGACAGGCGATAACGTGAGTCACACTCTGTCGGGTTATCAGCAGATGGAGACACTTACGGGATTGTAAATGATCAAACCCCACCCTGAATTGACCCTCAGGTGTGTAATATGTCGATTTCATTCATAAAATGAGTTAACAGTGTGTGATGTGGTTGTACGTTAGTAGTCGACATTAAATTACGTCTGCCTTCCATTTAGCACAGACGTTTTCTTTTTAGTCCTATTTGTGTTGGCTTACTATTTTCTTTCCCTTTGTCCACCTGTACCTGTGTAGTGTCCTTGGGTTTCATGAAATACGCTTTCTTAATCTTATTATTACGTTGGTTGCTGCAACAATCTCGTAATGCTTTGGCTCGTGACACAGAGCCAGAGTCATCCAAAGTAGGCTAAGTTACCGTACGCAACACTTGAAATGCTACAATGCATGACCTCCCGGGGCTTCAGCCCCCACATGTGAAACCGGACAATAGCCTATATAAACCCCCCAAATCTTAAGTTGCCTTATTTCATTGTGCGTCAGGTACTGGACGCACTGTGCTGTTGACATGCTGTGGCAGATGTGACGCGTTTGTGGTACATGTATTTCTGCTGCAGTTTTGGTTTTCCCCCTCCAATGTATTAGATTAGGCTGAATGTTGGTGCTATTTAGCTAACATCTACAAACTGGGCAGCTAAAACAAACATACACTGGCTATTAATAATCTGGACAAGCCAATCCCTGTTTTGCATTGCATTCGGTTCAGTAAAATGGGACCGGGCTGAGCCCACAACCTCCTCAAGTCCTAGAAACGCGCCTGTCTCCCGGTAACGCTGACTCAGTAATCTACGGCAGGTAATACAGAACTGTAAAGAAAAGATAAAAAAACCTGCTAGATCAACTCAAACTGGAAGTTACATTTAGCCACTTTAAAGTAGTTTATTCCTGTTCTTTTTTTCGTCGTCATCATTGCATAAATCAGAAAATCCAATGTGATTGGTGCAGCTCGGCTACAAGGGCATAGTTAATGAGCATCATTATTGAATGCCAGAGTAACACGCTGAGCAAATTCAAATTGTGCTCTCGCGAGAACTGGATTTCCAGGGTAGGCATTACGACCGGCACCTCCTCACGGTGACCTGTACCCGGCTCACAGTCACCTTTTCTCGGCTAAACTTAACATACATGTCGTCAAAAGAAATGGTTTTGTAGGAAATCATACAAATTGTTGTGAGTTTTTTGTATAATATCATTAGAAGGCGTTCATGAGAATTGTGTTGTATTGTGCACTCTGAACCCAGAATTGTGGTTAAGTCATTCCTTTGGATTGGAAACCCCTCTGTAAAATCAATGTGTGTTTTTACTTCTGAGTAAAACTGCGCTGACACATTCAGAGAGGAAACATTGAAGTTATGAACAGAGGCAGCACTGATGCTCTTGTTGCACTTGAACTCATGCTGTAATCAGATGTAATGTGGAGGACAGAGGTGCAGAAATGCTGAAAATCTCCTTCATTCTGAGACTCCCCGCTGATCTGCAGTAGCGTCTCTGATGTGGCGCTGCAGCAGGAGGTGAGTCACATTCGCTCTCATTCTTTGTCTCTCGCAAAACCAACACAGAGAGCACAAAAATACCAAACCGAAGCGACGAAGCAGCGAAATAAAGAAGATCAGACTGTACAGCAACTTCTTCAAACAACGAGCACACAAATAACTCCACACTTTCCTTTTAAATCCAACCTGATGTTCCTTCACACTTACAGGGAAAAAAAACTTCTTTTGTATGACTCATCCATATTTTTTTGGCGTCTCTCAACGATACTTTATGTGTCCCGTCTTATTTCTTGTCGGTGGTGATTGAAACGTTCCTTTGAATTTGAAAAGCATGCGTCTCTGTGACTGCGGCAAAGGAAAGGAGTCCTGCACAAGGGTTTGAGCCTGTAGTTCCTGTAGTGCACGTCTCAGTGACAGCGTGTTTGGGATAGGCGGATATTAAAATGGACCTAAAAACATGTTTGTCTGCAACAGTTTGTCTCTTTTGTGTGTTTAAGTTCACGTGTTTGACAACGGGAAAGATGAGGACTGGAAGTGAGAAGTGTCTGAAGAAAACATTGGGGTTGCTGTAGCGAGGATTTAAGAACCCTGATCCGATGACTGACGGACAGCCAGGCATACAGATGCAGACAGACGGGTCCTTTCATGGATTCAAAGTGTCCATCACGTCTTCCTGTGGTGGAGTGATGCAACAAGCAGAAATACCACCACACACACACACACATTTTTAAATGTGCATGAATGCATTTAAAAAAGATAGTGTTTTTCTTAGCCAGCTAGTGGCATCACATAGAAGCATGCACACACACACACACACACACACACATACACACACACACACAAAGACACACACACACACCTTTAACCTGTAAAAATACATATACAATGTGTTTTCACAAGACTGAAAGGGAGAAATGAAGAAAAGAAACTAGTTTTCTGGTCCCTTTCTCTGCAGGTTGCTCTCGCTATGTTCATCTCTTTCTTTTTGATTCTTTTGCCTTTTTTCTTTTCAATTTCTTTCACTTTTCCACTTACTGACTGTCCTCCTATAACTTGCTATTTTCATTCATCTTTGATTTTTATTCTGTCCTTTAGAGCTGCCTCATCTTTTGCTGTATATGTATAGGTATGTGTACTGAAGTGCTGTTTATGCTTTTGTCAAAGCATGGTGGAAGCTGTTGTTTTTAAAGGTGCTATACAAATAAAGTTATTATTATTATCTGCCACACATCTGTGTTCCAATTAGTGACAAAGTTAGAACATCTCTGCAATGTTTTTATTTTTTCGCCGACATTGTGCCTTTCATGTTGAAGCATTATAAGTTTTTCACATGTCATTTAAATCTTCTTGAGTCCATTTTCAGTGCTGTTGCACCTGTACGGGTGGAACAAATGACACCTTTGTCATCCTTATTGGTAGAAAAAATTTGTGTCCTAACAAGTTCCCATCCAAGCTCCGGCCCCCCTTCAACTGGAAAAGAGTCTAATCAGCCAGAATAACTGAAAACACCTGTGTGAGGATGATTTATGGTTTCACACGGGACACAAACAGCGGTCTCCTGGGCAAGAGGTCCCGTGTTTGTTTGACCCATCCCTCCTCCAAAACGGGAGCTTTGTGGCTCTTTGTACTATTCCAGCTGATCCAAGAGGTTTTTTTTAGCTTAAGAAGAAGGAGAATTTCCTCAACATAAAAGAACCTTTAGTTTTTCACAAACATTCAACACTTAAATGATTACATGGTGTTCACACACTAAGGGGATGAAAAACTGTCATTTGAAATGTAAGCTGTCAGACCAATGTAGCGGAGTAAAAAGTACAATATGCATCTGAGTTATAGAGGAGTTCAAGTATAAAGTAGCAGAAAATAGAAAAACTCAAGTAAAGTACAAGTACCTCAAACTATTACTTTTGTATTGAAAAAATGTCATTCGTTAGTTGTAAGTCGGCTCAAAATACAGATGTTGAGAACATGATCTCCAGCATCCTGTTCTCCAAACTCAAGGAAAGAAAAGGCGTTAACTTGTGTAAGTTGAATATTCACATTCAAAGAGTTACTTCTCCTATGTCAAAAAGGGAAACATTACAAAGGAAATGCAGCTGAAGGAAAAGTGTCTTGACAGAAAAAGCTGAAATATAAAAACAGCTGTGAAAGCTGCCAAGGCAAGAGAGGAAGAAAGGAACCCTGCAGATCAGATAATGAGAAAATCTGCAGATCCCAGGAAGCCTTAATACAATATAAAAAATAACTGAGACATAAAGACAAACATTTAGCAGGGAAGTGCTTTAAAGCTTACAATATAAACCTTTATTAATGCAGGAAATGACTAAAATTTGAAAATGAAAGGCATTTTATTTCTAAAGTAGTGAAGCAAGACAAACAACTGATTAAGTTTTCTTCAACAAGCCGTTGAAAGAAATTAAACTAAATGGAGGAAATAATAGACAACGCAGTCTAATCAGCCTCGCCATCCTGAAAATAAACACATTATTAAAGCTGTGATGAATTCAAACATGGCTGTGGACAGCAGATATACCGAAACCAGCTGAAAAGGGAACGACAGAGAGGGAATCTGCTTTAATGACGGTCTAACACTGACTGCATGTCACAGTTACTGGAGAACCTGTGTGAATACCAGGGATGCACCGAATCCTTCGGCTGAATATTGGGCTTTTTGACTTTGTTTCCCACCGAAACGAACCCTACGCTTGCACTACATCAACGTAATGACACCGCCGTTGATTACGGGAAGGCGTTTTGCGTAGTTGGACCGCTCAGTGCAGTAGGCTGTGAGAAAAAGGAATGTTTGGCAGCACTTTGAGTCAAAAGAAGGCGATTCAAGTCGAGCTACGTGTTCAGTCTGCAATGCCGATTTGTCTCGTGGCGTCAAGGACCTTAAACACAACATCGCCGCTGTTAAAACTGTTGCGTGTGAAACATCGGAAAAAATACGGGGTTGTGCATGAAGGAATCTACAGACAGCTGCCAAAATGCAGCAACTTCTGGTACGGCAAAGGAAGGACAGACACAGCACAGGACTTTATTCATTTCATTAATGTGTTTATAGACTGAGAATGGGAAGAGGAGTCGGTATTCGGATTCGGTATTCGGCCGAACCCCAAATATCTGGATTTGGTGCCTTCCTAGTGAATACTTTATATGATGTATTTGTATTTTCCAACAAAAGAATAAATCCTTTCAGTGTCAATTTCTTTATTTTGTTAGCTAATTTATATATCCACAACAGTTTCCCTGTAACAAAATGGTATTGGTTGGATGTGTCTGGTTCAGGAGCAAGAAAGGAAATACAGAAATATCATGTGTTCTGCACTATTGTGTTTTTTTTTTTTCTAGTTTCATTTTTTATCTATATGGTCAAACCAGCTCATTTCATTTAAATAATCAAACACTTTTACTATGTATGTGCCATCTGCCCATCCTCTGAGGTGTATTCCTGGACTCCACTCTCTCTTTCCATACCCACATCAAATACATCCAAAATCAGCCTTTTTTCATCTTAAAAAACATCTCCAGACTCCGGCCATCACTCTTTGACTCCGTGGCAGAAACCCTTTTTCATGCTGTCATAACCTCCCGTTTGGACTACTGCAATGGAGTCCTGTCTGGGGTCCCCAGCAAAACCCTAGACAGGCTCCAGTATGTTAAAAACTCTGCTGCCTGTGTCCTCACCGACACCAAGACCAGGCAGCACATCTCCCCGACCCCCATCATCTTCACTGGCTCTCAGTTAAGTCCCGCATCACATATAACATTCTCCTTCTCACCTACAAACCCCTCCATGCCCTGGCCCCACAGTATCTCTCCGACCTCCTCCATCCATACACCCCACCCCAAAACCTCTTGTCCTCAGACGCTGGCCTGCTCCCCATTCCCCACACCAGACTCTGTACCTTCGGAGACAGAGCCTTTAGTGTTGCAGCCCCATCCTTCGGGAACACTCTCTCTGCAGATGTCCAAAATTATGCATCACTGGACAAAAAAACTCCTGAAATATCACCTGTCTACTACAGCCAAGTCTTCTTGGGTTTCTTGAAAGGCGTTCTATAAATAGTAGTAATTATCATTATAATTATTATTATTATTATTATTACACGTCTGCTCTGCTCACGGAGACCTCGCTCTGCTCTGCCGGTGTCTGTCTCTAACTTTAACGACGGCTGGTTTGACCACAGAGATGCGGGTGATCGCAGTCTATTTCTGTGAGAGAAACATTTCACGCTGCTACAGTTTGCGTGTACCGCTGCATCGCAGATTGCAAAGCACCGCTGATCACAGTGTGGAGTAAATATAGTTGGTGCGGGTCGAGGTCTTCTCACGTTCTCACCACATTATAGACCATCTTAATAAGGAGATCTCGGTACACTTGTTTGGTCTGCTCTGGGTGCACACCCGAATGGGATTCAAAGAAATAGAGGTGGCATGGTATGAGTGTGTTTTCCCTGTTAGTAGGGATGGGTTCAGACAACACAGGACTTAGAGACCTGGGTTTATGCACCTTAAATGTAACCTGCGAGTATTTGTACTGAACAAAATTATAAATTGAATTGAAGAGGAGTGGACCAACGTTCCACAGTCCACAATCAACAACCCAACCAAATCTACGCAAAGAAGATGTGTTGCACTGCGTGAGGCCAATGGTGGTCACACCAGATACTGACTGGTGTCCAGACACCCCCCTCCCCCCTCTCATACAGCAAAACTGCACATTTTAGATTGGTCTTTTATTGTGGCTAGCCTAAGGCACACCTGGGCAATACTCATGCTGTCTAATCAGCCTCTTGACATGCCACATCTGTGAGGTGGATGGATTATCTCGGCAAAGGAGAAGCGCTCACTAATACAGATTTGTGAACAATATTTGAGAGATATAAGCCTTTTTGTGTACATCAAAAAAGTCTTAGATCTTTGATTTCCTGACTGTTAATAAACGTCTGTGTACCTGCTGCTGCCTGCCTCCTTATGTCTGCGTTTGGGTCCTCATTTCAACCTAAGGTCACAAAGTAACACATAAATACCGAAACATTGTGCTTAAGTACATTCTTAAATGTACTAAATGAAAAACCACAAAAGAGCGTCTTGATTCTCAAAATAAACAATTTTCTTTCTTCTTATTTGTCTTTATGTATTTATTTATCCCGTTGGTCCTCTATTTTTTCTATTGATTTTTTATACGTAACTGTATGTTTACTGTGACAGGCCTTTTATGTTATTTTGTACTTTTTTTTGTTGCTTGGCTCAGTGTTTTCTTCATGATTTTGTTATTTGTGTGGAAAAATTCTCTTTGTGTATCAAATTCAATGTTTGCCAATAAAAGGAAAAAAACATCCTAAATGAAACTTTTTTGACTTTTCAATGAAACCGTATTAAACGGGACAACAGGCCACATATGAATGACTCCAAGGGAAAACATTCTGATAATAAATGAACAGAAATGTTTTGTGTGAGGCACAGATGCCCTCTAAGCTCCCCCTGATTCATCATTTATAAAGCTGAATGAGTCGGCGACAACTCTGCAGTCATCTGCATCACTCCAGCTCACTGCAGGGGACGGGGAAAATAAAACGTCTGCTATACGCAGAAGACCTTGGGCGCGGACTGCGGCACGAATCTGTCCTTACAGGAGATTTCACCGCAGGGGCTGCAGGATTATCAATAAATCCAGGAGAAGAAGAGTCTCAATGATTCAGAGTAAATCCAGGTGTCAGAGAAGTAGCTTTCATTTCACACACAGCTGCACATGAGTCTCTACAGTGATGTGATGGGTTAAGGAAGGAACATACAGCTTCTATTCTGGTAGATTTAGATAATGTAAGCAATTCAAGTTAGTCTTTTTTTGGGGATTTTCAGCCTTTATTATGACAGGACATACACAGGGCCGCAGGTCGTAGTCGAACCTGGGCCGCTGCGTCGAGGAGTAAACCTCTATATATGGGCGCCAGCTCAACCAACTGAGCCATCCGGGCGCCTAAGTTAATTTTAAAGGAAATATTCCTTTTCGTCATTAGATGTGGCTTATATCATTGACATTTGGGGACTTAGGTGGTTTAGCAATGTGATTATGAAACAATGTACTAACACATGGGGGGTTAATCCCACACATCATTGTCTACAGTCCATGTCCCTGTCTGTATGTTGGGATTGTCACCTCTGTGTATTCTCTTGTTGGGTAAAGTTAAAAAGAGCTGTCATGTCCAGCAGTCTGGTTGATATCTGAACTCAACTACCAACCACCTACCTTCAGAAGCTCCGCCCCCCAGAATCACGGACAGGTAACTACTGGCTGTGTTGCCCCCCCCCCACCTGGCAGTGGGAACTCATCGTGAGAGCAAATAAAAAATATAAAAACATAACCTTAACCGATGTGCGCGTTGGCAACATACTGGGTCAAGAAGCCGACCTGCAGCGTCTACAAAATCCCGTAGGCTAAAATCACTCAGCCAACATTTGAATATGTTTTTATATTTATTAATTTAAGGGTGAAATCCATCGCCAAACCCACCAGACTCCATTTAAATAATCCGAACTTTTATCATCGTAAAACACAAATAGCCTATTCGTAATTCCCAAAGCTTAAAATGTATAGCTGTTATAAAAATACCCATCAGGTGACGTTAAAGGGGTTGTCGGCCTCTAAATGTTTAATTTTAACGAGCGCACCTCTCGCTCACGCTGACGCCGTTATCGACCGAGTACTGATTGGTCAGTAGACGGTGCTTTTACACCAGTTGATCAAAAATCTCCAACTCAACTTGCTCTCAACCAGGTTAGGTGTTCAGCATAAGTTACCATTGAATCCGGTGATCGACAGTCGTGGGTTGAACCTGAAGTTACCTCGTTAACAGGGTAATACAGGGGTGAGTAAGACCAAAGGGGACATATATAGTGGCTTGGAAAAAACTAATTACACACAAGGGGGAAACCAAGCTAGACATTATCTACTTTTAATACAAAGAAAACCAAACTAAACCCTCCAACATGGTTGCAGATGATACTTGGCAGCGAGCAAAAATCTTCAATCTCATTGAAAACAATTAGAAAAAGCAACACCAGGCTGCCAGGGCCTGAGTCTGTTCACACTGCAAATTACAGTATTGCATGTATTATCACGTTTGTCTGTCTTTATTGCATATTATTTTTAAATTGTCCTACATTTATTCTGAATCTTATGAAGATGGGATTTGCAAAGCTGCCACAACACAATACAGCAACGTTTGCATCTCAGCCAGCAGGGAACTGTTTTTTCATTCAGGTTTGTTTAATGCACACATTGGAGAATTGCATGAAAACAGATGGAAACTGATTTATGTCAAGATGTTTATCTATTTATCTTATTGTTGTGTGCAGTTTGATAGTCTCTCCCAGCCCTTCTCTACGTGTCCACATGGCCTCAGACTCTCCCACCTGTCTCTCTCGGTCACCTGTTTCCTCTTTCCCTCATCATTTCTGCAGCTTGTGGCTGCAGAAATGATGTGACAGATTGCCAGGTCGGTCTGTTTTCCGGCAAGAAATTTAGGCAGTGTTGTGTTTGCTTAGCTTGAAAATGTAATCTTTATCTGGCAGCACTGCTTGTAGTACAATTTCCCATGAACACCATGCTGTGAAGTTTCATACCACCATTGGCTACGTGCCTAGCGTGTGTGGTATTGAGTATAAGCTACGCTAAGAAAGGAGCAGAGGGACAAGATGGTCGGAAACAAACCAGTGGAGCTGAAATTAAAGTAAAGTGAACGTAAAAGAGAAAGGCTGCTCATTTTATGATTATGGCTTTTTTACTTTTACCCTTTCTTTTATTGTGTTACAGGTTTACAAAGTGAAAAAGCCCAAAGTCCCCCACAGAGGGACTCACCATCTCCAACAGAAAACACAGCTCCAAACAGCTCTGTTGTAGTCCAGCTTTTACTTCTGTGACAAACGAGCGTCACTTTGTAACACGTAATAATGCTCACCTAGCTGCTAGCATGGCACGCCCTCATCCTCTGTTCCTGACTGGCTAGTAGTCCTTACCTAGGTACTGTCATGGCCCTCATCCTCTGCTCCTGACTGGCTAGTAGTCCTTACCTAGGTACTGTCAGGGTCCTCATACTCTGCTTCTGACTGGCTAGTAGTCCTTACCTAGGTACTGTCAGGGCCCTCATCCTCTGCTCCTGACTGGCTAGTAGTCCTTACCTAGGTACTGTCAGGGCCCTCATACTCTGCTTCTGACTGGCTAGTAGTCCTTACCTAGGTACTGTCAGGGCCCTCATACTCTGCTTCTGACTGGCTAGTAGTCCTTACCTAGGTACTGTCAGGACCCTCATACTCTGCTCCTGACTGGCTAGTAGTCCTTACCTAGGTACTGTCAGGGCCCTCATACTCTGCTTCTGACTGGCTAGTAGTCCTTACCTAGGTACTGTCAGGGCCCTCATACTCTGCTTCTGACTGGCTAGTAGTCCTTACCTAGGTACTGTCAGGACCCTCATACTCTGCTTCTGACTGGCTAGTAGTCCTTACCTAGGTACTGTCAGAACCCTCATACTCTGCTCCTGACTGGCTAGTAGTCCTTACCTAGGTACTGTCAGAACCCTCATACTCTGCTTCTGACTGGCTAGTAGTCCTTACCTAGGTACTGTCAGGGACCTCATACTCTGCTCTGACTGGCTAGTAGTCCTTACCTAGGTACTGCACATCTGCAACAAAGATGGTACAGAAGTGTAATGCCTCACTCTGGAGCTAAAACAGAGAGCTCAACACACAGGGTGAAAAGAGGAGCTGCAGCAATGTGCAGTAGGCCTACAACAAATATATGGTGTTTTTTGAAAATTAAATGATGTAAACTTATTCTGGAACAACCTGTAAATACAGTTATGAACATAAAAATTAGTACAATATGAGCACTTTAACTTAAAGTTCTGGGGATTTGCAAAGATCTAAATCTAGATGCACCCTAGCACCAGGGTCAGTCTAGCAACTCTCCGTTGGCTTGCGAGCTGGAAAAACCAAACTCAAGTCAAGCCAATCACATCATGTATAGAGTCGGTAGGCGGGCTTTACATAATCACGGCAGAGTTGTGACGGTTTGTTGTTCCATACTACTTGAAAACTAAGAAGATGGCTGCTGCTGCTGGCGAAAAGCGGTCTTTCAAATTGGCTTAATAACACATAATACACAAAAACATTCATTCATGTATCAATCACTTAAATAGCTTAAATATCAACACAGACCCTCTATGATAATTTATATACAGTATATCATACCAGAGCAATCTATATTAAATGGATGTCAATCTCTGTATAATAAATTCACACAAAACTGGATGTAGAGCATTCATATTTAGGCATATTTCCCAAAACCTGCTGGTGCCCTATCCATGAACAAAGGAAAAAATAGTACAATAAATACAACCAGTCCTCACAAAACATCATCAAAGGGCATTAACTTCATACTTTGCATTACTTTTTGTGTCTAAAAATCCATTAAAATGTATAGAGGAATAGAAAAAATTAACCTTTATGAATATTTCTTACACAATCCAAACTCTTTTACAAATACAAAAAGGCCTCAGAAGATTCAAGGTGTATCAGTGCATACACACATGCATTTTAAAACCCTGGTGATGATATACATAAAGGGCTGAAAACGAGATCTTTGAGGAGCAATGAGGAGACTGTAAACGTCCTCATATTCATATACGAAGCACAAAACAAACACAAATATTTCCATCATGTTTTCTATATTTTTTCTCTCCCAACATTGACCGCCACTCTTTTAAGGACGTCATCTCGTTTTGTCCTCTTCTTCTGCAGTGGTTTTAAGTACTTTATTAAACTTTTATAAGAATGAGCTCCCCCAGCTTTTCATATTGATGAACGAAGACATTCAACTGCACAAAAATACAAATATTTATGTATTTAAGCAAGTGCATGATTGTGTGTAACTATCTCTGCATATACATGCATTTATGTATGCTATTATCTTATTGTTGTTGAATATTAATTTGTCAGTTGGTTAAGCAGTGTTTGGGTTGTGTATGTTCTCACTTAACGTCTCCTCGTGTATTTTTCATCTTGTGTCTAATATCATCCATGCAAATAAAGCGTATTTGAATTTGAGAGAGAGAGGCTGACAGACAGGAAATGTTACGCTGTTATTTTCCTGCAGGCTGTTCTTACATTTAACTGTGTTCAACCCTCAACATCTACATTGCATGAATTATTCATTACATTCCCAAACTGTGTGTGAGTGTGCATGTGTGTGCAGCTTACAATGCTGTTCAGCCCATTCTTCTTTTATGTGCTGATTTAAACAGCAGTGAAACCAATTTATTTCTCAAACACAGTAAGAGTTAAACCTTGCTATTCTCTAAAGGTGGGACAAGTGATGTGTAGCTTCTTAATTAGCTTTATTTAATGATTTCTAAAGTCCACCGCCTGAAGAAGCTGAGCTGTTGGGTCTGCTGCACCACATTTTATCTTTTAGTATTTAACATACTTTTTTAAACAGCAAAACGTTAAATCAAGCTACACAATAAGTATCACAAACCCACATTATTATTATTATTATTAATCTCAAAGGAGTGTGCTGGTGGAGACAATCTATTTTACACAACAAACGTGGCAGCTGCTGATGTTAAATGCCAAAACTGACGTGTCCAATATTTTGGAGTTACAAGGAATTCTACAATAGAGATGAAAAAAAAAAACGCAAAGACACATAAAACGACTACAGGGATTCCAAACGACCACAGAGACTTAAAATGACCACAGAGACACACTTCTCACTTAAGCTGACTTAAGATTGTTTTTTATTTCAAATGACGTGGACACTTGTGCACAGGCGTTTAATGAGCATTGCACCCTGCGGTTGGACAAAGTAGCGCCTCTTAACATTAGAGAAATTCCCTCTGTTACATCCCTGTGGATGAATGACATTCACAGCTTGAGGCGTGTCTGTGGGAGAACTGAGCGTTTATGGAAAGCAACTCAGCTCTAAGTCCATCGCCTGCATCTTAAAGAGCTCTTAGTAGATCTAAATGAAATGATGCTAGAGCCTCTCATTCTACTAATCTGATATCTGCCTGTAAAAAAACCTAAATCTCTGTTTGAGACTATTAATAACATTGTTTCCCCTGCTGAATGTATTGTCCCTGTGTTTTCAAATGTTGAATGACTGCAACCACTTTCTGTCTCATTGTGTGGACAAGGTTAGAGCTGTCAGGGCAGGCATTGCACCATCAGCACACTCACACATAGCTACTCACCAGAGACCATCAATACTGGATTCCTTCTGCCTCATTTCCCTGAACGACATCATTAAGCTTGCGGGCTCAATGAAACCCTCCCAAAGCCCTGTTGATATTGTACCCACATCTTTGCTTTTAAAAGCCATACATCTACATGGCCCATGTTTGGTTTCAATTTTAAATGTATATCTTCAGCTGGGCCAGGTCCCCAGCTGTTTTAAGCATGCTCTTGTTTAGCCTATCTTGAAAAAGTACAATCTATTTGTAAATTGCCTTTAATTTAAAAATATTTAGAAAAGGTTTTTGCGAACCAGCTAAACAATGTTTTGGATTCTCATATCTTTGATAGGTTTTCTGGCTTTTGTAAAAAACATTCAGCAGAGACTACTCTCCTTAAGGTCTCTAATGATATTCTGATGGCTGCTGATGGGGGTAAATGATCTGTGCTGGTCCTACTAGATCTCAGTGCAGCGTTTGATACTGTTGATCACTGCATACTGATTAATAGACTGAAAACAACTGTGAGCATTACTGGATCAGTTCTGGATTGGTTTTCCTACTATCTTTCAGACAGGAGTTTTGCTGTGTCCATAGGAACATACTGTATATGTCCGACTATGCTCCTCTGTCCTGTGGTGTGCCCCAAGGTTCTATGCTTCCTCTTGGAAAGATTATTGGTTTTGAAGAAACATCCAAATATATTCATCTTTTAGCCCTGATAGGCTAGACACACTGTCCTTGCTGTACATTAGTTTAGCCTCCATCAACGAATGGATGGCAGAACATTTTTTGCAATTAAATTCAGACAAAACTGAGGTGATGACCCCTAAGATTAGGCAGGCCATTGCCGCTCTATCATTCTCTGATTGTACTATTGTGCAAAAACATTTTTGACAAAAAAACAAGTCATGTGAAATCTGTGGCTTGTTCCTGTTTTTTTTCCATTTCAGGAACATTGCTAAGATCAGATCTGTGGTTGCTAAAAAAGTGATGGAGATGCTTGTTCATGCTTTATTTCTTCATGTTTGGATTATTGCAATGTACTGTACATTTGTTTAAACAAATCATCCATGTACAAAATGCAAGTTGTACAGAATGCAGCTGCAAGACTTTTGTCTAAGACCAGCAGGAGATCACACATTACTCTTGTGCTTAAAGATGAACTGAACTGGAATTTGAAAAATGGTGATATAACAGATGTATTTTATTTCTTCTCACTGGTACAATTATTAAAATGGGTGAATTTGTTAAAAGGGACAAAATGGCAAGTTGAAAGTGTTGTTTTTGTTACATGGGCGCCGCCATGTTGGAATTCCACAATCTACTACGTCACTAGCAGCGCAGCCATAGGAACAACATACAAAGAGTCGGAGGCTAGCAGACATATGGCTGAGGAAACAGAAAGAAAGACGTCTGGGGGGCATACTGTATTGCCCCAGGCTGCCGTAAGGAACTGTATAGGGCTTAGGCAGCTGGGGTTACGACACATTTCCACAGGCTACCTTTGTCAAGGAATAAAACAGTCCTCTTAACTCATGGCTAGCAGCTAGCTGCCTTAAAACGGGCTAGCCCTCCGACAGCCCCTGGATTTCGAGTCTGTAGCATTTTTTAGCGACAGACTATTTGGAAAGCTGTGCTTCTGATACAACAGCGTCACTGGTGAGGTTAAATCCAACAGACTGAAACCTGAGGCCTGCAGGCTGTAGTGCAGGGCAGACCGATAACCACCGGCAAGTAACACCACCGATGCTACCTGCCGCAGACAGGGCGCTGAAACGCTCACGGCAGAGCACAGAGAGGTAGCGGTATGTCTACCTGTTGTCAGCATGCTATCAAGTCTACTAGGCAAAGGGCTGGATGTAACGTTGTTGTCACATACACAAAACACGAACATATTCACTTACAAATAAAGCCCAACGTATAGGCTTTATAGCAACAACAAAACGGAGACTGACACACTGGGCATGACATGAAATTGAGACACAACACCAAGCTAGACACCAAACGATCCAACCGAGGGAAAGGGCTAGCAACTAAATACGTTGGAAGCACTTTTATGACAAACTCCCGAAGCTAGAACTCCGACCATAGACTTTATAAATAAACCAAGACTCCAACAATATCACAGATCGATAAAAATACGTTTACTAGCCGCTAACTAAACCACAGAATCCAACGTCCCTCTACTCACCCTGAAGCTAGCGGATGTTCGCCGTCTCAGGGCACATTGTTGATGCAGAAACAGCTGCTAGTTCCATAGTAAAAACCCGCCGACTCTGCACCTGCCTAAAGTAAAGTAAACGGCCGGCAAAACTCGTGAATCCTCCGTGCATCTATGGTCATACTGGGGTAACTCTTCTATGTGCAGCTAACAAGCGATCCCATTGGATTAATTTGTCCAATTACATTTTCCACTTATCTGCCTCTATTTTCTTAAACAAACAGGACCTTAACCATGTTTTTTATGTTTTCTTTAAATGCAAACGCTATATAAGCAGTCTATTTCCTAAAATGCATAATGTGCTTGGATACAATAAATGAGAGTGCATGACAGTAAGCTGCGCCCACACACACACACCGATCCCTGTCAGTCCCCCCCACAAACGATCCTGTACTGAAGGGGGAGCCTGAACCTGATTGTCCTCCATGTGGTGGTAGTTAGACACTACAGGCATGTCCCTCACAGGCTCAAATGTGTAACCCGTGCCATTAAAAGGACTCATTTTTGTGTGTATATAATATGCTGCAGCCGTTGCCTATAAGCCTTCTCAGGTCCTACCATGCCAGTGACGTCATCGATATTGTCAACGTTCTAATACTAACAAATGCAATTTTTGTGTTGCTTAAAAAACAGCTATATTGATTTTTTTAATTAAAATTTTTAGTGTAATTTATTTGTAATTATCATAACCAACAAGTTATCAACTTTTATTTTTTCAGTTCAGTTCATCTTTAAGGCTCTCCATTGCAGGGACCAGACATTAAACTAGGAGACACTTAAAGTGGACATAATTTGCTTTCCGTATATTCTGTCATATCTATAATGTTATAATTTCGGATTTTCATGTACCATTCAAATAATGACGTTAACGTATTTTGGGAGAAATGCCAGTGAGCTAAAACATTCTGATTTCCAACTGTTCTGCACACTCCAGTTTTTTCTACTCTCGGCTAGGTGTCACGTAGCACTTAGCCGGCCTTTTATGGGACATGGGATTGGTCATCTGCTCCAGGCAGGAACTACTTGAGGGTTGTGTTTTGTAAGCTGCCAATGTTGTTAATTCTACACTTTACTGCTGGGACATGTCCGGTTGTGTAGTATTTGGTTTAAAAGCCTTCTTTGTAATATTTCAAGTTACAAAAGTTCTGCTATATACTCCAACTATACTTCAACTAGTGAAACAAAAGCAGAGCGGAGCAGAGATTCCAAGAAACATGCTGGCCAATCAGAGCAGGGGGACTTAAAGAGACAGGCGCTCCAACAGAGCATCTCATACAGAGGGTGAATACAGGAGCAGCAGCCGTGGGCTGTATGAGAAAGATAGTGTTTTTTGAATATTAAAGCATATATATGTCGTAGTATAAACACAAAATACAAGTATGAACCTGTAAATGCTATATAATAGTTCCCCTGTAAACACTGAAGATGTTCCAACAGTGAGTTTAATTTGGACACACTCGGTAAATCTACACCTCAGTGGATGTTGACGGGGATGAAAACACACCTCTTGCTTTAGACTGACAAAGACAAGTGCAGGATTACAAAAATAAGAACATGAATCAGAGCGGCTTTAACATTTTCCCCAAAAACCTCTGGTTATATTTATCAGCAGAGATGTTTTCCTGTTCTGTGTCCTGTTTTCTACACAGGCAGCGTTCTATTAAAACACAAGGATAGGTATATTTTGGCTGTTATTTGAGTTTCTTTAAAAGGACAGTTCACCCTAACTATTTTACCATCTTATTAACCTGTACTGCAACCTTTGATGCTTTATTATTTTATTACTGCTTGATCACTGCTTTGCATGGTTGCATGGTGCAAGAAGATGGCTCTGGTGTGTGTTGCTTGGGTGTGTTTAGTTGCTTGCATGCATGGCTTATTGTGAAAGCATATTTGTTGCTCTGCCTATCTCTAGTGTCTTATTAACTTGTCTCTGTATATTTACCCTGTATGAATGTCTCGCTTTTACCTGTTGTCGTGGTTTGAAATAGGGATGCACTCAATCCAGATTTTTGGCATTGGCCAAATACCAAATCCACTGGTTAAGATTCTGCCCGAAACCAAATACCGATTCCTCCTCCCATTCTCAGTCCATTAACATAGTAAACACATTAATGAAGTTAACACGTCTGGTTAACACAAGTTTTTAGACATGACTGTCCTTCCTTGGCCGTACCTGAAGTTGCTGCATTTTGGCTGCTGTCGGCAGATTCCTGATGAAATTGAACATGTAGCTCAACTTGAATGTGTGACCGAAAGTACTGCCAAACAACATTTGTTCTGCTCATGAGTTCCATTTTCACTTTCTCACAGCCTGCTGTATTGAAAGGTCCACCTACGTGAACACCTTCCCGGAATCAACGGCGGCGTCATTACGTCGACCAGCGTAGCATGCGTGGTTCAAGCTTAGGGTTCGGTACGGTGGAAAAAGATTCAAAGGTTCAGCAGAAACCGAACCTCGTCAAAAATCACAATAATCGGCCGAATCTAAAACTGAATCCTGGATTCGGTGTATCCCTGCTCTCAAAACATCTGGCCAAAGGACTTCAGTTAAAAATTAGCCGGCTGGCTAACACTGGCACATTTACAGAAATGTTGATTAACGTGAGTTGTCCTTTATAAATGAATAAAATTAAATAAAATTAAATCTTGCCATTATCTACTGGTCATACGTCACTTAAAGGTGCCCTACCACACAAAACCTCTTTTACTTGCATTTTTTGAAAGATGTCAGGTCCATATGAGTTTGTGTTACGTGGTGAAGATGAACTGCTACCTCCTCTGTCAGCTCTAGCCACTGAACAGAAATAAGAGGAGAAATCAGGCCAATCACAACAGCTGGTCAGTCTGATGTCATGCTGCCTGAGCTCATTAATATTCATGAGCTTGCCCAGTTGTTCTGGGTAAAGGATGCTGATGTCCAGGCTCTCATTTTCTAGCTTTTAGCCAATCAGAGTCAAGCAGCTTAGCTTGTTGAGTATTAATGAGAACTGGCCCAAATGGAGCTGAGTCTCCTGCAGGCTTTCTATACCACGCTAGAATAGCTTGAAACAAGGTAACCAAGACATTTTTTCCTCATAAAATGTTACAGAGACCATGGTAGAACTTTCATTACCACAAAATAATGAAATACGTGTGGCAGGGCACCTTTAAAACTCTACTTGTATAGT
Source organism: Etheostoma perlongum (assembly GCA_026937815.1). Lineage (NCBI taxonomy): Eukaryota > Metazoa > Chordata > Actinopteri > Perciformes > Percidae > Etheostoma > Etheostoma perlongum. The sequence goes on along the minus strand of CM049393.1, from coordinate 8,592,700 downwards.
TACTGTAGACAGCCACATGAATATATCTCAGCTGACTCACGCAGTCAAACTGACTCCGGTAGTTTTCCTGTCCAATACAGATGATTGATAAGATGATGCCAACACTTAAATATCCAACTTAATGATCAGTCATCCATTAATTCATCCACCAGCACACATCATATTTCAGCCTGTGTGGGAGCAATCTGGTGAAATAGCTTCTCCAGGCGTCCTCATTAAAAACTGCAAAGGGAAGAAAACAACTGTGGAGGCTCCATTTAGAAACTTTTTGTGAACACACTTACAACTGATTATTGATTAATTACTTGTTTTTTTTTATTCAAAGTTGCATTACTTGATATTTTTGGTCACTTGTTGTCGAAAGAACTTCATAATAAACTGACAAACCCAAACAATTCTACTTTTAAAGCTGTTATGGCTAAAATGTTGGCAAGCAGCTGCCTCCACATTGCAGTTACAGAGCAGCATAATGATTTTAATTAGAGTCTTTGTGTTTGTGTCCACCGGATGAGTCCGGTTAGCTCTGTTTCTGGTGTCTATCAGGGGAAATACATGTCTCTTTAGCTGTTAAATGTGCCGTAAAATTTAAAAGTTGGCAGTAAAAGGGGTACTAATGCTTGGTAGAGTTGTAGAGTTCATGATGATTTGGTTTGTCGACACAAACTTGGGTTTGGGCCAAAATATTGCCAATTGGCTGAGTACATTAGCCATTGTCTCTTTTTAGGTGATTTTTGTCATTCTAATTTAAGTGTCTGCTGTGAAAGCCGCTTCTCTGCAACGGCATGGAGAGACAGTGGTGAAAAAACAGCATGTAGAGCTGGCATATTTTTATATATAGCTTTGTAAATATAGAGTTCATTTTGACCAAACCAGGCATGGTAATTTTTGCAACTTTAACACTAACTAAGACTAAGGTTTTAGTGAGTTTTATTTTGTTGCTGTCAAGTTTGAATAAAGTGTATGTTGATGAGTTAACAAGGTAATTGAACTTGACTTAGTTCTGGGGAAAAAGGAAACTTAAATTCAGAAGATGTGTGGATGTCTTGTCCTGTTTAATAAGGACAATAGTTAGATTAAGGAAAAATTCTAGTTTATTTTGTTTATTTAATAGACTAAAAAAGCTAAGAGAGCTTGTAGAAGGTAGCGAAACTCGCCGCCTGATCACATCTCCCAGCTGAAACCACGTGGGTGTTTGTGATGTCATTGGTACAGATTTAAACCTTGAGGGCCCTATCTTGCACCCGCAAAGCCAGACGCAAGTGCTATTTTAAAACTGTCCAGCACCCACGTCGTTTAAATAGCAAATGCACCAGCGCCATCTTTGCCCCTATGGGCGTGCTGGTCTTACAGGGAGGTGTCTGCAGGTGAATTCTTGGCATATTGTTATCTTGAGGCTGCAGGAAGTGATCGCACGATTGACCAAAAAAAACCTAGTCTACAGTCAACGCAGCATTTCATTGTTATTTGAACAGCGCACTAGTAAAATCCGCCAAGGCTTATGCACAGCACGCGCACACCATGCTTATCCACCTCAACTCCAGAGGACCCCTGTTCCCTGTTATACTTCTCTTCGGTTTAAATGCCTTAAAGGATCTGAATATTACACAGCTTCAAGGCAAAAAAGTGTATTTTTGTGTAGTTTTTTGTTTTTAATGAAACCGCTCAGAGATTTGACCACAGCTGTCACATCACTAAGACTGTAATCCTGTGTGTGTGTGTGTGTGTGTGTGTGTGTGTGTGTGTGTGTGTGTGTGTGTGTGTGTGTGTGTGTGTGTGTGTGCTCCAGTGGGTTTCTGAAGGTGTAACATAGTGTTGTATTGCCGTCGACACTGAAACCTTTTTAAGCTGTCAGCACTAATATCTGGTCTTTACAGCAGCGGTTAAAAGGGGTGTGTGTGTGTGTGTGTGTGTGTGTGTGTGTGTGTGTGTGTGTGTGTGTGTGTGTGTGTGTGTGTGTGTGTGTGTGTGTGTGTACTGAGCGTATAGTCTGTGACAGTACAACAGCATTGTAAATGGAGTTTAAATGTGCATGACCTTCGTGAACTTAAACTCACTTTCTTTTATATCTTGCATACACACAAATACACTCTATTTCTCTCTCTCTTTCTCTGTCTCACACACACACACGCACACACACACACACACACACACACAGACACACACACACACACACACACACACACACCACCCACCCTCTCTGTGCATCTCACTGCAGTGTGACAGCTGTGGTCGTGACCTCAGATGCACAGAGCTGTTTCCTCAAAGCAACTAAAAACTGCTGGAGGGACAAGAAAAAAGAAGAGAAGAGCCCAGAAAACATAACTTCTCTAAAGTTCTGAACCACATCTAAATTTCAACTGTAGCCCTGCCCACCACTACATTTCAGATCACATAATTGGACGGTGCTGTCAATCCCAAATTAATTGACATGTAGGGAATACAACTGAAAAACAAGTCCCTAATTGAAGCTATCCAGCATAATTTCGGCAGCAGGGGCACACCTCAAACACTCCTCTCTTGGTATTCCTATAAATTGTCACCTTAACCCTCTCCTCTCATTCGCTGCAAACTGCAAAACAAGTTCATAATGAATGTTTCCATACACACCTGGTCACGATCTGGTATGTGATCTTCGTGGTAATGTGAGCATAAGGTCAGAAACCTGGGGCCTGTTGCACGAAAGTAGAACAAAGATATCCAGGATTAGTGAAAAAGCGCAGCTTGACTTAGTGTGACCTGCTCACCGTGGCTTAATCGGTTGCACGTTTGCCAAGCCAGGATGAACAGGTGAAGCTATGTCCAGCCAGGTGTAGATAGCCAGGATGAACAGGTGGAGCTATGTCCAGCCAGGTGTAGATAACCAGGATGAACAGGTGGAGCTATGTCCAGCCAGGTGTAGATAGCCAGGATGAACAGGTGAAGCTATGTCCAGCCAGGTGTAGATAACCAGGATGAACAGGTGAAGCTATGTCCAGCCAGGTGTACATAGCCAGGATGAACAGGTGGAATGTCCAGCCAGGTGTCCAGCCAGGATGAACAGGTGATGTCCAGCCAGGATGAACCAGGATGAACAGGTGAAGTCCAGCCAGGTGTAGATAACCAGGATGAACAGGTGGAGCTATGTCCAGCCAGGTGTAGATAGCCAGGATGAACAGGGTGATGAACAGGTGGAGCTATGTCCAGCCAGGTGTAGATAGCCAGGATGAACAGGTGAAGCTATGTCCAGCCAGGTGTAGATAGCCAGGATGAACAGGTGGAGCTATGTCCAGCCAGGTGTAGATAGCTGGGATAAGTGCACGTTCACAGCTTTCTCAAATAGACCACGGTATCGATCACAGATTTACTGATGCAGAGATGGAGAAGACGCATGCGCCATATGTTTCACCCAATGAGCAGCAGCTTCTAATGGAAAGTAACGAGGAGGGGAAGAATATAATATGTAGAAAGGGAAATCCGGCTGTTATCAAATGGAAAGAAAAAGCCCAACAGACTATAGCGGACCGACTTAATGTGTAAGGATTTAAAAATATTTACTTACAACACATTTTTACAAAGTTGTAGGCTACACTGTGTTTTAATGGCTTTAAATATGCTAGTTTCATGTGTTGGTTTTATTGCTGTATCTGTTTTTATGTGATAAATGAGCTTGTTTTATTGTAAAGTGTCTTTGAGTAGCCTACCATGTAAAGCACAATATAATTAAATGTATTATTATTTAGCCTACTTTGTCTTAAAAGTGAGCAGAGGGAATTCATGTTCCCTAAGGACTCTAGGCTTAATTTAAAACCCTTATTCACAACGTGAGAACATGTTTTACAACCCTATGCATGCATCTCTATAAGCCATGTTTAATTCTAAATATCTTTCTACAATTAATGTTCATACAGAACAATAAGAATGGGACACAAACTAGAAAAAGAAGGAAGTGACTTCAATACATGCTGTGAGCATATGTGTAAAACAATATTCATGTTTTTTTTTATTCTTCTGACAGTGACAGCACCTACATAAAAAGATGAAGAAGCATTAGGA
>CM049393.1:8578668-8583668 GCA_026937815.1 Etheostoma perlongum | reverse complement strand
TTTATCGCTGTATTTTTAAGATTGTGTATGGGCCGTTCTATAGGTTTATAATGGCTTAATCTACTGTCGGGAGTACATAGACCATAAAAAAGCATTTCAATGTCAAGTGTTTTCTAAAAGCTTGGCTCCAAAACATTATACAGTAATGTAATATAAAGGAGAAACAGTTACAGAATCTAAACTATTTTTATTGTGCAAACTACAAATTAGTAGAATAAACAAACAAAAATCAAATAAATACTCATAACAACTTTAACATTGCTTTGTTTTCGTTTTAAAGATTATTTTGGGCATTGTAGCCTTCAATAGACAAGGCAGCTATGGACAGGTAAAGGGGGGGGAGGAAGACATGCAGCAAATGGCCGCAGGTCGGACTTGGACTCTGAGCCACTGCGTCAAGGACTGGGCGCCTGCTGAACCAGGTGAGCTACCCAGGCGGCCATTATTGCTACCTTTTCAAGACTAAATAGTGGTGAGATAGTTCTATGAACACTACCTTGGCCACAGGGAAAATGGACCCGCAGATACACAACTCAAATGCAATGGTTGTATTAGTAAGATAATGAACTCACAGGCAACAGTGTCCAAAAACAAGCAAAGGGAAATCCAGAAAAACAGGCAATGGTCAAAATCCAGGGAAGACAACAGGAACTCAGGGATCCAGAAAAACAGCGTACACGCTTCCATTGGTGCTTTACTCTGAATCGGCCCACAATGCTTTCTGGTTTAGTATTTGACAGCCACACTAATCAAGTAGATAATGAAGACCGTAGTACCCGCATTCTAGTACAGATACATACTGGATAACAATACAGATAGGAATAATAGGAAAAGCACTCAAAGGTTGGTAATAATGAAGATAATCAAATTCATAGAATGAATAGAATCGAAATGAGAGTAAATGACCTTGACTATGCTTTATTTATAAGATAAAGTAGAGGGAACACACACACACACATACACACACACACACACACACACACACACACACACACACATACACACACACACACACACACACACACACACACACACACACACACACACATACACACACACACACACACATGCGCACATATTTCTTTTCAGTGTTGATGGTTTGATATTGATCGGCTCGCTCCTCTGTGTGTGATGAAGGATTTATGACGGAGCAGACGCTCAGGATGGAGTTATTTTAGATGAAGCTTTATTTAACAAGGTTAGTCCCACAAGAGTGGAAGTCACAGGGGTAGAACGGTGGAGAGGGGTCGGCCGTCTGAAGGTCGGAGGTCGTCATGCAGCGCTAAACATCTTGACATGAAAGCAGCAGTGGGGGGGGGGGGGAGAGAAGCTGCTGAGGATCTGACTGTTCAGCTCAGATGAGTCCAATGTATTTCTGTACTTCAGGGTGGTTGTTTAGCTATATTTGGGAGCTTTTCCATGTCTGATTTTAGGGTGTGAGGACATAAAGGTATAATATGATGTTCAAATTGTAAGTCCTCCATTGTTGAGGCACTTGAACTTCAATAACTTCTATTTAATGCCACTTTGAACTTATTCATTCCAAAGGCATGAATAATAAGTCCTTTTGACTCGTAGTCGTAGTGTTGCGATGATGTGATAAGGTTTTGAAATGCATTTATTAAACCATTAGTTGGACTTCTCACAAAACCATCAGTGTCTCTCTGGGGCTCCTTGTCTCCTTTCACGAGACATTTCATTGAAACTAATTGCGTGGTTTCATCAAAACTATTGCTTTCAATCCAAAGAGGAACAATTATCCAATGCCTCGCAAAAAAAGAGAAAAGTTCAAAGAAAAGACCGCCGTTTTTTTTCTTTTCTCTTCCATTAATCATCTCACGACACTTGAGATTTATCTGGGGACCCTTTGGAGTGCACAGGGCTATGAAGCCCGTAGCGGCCAAACTGCTGGATTACAACTTCCATGTCAGTCACATGATGACATGGGGCCCAAAAAGACTTTTTCCCATAGACTTACATAAGAATAATAATAATAATACATTTTATTTATAATGCCCTTTACATTTCAAATGAAATCTCAAAGTGCTACATTAACAAGGGGTTAAAACAGTTCCCAGAATAAACAAAGTCAACAAGTATTAATAAAACATCATAAGACTAAAATTAAAACTATGACTGTTAAAAAGCCTTTTGAAACAGGAATGTCTTTAGGCTCTTCTTAAAAAACTCCACAGTTTGTGGGGCCCTTAGGGCAAACGAGACGTCACCACCCCCGTGATACACCTGTTTTACTGTCAGAATTTGATCCATTCGGTCCTATAACATTTGGAAAGTCTACATAAAAGAGCCTGGCAATTAAATAAATGAATTCCCATTGAAATTAGTTGAGCGCTTAACCGGAAGTAGCGGAATCGGACGGCGGAGGTCTCTAGTGTGCCCGTATAGTCCAGGGGGCCCCACAGTGCGGAGGCAGCGCCGATCATTATAAAAAGCAACTCTCCTTGTTATGATTTTAGATATATGTTGGGTTGTTTTAAGATGCCATTTATGTTCTTTATCATTTTGCAATCACTCTGATTCTGAGTTTCTGGCATATCTTGTGTTTTCTGTATTATGTTGTTCGTCTGTAACTATAATTAGGATTCCTGCCTATGTTGTCTGGGACACTGGAGCAGGGATGTCAAACTCAATTTCACCAAGGGCCACACTGGAAAAAAAGAATTACATCACTCAGTCCAGTCCTGGATCATGTTAAGTTTATTGACATGCTGTTATTTAATCAAAAAAGTCAAATATCTTTGACTGTATTATTGAATGTCTCATATAGCCTATTTGGTCGACATAAAGTCTTAAAAAAATCAGTAAAAAAAACTCCTTAGAGTCATGGAGCCGACTCACAGCAACCTCTTTCACAGCCTGAATATAATAACTCCCTGGTTCTGGGGGGATTTCTGAGTCTCAAAGTCGGCAAATCAGCCAAAATTCTGCTTTGAGTCTCGCGTATAGTTTGAAAAGTTTCTTGTCTTTTTTGTCTGGCGCACAACTAGGCGAGCCAAAATGTAATGTGAACCTAAACTGATATGGGAGCGCACGGTCCTTGAGTTTGACACATGTCATGCTCTTAAGAAAGACATTGTTATGACATGTCAATGAGACCTTCCTGGTTAAAAAAAAATCAATATTTGGATGGAGAATACAACATTTGTACTATCAATAATGTATTTCCTGAGATCTGGCTGCAGGAGTTTAGCTGACAAAACTAATTCTGCAGCCTCTTATGTTCTACTTTTCATACATTTTAAAATGAGCTAACAGACTGTCTTCAGACAGAGTAGTAAAGTTCAGTCAAGTTCTTTAGACTTCACATAGAGAGGAGAGAATGAATTTGCATAAATGTGATTTCAGTCCTGGATCAATGAAAATGTGCAGTGTGGGTCTGTTTTTAGTTTTTGTTTTTTTAAGATTATTTTTTGTGTATTTTCAGCCTTTTATTTTATTTGGACTCCTGTCTGCTTCTCCAAAGTGGGGGTGTGCCGACCTCCATCTACTGTAGCTAACACACTGACTATGGAGAAGTAGCTCATACAACCACACCTCTGAAATATAATAACTACATCTGAAATATCCCCTTAACTTCACGTCTAATTCCTTTATATATTCTCCTCACAGCTCCTATTTGTTGATATTTCTGTTTGAGAGAGAAAAAAAGTGTAGTTTTGTATTGTGTGTGTGTGTGTGTGTGTGTGTGTGTGCATCTGTGTGTGTGTTCCTCGAGGGAGGAAGCGTCACCTTTAGCACTTGTGGTGGAAGCTGACAAGTCATTAGCAGGACAAACACACACACACGTATACAAATACACACAAACACACTGGACACATAAACACACTTTTACCGCCAGCAGGGTCAAAAGGGGTCACGTAAAGTGACACCCTAATAAGTCTTTGTCAGTCTGATCAATGACTACACACACACACACACACACACACACAGTAAAAATAAACCCTCACACACACAGTGAATACCAACAAAAGGACACACACTGAATTCTAATTAGCCAGCGGGCCAAACGAGGCAGTGATCCCATTTACTGCTCACAAAACCAAGAGTTTAACTTTCTACTTCTCTCCCACGCTCTCTCTCTCTCTCTCTCTCTCTCTCTCTCTCTCTCTCTCTCTCGCTCTCTCTCTCTCTCTCTCTCTCTCTCTCTCTCTCTTTCTCTCTCTCTCTCTCTTTCTCTCTCTTTCTCTCTCTCTCTCCCTGTCTCATGTTAACAAGTTTGTTTTTTCCACACACTGTCTCATTTATCAGAGCGAGAGAGCGCAAACTAAATGAATTTAACTTCTGTTTGTTTCAGCACAATTAGTGATCAAATCAATTTCTGCCTTCAAAGGATCGAGAGAGGGGAGGAAGGGAAAAAGTTGGGAAAGAGAGAAGGAAGAGGAAATGATGGGGAGGAGGAATATAAAGGGAAGAACAGAAGCAAAGGATCATAAACAGTAATGAAGGGGTAAAAAGAGGACAAAACCGCGAGGAACCAATGTTAGAAATAAGTAATGAGGCAACTTTAGATGGAAAATGTAAAAGAAAGAAAGGTAGAAAGAAGGATAAGGGAGGCAAAAATGAAGGGTTGGTTGAACAAAGAGAAGAAGGAAACAAGGAAATGTGCAGGAGCAGACAGAATAGAAAATAGGAAGGAATTAAGAAGAAGCTGAGAAACTGGGAAAGAAGAGGAACATTTTTGGAAAAAAGAAGAAATGTTGAAAAAAAGAAGAGTGATATAGGAAGGAGAAATTAAAGAGAGTAAAGGAGAACACACCAGACAAACGCAAGAGTGATAGAGGGATAAATAGAGGAGAAAACATTGATCTGCATAATGAAGCAACTTTACATGGAAAATGCAAAGAAAGAAAGTAAGAGTAAGTAAGAATGTGATAAACAGAGAGGGGGAAATGAAAGACAGGAATACAAGGAATGGAGTAATTACTGGGAATAAAATGAGGAGAGGAAAGAACAAAGGAGGAGAAGGTGGAAACAAAAGT
>CM049393.1:8351168-8573668 GCA_026937815.1 Etheostoma perlongum | reverse complement strand
TTTATGTGTTTTTATTGTTTTCATCGTAAAAAACATTTCTGCAAACCAAATCTCATTCACAGGACAATAACGTTTTCAATTCAATCAGAGGGTTTTATTAAAGGTCCCATGACATGGTGCTCTTTGGATGCTTTTATATAGACCTTAGTGGTCCTAATACTGTATCTGGTCTCTTTTATATAGACCTTAGTGGTCCCCTAAAACTGTATCTGAAGTCTCTTTTATATAGACCTTAGTGGTCCCCTAATACTGTATCTGAAGTCTCTTTTATATAGACCTTAGTGGTCCTAATACTGTATCTGGTCTCTTTTATATAGACCTTAGTGGTCCCCTAATACTGTATCTGAAGTCTCTTTTATATAGACCTTAGTGGTCCCCTAATACTGTATCTGAAGTCTCTTTTATATAGACCTTAGTGGTCCCCTAATACTGTATCTGGTCTCTTTTATATAGACCTTAGTGGTCCCCTAATACTGTATCTGAAGTCTCTTTTATATAGACCTTAGTGGTCCCCTAATACTGTATCTGAGGTCTCTTTTATATAGACCTTAGTGGTCCCCTAATACTGTATCTGAAGTCTCTTTTATATAGACCTTAGTGGTCCCCTAATACTGTATCTGAAGTCTCTTTTATATAGACCTTAGTGGTCCCCTAATACTGTATCTGGTCTCTTTTATATAGACCTTAGTGGTCCCCTAATACTGTATCTGAAGTCTCTTTTATATAGACCTTAGTGGTCCCTAATACTGTATCTGAAGTCTCTTTTATATAGACCTTAGTGGTCCCCTAATACTGTATCTGAAGTCTCTTTTATATAGACCTTAGTGGTCCCCTAATACTGTATCTGAAGTCTCTTTTATATAGACCTTAGTGGTCCCTAATACTGTATCTGAAGTCTCTTTTATATAGACCTTAGTGGTCCCCTAATACTGTATCTGAAGTCTCTTTTATATAGACCTTAGTGGTCCCCTAATACTGTATCTGAAGTCTCTTCTATATAGACCTTTGTGGTCCCCTAATACTGTATCTGAAGTCTCTTTTATATAGACCTTAGTGGTCCCCTAATACTGTATCTGAAGTCTCTTTTATATAGACCTTAGTGGTCCCCTAATACTGTATCTGAAGTCTCTTTTATATAGACCTTAGTGGTCCCTAATACTGTATCTGAAGTCTCTTTTATATAGACCTTAGTGGTCCCCTAATACTGTATCTGAGGTCTCTTTTATATAGACCTTAGTGGTCCCCTAATACTGTATCTGAGGTCTCTTTTATATAGACCTTAGTGGTCCCTAATACTGTATCTGAAGTCTCTTTTATATAGACCTTAGTGGTCCCCTAATACTGTACCTGAAGTCTCTTTTATATAGACCTTAGTGGTCCCCTAATACTGTATCTGAGGTCTCTTTTATATAGACCTTAGTGGTCCCTAATACTGTATCTGAAGTCTCTTTTATATAGACCTTAGTGGTCCCTAATACTGTATCTGAAGTCTCTTTTATATAGACCTTAGTGGTCCTAATTTCCAAAAATCCAAAATTCAGCCTTGGTGCAGAATTACAGCCACTAGAGCCAGTCCCTCAATGAGCTTTCATTAGTATGTTCCATTTCTGAGTCTGTAGCTTGTGAGGAGGAGAGATGGGGGGCAAGGTGGAGGCTGGGGGTGTGGCCTTGACCAACTGCCTCTTTGCTCGTTTGAAAGCCATGATGTCTCTCTCTCATGATGGGGGGGCAAATTCTCTGGGCAGGCAAAGCAGAGAAAGGGGAGGTAACTTATGAGGTCATAAGGGGCAAAGTTACCTCCCCTTTCTCTGCTGCAGCTCCAGCTCCAGCTCGGCCCATCTGAGCTTTCATTTTCTCAAAGGCAACTAGCACCATTTCTAGCCACTGGGGGGGGCCATAGGCAGGCTGGGGGGACGCATATTAATGGAAAAAAAACTCAAAATGTTTATGCCATGGGACCTTTAAGCAAAAGCTGCCGCAGAAACATGCCAATGAACAACAACTTATAACAGATTTATATATAGGAGGTGGGCAGTGTGTGTGTGTGTGTGTGTGTGTGTGTGTGTGTGTGTGTGTGTGTGTGTGTGTGTGTGTGTGTGTGTGTGTGTGTGTGTGTGTGTGTGTGTGTGTGTGTGTGTGTGGTATACTGTAGCAGTAAGTTGCTGCGAACCCCCGCTGAATATAAACGACTCAAAATCCAATACTGATCTGTCTCCCTCACTCTCTCTTGGAAACACACACACACGCACGCACACACACACACACACACACACACATACACATACACACACACACACTGCAGTATGTGATCAGTCCTTCAGTATAGTAGCCATTTGCTGCATTAACTGTTGGCTGCAACATTTAGTTTCAACCATAAAAACCCTTGGGGCTCTGATGACACATCATTCAGTCTTTACCTGATTGGTCAACAATATTATTGTTTTTTTCATGATAATAGATAACACACTTCTGTTGAAGTTAATCTTGTTTCACTGGTTTCATTCTCTCAAAATGGTTAGATCTTTTTTTCACTGAGAGTGCTGTGTACTCCTGGAGCTAAAGATGCATTCATGTAATGTGGGACAAGTGATTGCAAAACTCAAAATGGCAAAAAAAACTATGCAATCACAGGATGTAGTCTGTAATAGACATGGACATTCAAAGACTAAAGAGAAAGCCTCCACAGGAGAGTTGAAGGTGATACAAAGTGAATTTAAGTTAAAAAAAAATCCCACTCCTTCTCAGAGTCATAACTCAAATCTGAACATACAGACATGAAACATATTGAAATCTTTCAGTGTCTTTATATCTGATGTCCATTGCTAATAAACATCCATTAATCAACTTAGAAATCATAGAAAAAAGACGCTGCCTAAAGAATCAATACATTTTTTTTCTCAGTTTTCTTCAGTATCAAAGTTATCCAGTGATAATACATCCATATAGTTTGGCATACTTTAAGTGGTGCCAATGGGTCAACATGAAGGTATCTGCATAAGGGTAACATGACATGAAGGTATCTGCATAAGAGTAACATGACATGAAGGTATCTGCATAAGGGTAACATGACATGAAGGTATCTGCATAAGAGTAACATGACATGAAGGTATCTGCATAAGGGTAACATGACATGAAGGTATCTGCATAAGAGTAACATGACATGAAGGTATCTGCATAAATGGTAACATGACATGAAGGTATCTGCATAAATGGTAACATGACATGAAGGTATCTGCATAAATGGTAACATAACATGAAGGTATCTGCATAAGAGTAACATGACATGAAGGTATCTGCATAAATGGTAACATGACATGAAGGTATCTGCATAAGAGTAACATGACATGAAGGTATCTGCATAAGAGTAACATGACATGAAGGTATCTGCATAAATGGTAACATGACATGAAGGTATCTGCATAAGAGTAACATGACATGAAGGTATCTGCATAAGAGTAACATGACATGAAGGTATCTGCATAAGAGTAACATGACATGAAGGTATCTGCATAAGAGTAACATGACATGAAGGTATCTGCATAAGAGTAATATGACATGAAGGTATCTGCATAAGAGTAACATGACATGAAGGTATCTGCATAAGAGTAACATGACATGAAGGTATCTGCATAAGAGTAACATAACATGAAGGTATCTGCATAAGAGTAATATGACATGAAGGTATCTGCATAAGAGTAATATGACATGAAGGTATCTGCATAAGAGTAATATGACATGAAGGTATCTGCATAAGAGTAATATGACATGAAGGTATCTGCATAAGAGTAACATGACATGAAGGTATCTGCATAAGGGTAACATGACATGAAGGTATCTGCATAAGAGTAACATGACATGAAGGTATCTGCATAAGGGTAACATGACATGAAGGTATCTGCATAAGAGTAACATGACATGAAGGTATCTGCATAAGAGTAACATGACATGAAGGTATCTGCATAAGGGTAATATGACATGAAGGTATCTGCATAAGAGTAACATGACATGAAGGTATCTGCATAAGAGTAACATGACACTGTCATAAATAGGTCATGAACATAATAAATAAGACAAACGTGTATGACAACGCTTCTTTTTGTAAGTAATTTTTCATCTACTCCACACACTTTCTGTATATCTTTATTATCTGTATTTATAATTTTCCACAACAAGTACTTACTTTTTCAATATTATTTATGGTCATAGGTAAATATAATTTATATAAGGGTTACCTACTTTTGCTGTATTACTTTAATTACATATTCAATTTAATTTTAACGTCACTTACACCGATATATTGTTTCTTGTACTATGGCAACCGTACTTTACAAAACCTTTATTTGACGCCACTTTACCTCCAGTCCACCTTCTGCTCATTGTCTGTTGTTTGCCTGTTTTTCTTGTGTGTTTACTTGTTTGTTTGTTTGTTTTGCTTTTATTGAAGAAAATGCTGCTGTAATAAGGGATGAATAAAGTATTATCTAATCTAATTTAATCTAATCTAATCTGATCTAATCTAATCTAATCTAATCTAGTCATTTGGTTTTGTCATTTCAAATTATGGTTAGGGTTATGGTTCAGTCTCATGGCAGTTTTGTGAAATGGTCATGTAATTGAATGTATGAAATTGTGTACAATGATGGGTTTTTCTCTGGGTTTTTTTCATGTTGGTGAGTTTTTTTTAAAGTAATGTATTTAAATGGGAAGCATGTTTCGTGGTCACAGCACGACTACGGTAGCGGGTCTTATTAATTGCCGAACATCCGCATATGGAGGTCGGTTTGGGTGGTGGACGGGTCAAACAACACAGGACTTTCACCCTGGAGACCAGGGACCGGGTCCCGGCGTATAGCCTGTTCTTCTTGTCCTAAACCCAATCGGTGCACCCCCCAGAGACCGCGGCCTGTGTCCCGGCGTGTCACCCCCCCCGTTCTTCTGTTCCGAAACTGATGCTTCTCATTACGTAGTGACCCGCACAAATACAAAATGTTGTCAGCAACACAAAAACCCCGAGAAATCGTGTCTGTTTACACGAATCAATACATTAAAAATAATGTGACAATTTCACAAACTGTCATGAGACCGTGTTGGTCACGTGTTCATAACAGTCATGTCACTCTTATGTAGATACCTTCAAGTAAAGTGTTAAGTACTGTATGTAAGTGGATTGAAGTTTATGAGTTATATTATGTGTTATATGAGGTAAAGATGCTCACACAAAAACATATGTAAGCTCTCTCCATGCACACATATTAGCTGTAAAACTGAATCTAATGTGCATGATAACTAACCTTTTACAATATTCCATATTTATTCCAGCACCCTTTGTGCAATTTGCATTGCACCGTTGTCTTAATTATAATAATAATTTATAATTTATACTCTTTATTGATCCCCTATGAGGAAATTACAATGTACACTCTGTTGTTATTACACACTACACACAGGTCTGAAATACACACACATGGAGGGATGTCAGAGTGGGGGGGCTGCAAGTGCGGGACCAGCACCCTGAGCGGTTGAGGGGGGTTTGGTGCCTTGCCCAAGAGCACCTTGGCAGTGCCGAGGAGGTGAACTGGCATCTGTCCAGCTACCAGTCCACACATAAGTGTAAAATACTGCCATCAGTCGGCGCGGCTGCTTAATGTTTCCCACATGTGTGACAGGGATAAAAATAAAATCACAGCGGAGATTGAATTCTTTTGGGGGATTTCAAACAAACTCTTGTGTGGTTTTTATACATTTAATATTTTTCATTTGTTATCTCTTCTTGTTTCCATGTGAGTTCATCAAACATCATTGAGCTACCATTTTCACTTTCTCTAAAAAACTGATTTACATCTCAGGGGAACATCCTGGTTAGATAGCCTAAAGGTCGGGATCAAACAAACCCTTTAATAAATCTGATAATAAATGACAAAAGCTTTTTTTACCGCACAGTTCCTTCTATCTATCTATCTATCCATCTATCTATCTATCTATCTATCTATCTATCTAACAGTTGTATCCTTCAGTGTCTGTGTTCATTTCTTTTCTAAATGGCCTGCAGAGATGGATTTTATATCCTCTATCCATCATCTTAGCAGAGAGATGTAACCTGAAGAAACAGCCCACGCCATCCACAATGCACTCAGAGCGAGGTGCGCGTGTGTGTGTGTGTGTGTGTGTGTGTGTGTGTGTGTGTGTGTGTGTGTGTGACCGCATGTGTTTGTATGTACATTCACGCTCAGGGATATAATAGAGGTTAAGCAAAAAGCCAAAATGGCTTTGGCTGCCTGGAGAAAAGAGGGAAGTGTGTGCATGTGTGTGTGTGTGTGTGTGTGTGTGTGTGTATGTGTGTGTGTGTGTGTGTGTGTGTGTGTGTGTTTTAACTAGAGCTTCTGTCTCTCTCTCTATCTACTATCTGTAGTCCCACAAATGTTGCAGCATCTGTCTCTTTCAACCAACGTGACTGTTTGCTGTGTTGCCGGAGCAACAGCAAACAGTGTTGTTGTTGTTGATGTGTTTAATTGACAGAGCAGAACAAGCTCAGTCAAGCTCAGAGGAATTGAAAAGAAACCAGTGTTTACCTCTGTTACGTATCCAGAAATAAAAAACTTAAACATGGGTGACAAACACAACGGCATGATGACAATGGGCCGAGAGACCTGTCAGTCAAAGTATTCACTTGCCCTGTTGGGGAAATCATGAAATAACCTTAACACCAACATTTCAAGATAATAAAATATTTAAGCTGTGGCTGTTTCCTCTTCTACCTCTCCTCTCTGCGGTATTTAAAACAGATCAGCTGACACAGTAGTGGTAAATATAGCCATATGTTGTATAGGTCTATTTTTATTCAAGCACAGCTAATGTTGTTTGATGTTTTTAACTTTTTCCTACATTTTTTCCCTTTTTTATCACTTTTGATGTTTTTTTTTTCATTATTTGTCACTTGTTTTGACATTTTCAACACTATTAACTTCAGTTTTACAGTTATTTTTGGAATTTATGGTCAATGAAAAAAAAGTATACCTAATGTTTGAGTTAGAAAAGCAGAAATTAGGAATTATTCCGACTAACTGTGGAATCAATCATGTCATTTTGGATAATTACAATTGGGTAGTTAAAAAGAACATTGATATAGGGAAATGGATCAATTTGACCCGAGGACACCTGAGGGTTAAAATACATAGGTCCATATTTTACTAAATGAACATCATGCTGGATTGGCACAAAGACTTCCAACAAGTGATTGAGACCATAAACCCGGAATAAAAATGTTTACTGAGATAATAAATCAAGGAAGAAGTACGGCCATTTTCTCATAGACTTCTATGGGAATGGACTTCTTTTTGGAGCCAGTGGAGCTGGAAATAAGACAGGATGCAGGTTTATGGTCCTTTTTCAGTGGTCACGGGTGTGCTCTGTTGCATCTCCACACACACACACACACACTGCTATTTAAGTCGTAAGATGAAGAAAGTATAAAGTCTCAAGATAACACAAATGTGGTCAATCTAAAAAGAAAAGGTCACAAACAAAACCCCACAAAAGGTGTGCGCCCTGTTGTCATGCTAACACTATTGGACCCAATGTCTAAACAGTCCATGCCCCCTTATCTAAAGCAAAGTTTATCCATGATCAGGCCCGCCGGTTACCATAGCATCCACCGAGTGGTCACAATGAAGCAGCTGTGTGTTACACTGACTCATCGAGAGGTTTAAACACACAGACAGCCACTCAGACACGCCTGTCAGCTCCAGATGCATTGTGGGTACCAGGGGGGCAATTTAGTTCAAGTGCCTTTGTGCGAGCATGACACACACACACACTCACACACACTTGACATGATTCACCTTGCTGAGTTACAACCCAATTTGCAGAGGAAGAGTCTTACTGATGACCTGGCAACCCGGCGGCTTCTTAATTTACTATCTGGCAACCCGACATCACATCTACTCTGAGCTGGGCCAAGGAGACACTGGACAGCACCCAATGCTGTTTGTTTTAAAGCATCCATCCTATGAGGTAAACTGTTTGATAGGACAAACAGTTGAGTTATTTCAACGACGATAAGAAGCTAATTGTCGCCCAACGAGCCAGTTTACCCATCATGCTTTGCTCCAGATTGGAGTAAAACAAACTGGAGACTCATTACGACAAGCAGCGCGCTGTCATTAGATTCAATGGTTGCATTATCACAGCGGTGTGTGTGTGTGTGTGTGTGTGTGTGTGTGTGTGTGTGTGTGTGTGGTGCCAGATGGTGATGCATCATCCATGCACTCATTAGAAGGAAATTAGAATAATGAACAAACTGTCTATTTGTCTGTTTGTCCTTTCCTTTCCTAGCACCAGTCTCCACCACTATAAGTACAGAAACATACACAGTGTCATGAACACCTGTAGCCTTTTAGCAGCTCAGACTGGGGGTTAATGGGACTAAATGGCAAAAAGTGGCAATTAATTCCCCTCTTAGGGCCTATAATTGTCCTTTTCTTGTTCAGTCTCAGTTTCTAAAGAAAAGAGAAGTAAGAAACATTTTTAAAAAACTTTTGTTTTTCTTGTTCACAAATAGTTTGCCCAATGCAATGAAACATAAGTTTTAAATTTGGGGAGTGTAAAAAAATAATAAAAAAATAAGATTTAGATTATTTTGTTTTAAAGTTTATTTTCTTTCAATAAAGGGGACAGTGTACATTAAAGAACATTTTGAAGAATAGAGGATTATAGCCAAATTTCCATCCTTAGTCCCTGAAAGGTTGATGGACCCTATAAGTTAAGTTAAATAAATAAAACAAGTCAGATTAAAACATTACAATAAAAAATTACATCAATTACATAATTTACAGATTAACAACAGAGGATAAATTATAGATCATCCCAGATAATGACAACAGGTTTGATTTTTCATTATCCATTTTTTAATTTGGTACATTCCCTTTCCGTGGAGAATCTGTCATTTGTAAATTTGTTTCGGGACTTGTAAAAGTGTTTTGCTTCTTGTTAATTTGTTTTTAAAATGTAAATTTGTTTTGTCTTCAGTAAAAGTGTTTTGCTTCTTGTTAATTTGTTTTTTAAAATGTAAATTTGTTTCGATCTTTGTAAAAGTGTTTCAGACTTTGTAACGTTGTTTTGCACTTCCCGGCCACCGTACTGCCGGTACAATATTGAAACATGTTTGAGATACACTGCTCTAGCATCGACCTGCACACCTGCACACCTGTTCCTCATTCCCAATCAGTATTTCTACCTGCGCATCTCCTCCTGCTCGTCTTTGTTTTTCTAGCCTCTGAACATGTCTTCCCCATTCCCGTTCACCTGTGCATGCTCTAGTTGTTCTGTTTGGATTTGCCACCCACTTATTTTTTATTTTGTAAATTACTGCTGCCTTGTGCTAGCTAACCAACTGGACAGTGATAGCTTCGGGGTGTGCAGCTAGCTTAGCTCAAAGGCTACAAGCAGGATGGAGCTGCTAGCCTAGCTGCTCTTAAAACCACAAGACGGTGTCCACCTGCTGGGAAGGTAGGAACATGAGCTGTTTTAATAACATGAATAAAGGGGAAAGAATGACACTTTGTCATTCTTATCAGAGCTTTTATTTCTGATGTTATGTAGCTAACTGCTAGCCTAGCTAAAGATGTCTCACCTGCTGTCTCTGAAGCTGCTAAGCAACATATTGTACACTCATGCAGTAAAAAACAAGATACAACGTGAAGAAGTATTTTCTTTTCACTATGCTAGCTGTCTTCTTTTGCTTCCAGTTGTTTTACTAAGATAGGCTAAACACATACTGGCTGCACTGAAATTTTTAGGCATATATTGTCTTTTAAAGTCCAATGAGTCTGTGAATACAGTCCTGATGAACTAAGTTTGCTGAGTTTCAACCTGTTAAAGTACTTTATTTACCTTTTGGTTACTTGATAACTTAAATACTTCAACTTGCAGAACCTACTAATTGAATTGAGCCCTTTAAACCTGCATGGAAGCTTTGAGTTTTGCTTCTTTTATTAAATGCTACAATTTACAAATAAATACACTGTAGGTGTGAATGTTGTAGTTTGAAGTATTGGGATGTGGAGTGTCTATTTTTCTTTGCCAAAACAAAACTTGAAAAAGGGTGAGAGATGCAGCACTACTCATTTCTGTCAGACAACTGGATAAAAGCTCATGCTCTTTATGTCTGAGTGTAGATGTTCTGATGTGGAGCCGGCTGACTGGTGGGGTCAGACGAGTGTTATTGAATGAACTGTAACAAATTGGAAGGTAAAAACGATCTGAAATCACTTTGCTCATCTGTGGAGGCTGACCCGTGAATTTTTTGTGGCTGGAAATGATCAGATGATGGTGCAAAAATAAATCCACCCACTTTTAGCTTATATTCCCCCCATGGTAGCTGCTGGTTTCAAGAAGAGACTGCTCAGGTTTTACTGGGAGAGCTCCAACCTCCAAACACAAACAAGCTCATTCATCTTTTTACTTCGCCTTCATCTGCATAAATTTGAATTTGGAGAGTAAACAGTGAAGTGTTAGTTTGTTAACGCAGCATTGAGCCTTCTGGATTGGATCGCGTGGGTGGGTGTGTGTGTGTCCGTGGAGGGTCGATGCAATCAAAAACCTCTCACTTTTAATCAGCGTCACACAGAGCGACGCACACGCACCTTAATAGTTGTAAACCAGTTTGACAACTCCAGTATGGTGAGAGAATAGGACACACGCAGAAACCTGACACATTAAGAAAAAAAATGGATGTAGAAGGCTGCATGTGAACAGGGAACACAGTATGACACACACTTTCCGCATGTTTAGTGTACTTTTACA
Organism: Etheostoma perlongum; assembly: GCA_026937815.1. Classification (NCBI taxonomy): domain Eukaryota; kingdom Metazoa; phylum Chordata; class Actinopteri; order Perciformes; family Percidae; genus Etheostoma; species Etheostoma perlongum. The sequence goes on along the minus strand of CM049393.1, from coordinate 8,562,868 downwards.
CACACACACACACACGGCTGTGGAGATAAATGAGGACATAAACGACAGGATGGAAAGATACAATCAAAGAGAGAAGAGAAGCAATCTGTTTTACACTTAAAGTTAGCGTTCTCTCTCTCACATACACGTACAAACACGCTTTGTAGCACTCTCTCTTTTCTGGTCCCTCATGTCTTAAGCTCATAACACAGACGGGAAGCAAAATACAAAAAAAGAAATACAAAAAAGTAGACAAAAGAAAAGACCAGACAAAGTTTTAAAGCTACTGTCTTTCCCCAGAATCGATACCTGCCGGTCACCCAAATGTCTGCAGAAACCAGCGTCCAAACGCTGAGTGACATCAACTTGGCATCATCGATCCAAGCGAGGAGCTCCGAGGACGACCTGCCACCTGGACCGAGGCTGCTTAAACCGGCGAGGAGGTAGATTTTATTCTGCTATTCCATCACCTCTTCATCACAGAGCTATAAGGGGATTTGTGTCAGACCTGCTGGCTGCAGTAGTGACAAACTGAGGCTCTTCATCCACTCTTCAACCACTCGACCTAACACTCTGCTGGAGTCAGGAAAGTTGAAAAACCACAACTTGTACTTGATTTTAAGGACCCAAAGCTTTTAGTTGCTAAGAGTCTGATTTATAGTAAGTTCTGGCTCCTCCTCACATACAGTCTTGGGGTCTCATTTATAAAACTGTGCGTAGGACACTTACTAAAAGTGTACTTATGTCCAAAAGCCCAAAATGCCGTACGCCAAAAAAATTCAGAGTTATAAAAGTGTGTGCTTGCACATCCATAAGCAACGTTCCCTTTATATATCACAGATTACCTACAACTGTGCATATGTGAATCAGCCTCTTAATGTACACGCCCATTTTTAACCATAAATAGTCAATGCAAAGCACCTTGTGAATACTGATAAGTATGTTAATGACCCTGGCAGTGACGCCCAATCATTACGACTGGTGGAGAAAAAGCCCAAAAAAAATCAGACGTTCAGGAAATTGCTGCAAATTGCTGAAATTTAATTTGGGCTTGTTCTTGCACAGTGTCTGTAAACCTGACTATGCAGGCAAAACAACACTCTGGGACAGCTACAATATACAAATTCAGTGCCTTGCGAAAGTATTCGGCCCCCTTGAACTTTTTTTTTGAATAATTTTGCACGCACCACTTTTGAGTTTTTTTATTTGCTAAAAAAGTTTAAAATATCCAAAAGATTTCGTTCCACTTCACAATTGTGTCCCAATTGTTGGTGATTCTTCACAAAAAATAAAAATTTTATATCTTTATGTTTGAAGCCTGAAATGTGTCAAATGGTTGAAAAGTTCAAGGGGGCCGAATACTTTCGCAAGGCGCAACACACACACACACACACACACACACACACACACACACACACACACACACACACACACACACACACACACACACACACACACACACAAGACCTACAGGTATATAAGATTCAACCTGAACTATATTATATCCAAACAAGTCTTAGCAATAAAGTTGAAGATTATAAATAATTGGAATTCTGCTGCATTGCCCTCTCTACTGGACCCAATTTAGTATATAGATCCAAGAGCTTTAAGTTGTCATATTAGCCAGGCATCGTCATGGTCCCTGAAGTCTTTCTCTCCTGATTCTTTCATTTGGGGTTAGTCCTACTACAGAGCCAGCAGTGATCACCATGCAGCATTACGCACGGGGGGGGGTCACCACAGTATCTGTGATTGTTAACACCTTGCCAAAAGCACAGCATCCACTATATCCCCCTCCCAGAGATACATTATGAAGATGAAATGGCAAAAGGCAAACACTTTACTTCATGCAGGTTTTGTCACCAACAGTATTAAAGTTGGGACTGATAGCGAGTGGAACGATTGGGCGAGAGCTTAACGGCTGTATTTTCAGACTTTAACATTTGATTATATATGGACAGTAGTGAAAGACAGACATTTAGTTATTTACTGTGTTCTGCTGTTATCTAGTGGTAGGGTGTTTGATGGTATCATGTATTCCATGGAGTCGGGCCATCTGCTGCGCTCCGTAGTGGACAATGTGACAGCGAGACAGCGGCAATTAAAATATTAAGGATTTTGATTTAAGATTCGGTTGGATTTTACAAGGTGTTTATGGAGAGAAAAAATGCGTTTCAGGCATCAGTACTTAAAATATTACAAGTAATCAATATTCCCACGTGTACTTTCTGCAGTCGGACATCGGTTCATCTCCTCACCATCTGTGTTCCCGATTCCCATTGTCTCCAAAACGTGCGTACACATGGGTCAGAGTTCACGTGGAGGACCAAACATTCTCCCGTCAAGGTTATTTTTTATAAATCACAACCTTTGTCTGGGTCCCTCACATTTCCAGCCCCGTTTTGTGCGTACGCAATGTTTATAAATGAGACCCCAGGATAGGAGAAAAAAAACTTGTTTGCAAGGACCTGAGACTTGATTTAAACTGGTCCTTAAAGACTTGACTTGAACTTGTTCTTAAAGACTTGAGACTTAATCTTACCTGTAAAGATTTGAGACTTGAACTTGTTGTTGAGGACTCAAGCCTTGAACTTGTCCTTAAGGACTCAATCCTTGAACTTGTCCTTAAGGACTCAATCCTTGAACTTGTTCTTGAGGACTCAATCCTTGAACTTGTCCTTAAGGACTCAAGCCTTGAACTTGTCCTTAAGGACTCAAGCCTTGAACTTGTCCTTAAGGACTCAAGCCTTGAACTTGTTCTTGAGGACTCAATCCTTGAACTTGTTCTTGAGGACTCATCCTTGAACTCGTTCTTGAGGACTCAAGCCTTGAACTTGTTGTTGAGGACTCAAGCCTTGAACTTGTTCTTGAGGACTCAAGCCTTGAACTTGTTGTTGAGGACTCAAGCCTTGAACTTGTTGTTGAGGACTCAATCCTTGAACTTGTTCTTGAGGACTCAATCCTTGAACTTGTTGTTGAGGACTCAAGCCTTGAACTTGTTCTTGAGGACTCAATCCTTGAACTTGTTGTTGAGGACTCGAGCCTTGAGCTTTTTCTTAAGGACTTGAACTTGTTCTTGAGGACTCAAACCTTGAACTGGTCCTTAAGGACTTGAGCCTTAATCTTACCTGTTAGTATTTGAGACTTGAACTTGTCCTTTGGGACTTGAGGCTTGACTTGAACTTTTTTTTTTTTAAACTTCAACTTCCAAAAAAAAGGCTTATTCCGCAAAGGCCTGAAATTCTAGTAGTAGTCAGGTGGAAGCGGCGGCTTGCCTCCTCCCCAGGTAGGCGTGAGTAAGGTGGTAAGGTGCAGACTCATCTCAGAGAAGAGCTGGGATGACAACAGCTGATCATCCCAAGAGTTGTGATGCTCGTTCATTCAGTAAAGAAATGAGAGTGCAAACAATATGCTGCGAGTTAAGAGGCTAAACCAAGCTACTCCTCAGCATTCATTACGGAGTTCACATCACACACACACACACACACACACACACACACACACACACACACACACACACACACACACACACACACACACACACACACACACACACACACACACACACACACACACACCACACACACACACACACAGTCTATGATCCAGTGAGCCTCTGTTTGTACTGTGGATTCTGACCACAGGATGCTCTGCCAGTCTGTATCTGCATCTCTTGTCTTTTTTTAAGTAGTCTATGAATCATGGATGGATTTGTGCTTTCAAGGAATTTGAAATATTGATGTCTGTATCTATGTGAGTTCAGCTTTAAGTCTGTTCTCCCTCTGACATGCCCATGTCTCTCTTTTATTTTACTGCTGCTTCGCCTGCTGCTAGATTGGTGTGAGTGCAGAGACCACACACACACACTCTCACTCACTCTTTCTAACAAATGATACATATTCATTACAATATCTACCCTGAGGCAGAAGAGTGTGCCGCCCACTTGGATCTCCCTCTCCTTCTCTCACTTTTTCTCTCGCCACTGCCTTCCACCTTGAGCCAGTTGGCAAATAGGACTTTAATTGGCCATGCAATGTCACTGTGTGTGTGTGTGTGTGTGTGTGTGTGTGGATTTTGACTACTAAAACTGTCTAAAATTCAAAAAACCTGATAGTGCCCCCTATAGGCTACGATGTTGATGATGAAAGTGTTGGACGGACTGAAGATTTTGTGATTGTTGCGGCTAAAAGAAGTTTGTCCTGGTGCTTTAGAGCAGCAGCCTCCCCATTACTGCGGGCGGAGGAGAGCACTGTGTGAGAAGAGATGTTCTGATATTTAATGAACTTCCATGAAGTTACCGTCTAGACTAAAATACAGAAGCTCCGATGGAAATGAGAGACTAATAAAAAGATAGCCTCGTCAGAAGCATTAATTCAGAGACATTTACTAAGTGTGTGTGTGTGTGTGTGTGTGTGTGTGTCTTTCATCATTAAGTTTCTTGTGTCTGGTTTGGAATTAATCCAGAGAGAGAATAATAAAGATTTAAATAAAGTTGGATGGGTGCAGCTTTCAGTCAACCAGGCATGTCTCTCTCTCTCTCTCTCTCTCTCTCTCTCTCTCTCTCTCTCTCTCTCTCTCTCTCCCTCTCTCTCTCTCTCTCCCTCCCTCTCTCTCTCTCTCTCTCTCCTCCCTCTCTTCCCCCTCTCATACACACACAGTGCGTTCCTCTCGGTTGGAGCAGCTCGTTCTCTAACAGTAACGCACACCGCGAGCGGACTCACTGCTGAACGGGCGACTCTTCCTCCTCACCACCTTACCTTCGCCGTCCTCTTCCTCTGCGGATGGAGGGATGCTAACAGGAGCGCATCATCATCATCATCATCATCTCCATCACCGTGCATCATCATCATCACCACCGCCGGCAGCGGAGGGACGGGGCCAGGAGCAGCAGCTCTCCGTGGGCTAAAAAGTTGAGGAGGATCCGGTTTCATAACGGAGCACCGGAGGGGCCCGTGCCCGGCGTTAACCCGGGATAATCCGCTCGACACGGAGCATTTATACTTTGGACTTAATGGAAACGGATCCGGTGGTTTTTGAAGGGGAATAGCATATTGTGAGGCTATTCAACCTGTACCCGGTAGGCTACTGAAACTGGTCTCCGGTGTGTTTATCAATCCCTAACGTTAAAAAAGGACACCTTATTTTATTCTTCTTCTTTTTACCGGATTTTCCGGTGTTTAAAATGACTTGTGTGTTTGAAGTGATCAGTGACGTTTTGAAATTGATCCCCAGGTGTTTGTTGTAACGGAACTGATCAATAACGGATTTCTGACGTTTAACAGCCAACAACTCCATAACGGGGTTTGTCTGTGTTAAAACTGACATCTGAGGTGTTACCGGATTTCTCACGGTAGCGTACCGGACCCCCGGACAGTCCGGGTGGACTTAACGGTTTGCTGACCGACGGTAACCCCAGCCCCCTCCCCCGGTACCCTGCTGGAAAAAGAAATAGAAGAAGAAGGAGAAACACGGCTGGCTATAAAGCACGGTGCTCATCTCAGGTGAGGAAGAACTGGTTTAACGGGAGAGCGCGGGTTGATGACCCTGAACCCAAGGGACCGACCACCGGCAGAAACCGAGCCGGGGCTCCCCGCTTCCCAACGGGGGAGAGAGGAGACAAGTTACCGGAGGAGTTGGTCTGGACCTTAGACCTCCTCGCGGACCGTTAATGATTGGATAACATTCATTAGTAACAGCAGACTGATCTCAGGAAGGGAACGGATTAATTGTTGGATTTTTGACATAAAACCCGCCTATTTCTCCCGTTTTGTGTTCGGTTCCCCCTCCGATTGGAATCCACCGAGTCGTTATTCCGGGCTAGCCTATTAATCATATTGAATCAAATGTTCATCCATCAGCCTCACGAACTGTAAAGCAGAGATCGTTAAGACGCGTGTGAATTATCTACTCCATGGTAGCCTGTAATAAACACACATGCTGGCCGTAAATTATCCACTTAATCCCCTCAAGAGAGAGAGGCGAGGCTGCAGTGACAGTTATTACCTCTATGACACATCTTTTTGGAGAAGCCCACAAAAAAAAACATTTAAAACATGAGTTAAATCTCATTTTAACTTAAATTCTTACAAAGACTGGTTATTTTTTTAACATGAAAATCAACCTTTAATCTACAGGAAATCCGAAATGTAATCATAAAAAAATTGTGGACATACTGCATCAGTGGCTACTAACACTGGCCTTAATGGTCTGTAAGGTCTTTTCATCTCCCACTGCATCATCATAATAATCCCATAATAGTACGATAGGGGTTTATTTATGCTTTATTGCAGTTTTGGAAGAGCTTTAACTCTGAAGCAATTAACTTTACAACAACCTGGAGGCAGTGACCTGCTGCGTTTAAATCTCCTGTTAGTTTATGCTTTTGGTTCAGGATCTCTGTCTCGAATGCTTGTAGATTAAGTGGCTCAAGTGGCTCAAAATGAGAAATTCCATCATCAAAAAAGTGATTTTAATGTATACTCCTGTGAGCAAATCCAGCTACAGTGTGACTTAAGGTGGTTTACCATCATATACGGCCTTTATTCTCAGTCTGACACTGTCAGGTTTATCTTAACCATCTGATTCCCAGTGAAAGCCTATGGATGGTACGCTCACTGTATAGCCACATCCTCAACAGCATCCCTCCTCCTCCTCTTCAGGCTCCTCTAGAACTTGAAATTGAGCCATACAGCATTGATTTTATTTTTTTTTCCTCACCGCAAAACCAGAACGCACACGACCATCTCCCTTCTGGTTTGTCAGTCTTGTTGCCTGAAATGTAAAACGTGCCGCAGTGTGGGTTTTCCACCTGGAGCCACAGCTGAAGGACGTTAACGGTCGAGCAGCGGCGAGGTTCAGAGTTCAGCTTTTCAGAAATACAACTACTGCAGCACAGACTGAGAACTGGGAGCTTTGGAAGGACTAAAACACACAAACAGCTCTTTTTCACATTGAATCGTCTGTAAACGAGCTGGAATCAAAACCCGAGCATCAATGCGCTTGTTTCTGAGCCTGAACCTTGAGGACATTTCTTTGTTGTTAGAGTGACAGTTTGAGCTAAATGGGACTAAACGACAGCAGCCCGGGCGCCATGCGGAATGGCCGCAGCCTCTCGGACCAGTGGGCAGAGTCAGTGGTGGTCCGGCCTCGAACCACCGAGCGCCACATCACCGTGCACAAACGGCTGGTTCTGGGCTTTGCCCTCTCCATCGTCACCCTCATCATCGTCACGGCGGTGGCTGTGGTGCTCAGCATCCGCTTCGAGGAGTGTGGCGGACGAGATCGTGACGGAGCGCCGGGCGAGTCGGGCTCGCGAGGCACCGGAGGGTCAAAGTTGAATGGGAGTAGAGGTGAGAGGACGGGGGGAGAGGGGCGACGACGAGGCGGTCCAGCCGTGGAGGAATTTGAGGCTGCCGGGCTCGTTGAGGCCACGGCACTACGACCTGGGGCTCGCAGTCTACATGGACAACTTCACTTTCTCCGGAGAGGTCAGCATCGAGCTCGAGTGCATCAACGCCACAAGATTCATCGTGCTGCACACTGACCGGCTTGAGGTACGGTGGCCTGTATGGGCAGAAATATGTAGAAACCTTTGGTAAACTTAAATGATCTTTTAAGAACATGTGATGTCATAGTGATATCTCTGAGAGGCCAATGTTGGCAATCAGTATCTACAGAGCTAGATCCAGATTCATGACCTGGTCACAAAATATATTCAGGCAGTCTCTGCAAAATTGTTTGCAAGTAAGGTGAAGTTGTGACTACTTACGGGTCGTGCGTTGGGTAGTCTTTATCCGTGATGTTCCACTTCCGGGATTGCTTTGTCGCCGCCAGGAAAATCTATAGAATTTCACTCATTAAGGCCGGATATGTGTCGCCTTGGGCTTCCTTTGTGTTGGCATTTTAAACTCCAGTCGATGTATAAGGACCATGGTTAAGATCTGGTCCCAGATCTTTGCAAGGTGAATCCAGACAGCTGTCTAGACTATCTGTCCAATCTGAGCTTTCTGTTGCACGGCTAAAACAACTTTTATATGTACACATTTTCCACAAAACAAATTCCTTCCGAGCCTATTTTGCAGCAGCGCTGCGGCTAAATGCCAAACAACCATAGTACGTTTTTCCTCCCATACCTAAATGCTATGTGGAGTTGCCAGACCCTCCTCCAGCACGCTTTGGAGGAGGTTCTGGTAAACTGAGACCATGCAGCGGGGATCGTTGGTACTGGATACTAGATTAATTTGAGGTTAGAAAGAGGAAAGCTCCATTGGGGGTTATTTAAAATTGAATGGTCAAGTTTGCAAGTAGACAAGAGCCCAAATTCTTGTGTGAAATGTCTCCAAAGTTCAGCTTTACATAAAAGTGATGCATGTATTTAGTTTGTTAGCAAATCTCTTAATCATGGAACTTCCATTGAAATCCCTCAAGTTTTTTCTGAAATGTCGCTGCTAGTTTGCCCAAACCCTCACCTGGATTTTCCACCGGGCACGTATGAGCTGTGTTCTGTATGCGTAGAGGTTTTGTTCCGTCCTCCGCCTTGTGTCATACCAGAAATGGAGCGTCTTGCCTGCCCGACTCGCAGATTTTGTCTCTACAATCATGTATTTATTAAGCTCTAGTATCTACTGTAATTACACTCCATGCCTTCTCTTTTGTGGTGCTGTCCTTATAAAAAGGAGCTGCTGCCGTATTAGGTTGTTCCACTTCCAAGATGATTCTTTTACTGTCTATGATGTTGTGGAGAAGACATATGATATTGGGGGTGTCTTTTGGTAAAATGACTCTTGCTGTTTCACTTCCTGCTAGGCTGTCTGAATGCCTTCAGGCTTGCATGAAAAGAGAAAATGACCTGGTGTTTATTTTTAGCGGGGCAGAGAGCCGCTTCACGCACGCTTCTGGGACGCTCCGTGGCGCGGGTGGTGGACTATCAAGCATAATGGCCGTGATTACGCGTGGGCTCTTGAACGCAGCGCAGACGAGCCTAGGGTTAGTCCAGTGGAAATTAGGGGGAGAGCCTTACCGGCTGTAAGCCTACAGTAAAATGAAAAGATTTTTTTTTTTTTTTTTTTTTTAATTTATTCAAGAGTGTAGTGCTACAGGAAAGACTTAAAACCTTTTTGTTTTTTTAAATCCACGGGATTCATCCCCTGTTGAGCATGAATGTAAGTTTAATGTATCCACATTAGGTTTTCATATTTCTTAAATGGTAATTTGCCTATAGAGCGCTGCTGGAAGAAAGTTCAGCGGCTCACCAAAATAATCAGGAGTCGCCCTCTGGAAACCAAGAATAGTAAAGTTGATGGAAATCTGAAAATACTCTCCTGATTTTCATGAATCTTGTTGGAAAGGGCTAGCATGGGCACACGAAGAGCATTTTTGAGCAGATCAAAATCACCAGGAACATTGCTTTTCAATTTTATAAACCTTGCGAGAGAGGGCATTACCTTGGCAGCGGTCGGCACTCTCAAAGTGTCCTTCAGTTAAAATAAAGATGACTTTAAAACAGAATATTTTTTATAGTTTTTGAACAGTTTGAACCCAGACTTGTTCTGTCCTAAACACAAAGATATTCAGTTTAAGGATGAACCAAGAAAATCAGGAAATCTCCCTATTTGAAAGGCTCAAAATAGCATTTTCTGTTGTTTTTGCTTAAAATTTACTGTTGTGGCTGTAAGATGTCCAACAAAGTGCTGCCACCAGGAACTAAACACTGAGAGATGCATAAACACACTGTGACAAACTCAAGATTGTATTGCAATAAAATTAGTTAAAGAAGTTTGAAGTAATAATAATAGTGATAAGATAAATAATTCAATCTACACAGCTCTATAAAGAAATATCTCTCCATTCCTCCACATGTACTACTAGTACTGCAGTTACCAAATGTATAGTTCTATAGTTACTTTGTATAGAAATAAGTGCGTTAGTGCAGCGGTGAACAGGTGGCGTAAACAAACGTTATCACTTCTGCTCAAGCCGCGATGAACACGCCAACCTCCGACAATATAAGTGCATAATCTAATCAATAAAGGAGACATAACGTACAGTATGTGGCTCCTACAATTACTTCAAAGTAGTTGGCGATTATTTTTCTGTTGATGGACCAAAAAATTAGTTACAGCTTGATTTTACTTCAATCATAAAGATCAGTTTTATGAAGTGCAGGTGTATTAAAGATGTCTCTGGGTATTTTTTTTTCAGATGACACTCAGGTGTTGGATATTGTTGACCCTCTTTTACCCAACCCCTGAACCTCCTCCTAGTGGACCAAAGGATCTATTTTTGGATGCACAACCTTCATCAGTTGGCATTGTAGCTGTAGCATACGAAAGTGACTGAGAACTAACCTCCATACCCTGCCCCCCCCTTTCAGAGACGGGTACATCGCTGCCAGTGGATGTTAACAGTTTGACAACTTTCCTGATGATTCTTTCCAAACAAAGCTCCTTGTTTGCATCCTGAGATCACCTCTCTGCAATGGAAAACAACCCGCTCTCTAACAAAGAATGTTTATTTCCAGATTTGGCCTCAGAGATTTCCTTTAACGAGGCTAATTAACCATCAAAGTTGCTGTTTCAGCCCAATATTTGAGATGAGCACGTGGTGAGAGAAAGCCTCAGAGAAACGCCTGAGCAACGTGATTTTTCAGGCCGGTCAACTCGGCTAATGTGAGAGGAGGATAAATCTGTCTAATTTGGGCAGGGGCCAATTAAAAGCCCTGCAGTCCCTTTTGTGTTTGTATGTGAGCACACTGTGAATTAAGAGGTGTTGTTGGGCGCCAGGCAGCCTTCCTAAGATATCCGTGCATGACCATTTTCAAAAGAAAAGTGGATAAAAATAAAACCTGCTGGTAGAAAGAGGAGAAAAATGATCCTGCAAGGAACTCTTAACTCTCTGTGTCCAAGAAATGTCACAAGGACACAGTCCATTCGACAATCAAGAAAACTAAAGTAGAAATGGGCCAAAAGCAGCATTGTGATGTGGTTTTATTACACAAACTACAAACCAGTGACTGCTCACCCCATTAAACCAAAAGACATTCTCTGGCCTGTAGTGCTTTTTATCAGTCTAGATAGTTTGGGTGTGAGTTGTCTTGTGTTGAAAATATCAGCTGTAGCGATGTCTGCCTTTTCTCCAATAAAATGAAACTAGACGGTACTCAGCTTGTTGTGCTCAAAGCAACAAAAATACATTTGATAAACTCAACAGCAATGTCTCTTTCCAGAAATCATGACCCGGGTACTCAAGATAATCCACAGACCTGGTTGGGAGCACTTTCTTTCTACCAGACTCCTTGGCTGATTTCTGGAAGAGACATTGCTGTGGAGTTTTTTTTTAATGTTGTTTTTGGGTTTTTTTGGAGCTTTGAGTGCAACAACCATTATATTGAAGAGAGGGCATCTCTACAGACAATATCTCCAACACTGGGCAACTCACACCCAAACTATCTAGTTTGAAAAATAGCACTACAGATAAGAGGGAAAATATGTATTTTTAATTTTAGGAAGAAGCGTTCTTTAACCGTTCCTGCTGAGCCAAAATATATCATCAGTTCTTAGACTGATTTCCTTCACTCTAGGCAATGATTGGTTTCACTTCATGTTAAGGAAAATGAACTTGTTGAGTTCTCAGTGGCTCTCACATGACTGACTAGACAGACCTGATCACAACAAGACACGTTATTAAAGATCCAGTTTTCAAACAAGAACTATGTCAGGCTGTTAAAATGTCTGAAAGTGACGACTTGAGCTGAGAAATCGAAGCGGTCAACAAACAAACCCAATTAAAAAGCATTTTGCTTGAGTGGAGCATTTGAAGGCATCACGGACCGTGGAGCTGCGTTCGCTGACTCACCAGAAAACCCTTGGAAAACTTCCTTTTAATAGCATAACGTTTCCTCTTTGTCTCCCAAGGCTCTCTGTTCGTATCGATCACGTCATTCATCAAAGAACAAACACACATTCACACAAACGGATACAGACGCACACGCTCGGTGTTTGATTGGCTGATGATCGATGATGTTTGACAACAAAGAGACCTAGAGGCTCCTAATGGTATCTACTGTTGCCGGGAATGTTCCCATCATGCACTGCTGAGGGTAGTTCCACTGGTTTTCTTCAAACCTCAGCTCTCCCTTTTTGCTTAATGATGACAAATTGACATTATTTCAGTGGAGGATCCATTTGAAGAAATGGTAATGAAGGAATAAAATATTCATATTAGGGCTGGGTGATATGACAATGTATGTAGTCGAAACGACATTTTTATTGTTACTATCCCAGTGTAGAAAAAACATCTTCCAAACTCGAATATTATTTCGAGGTTGATTCTACTTCCTCCTCTACCTCCCTTCAGGTGGACCGGGTGTCGGTCACAACAGAGGGCGGTGCCGGTGGTCGTCCTGCCAACAGACCCGGGGGCGGAGCCATGCGAATCCACCGCCACTTCCCCTTCCCGGCCAGTCAGATGTACGTCGTGGTTCTGCACCGCGAGCTGAAGCCGATGAGAGTTTACCGGCTGAACGTGAGCTTCGACGCCGCCATCGAGGACGAGCTGCTGGGTTTCTTCAGGAGCTCTTACACCCTGCACAGAGAGAAACGGTACACACACACACACACACACACACACACACACACACACACACACACACACACACACACACTCTCTCACACTTTTTTTGCTCCAGCAGCAGGTGGTTCGACTAGAAAAGGTCAGAGCTTCACATCCACGACATTGATTAACTCAAACACACTGCTGCCGGTGTGTGTGCGTGTCTGTGTGTTCCACTTATCAAACCACACAAACAGACACACCCCCACACCCTCCTTATGAATTTCCCATAAGCCTGTGCTCAAGAGTTGTTGTCACATCAGATTTCCTCCCCACGGTGCTGATGGGGAAACAGACTGTGTGCTGATACATTTATTGTTTCATGCATGACTTTTTGTGTGTGGCTTCCATCTGTGTGAGGCTTTGCGTTACCACGGCAGCAGAACATTTGATCGTGTGTTTCTGCAATAAGGGGAACTAATTTTTAGTTAATTGAAGAGCTCACTCATGATTGGACAAACCATACGAGGACTCTCACATGCTGAAACCTTTCATCATGAAGTCATTTAACGAACAGTAATTCTTCTTATATTACGTGTATTTACCCGTTTCTGATTGCCTGGAAGTAGTTGTGGCCACTAACGGAGTACCTTGATACATGTTATATATTTTCAAAGCGCATGACATAATAAACATGACCGAAATAAATATGAATTCAAAGAACAAAATTATATAATTGAAAAAAATATTAAAAAGTGAGTTGTGACCAATCAGCTTCAGATATTATCGGCTGATATCAGGCATTTCCCGATCTATCGGCATTTATAACAGCCGATTACATTTTTAATTTTTTAAAAATATTTATTCATCAGACTCATTTATAATAACAAATGATTATGATAAATGTATATTTAAAAAAATAAAAATGGGCTGTCAACCATGTTGAGTGGCGTTGCATAGTTTGTCCACCAGAGGGCGTTCTACGTTTTCTTTTTGTTTTTAGTTCAAAAGTTTCACATCTTAAGATTGTATTTTATACATTTAATCTATCAGCACTTTAATATATTTTCAGCTTCCTCTGTCCTGACAATAAAACAAATTATCATCATATTATTTAAGTGAGAACTCATAAATAACCACAAATAACTGATGTTGGGAAATCTGTTTGCTTTGTAACGTGTTCTGGATAATTTAAAGATATGGGGGGGGTTAGGGATATTGGATTTTTAAATAACCAAATATTCGTATCGTTGTCGGCCTTAAAAATCAGTCCATTTACCATTAATTTTAGTGGAAAACATGAGACAGGTGGGTCGGAGGGGGACAAGCAGTTCAAAAGTTGCAAAGAAACTCCCGCACCCTGTATCTTGCAACAATTATAAAGTTTATTAGTTGACACATTTTTGGCACTAGACCTTCTTCAGGCAAGAAGATGGTCTGGTACCGAAACGTTACAACATAGTGTACAACATGAAAATTGAAGATCTGCAATAAGTCGTTTGCAAGAGTTGTGATTTTTGTGTTGAATATTTCCTTTTGGATTTTTGAAGCCCCTTTTTAATGACTGTCATTAGCAAAATGAAGACATTCATGGATTTCTCTTAAATAGTTCCTCTTAAAATACTGTGTAATATTTAGAGACCTGGAGCTTGATAATGTTTGCTGCTGTTTTTACTGGAGGAAAACCAAGAACGATGGCGACGTGATCAACCTCGTCACATTTTCTAAAGACTGATTATTTGTTTTGTCAACCATCATATCAACACTATGAGCTTTCAAAACGCTGCTCCCGATTGGTTTCTGCATCAACGTCGCCTATATGGTGGTGGTGTAATTAGTTCCAGCCAGAGAGTTAACCTTCCACCGATGATCAAACTGAGAGTCTGACGGCGAGAACGTGACGGATCGATGAACAGAGCAGGACAGTTTGTTTGGAGGCTGAAAGCTAGGACTGATTACAACAACGAAGAAAAAACAACACAGCATTTTAACCAACCAGGTCATGTTAGATGGAATGGAAATAGTCACGACATTTATTCAAAGGGAAGTCCTTTACCTTATTAAATACATTTTATTTATTTAACACTTCTTTTTTTATTTAAAAAAAATACTTTTGATAGATTAAGCATTGCGTTGACATTGTATAGATGACATTGGTCCCTATAACATGCATCCTTTTTGTTTGTTTTAAAACAATATTTGTTTTAACAAAAGTCTTGACTTTAGAATGATTCTGTGAGAAATTTGTAGTTTTTTATGATTTAAATCCTGCAAAATGAAACATCCTAAAACCTTAACCAATCATGTGTGATCCATCAAATAAGACCTATTTTCATTGACTCAATAGTTCCTGTTACTTCCTGTAACGTTATTGTTTATCCTTAAATGGCTTCCTCGGTTTCAGATATTCTCCTTTTCTTGTCTTGTTTAAGTGAGTAATGACATGAGTGTGTTTAGCTTATAAAATGAATTCAGCAGTAGATTTAGTTGGCAGATGATAAAATAAGCAGAAGATGTGTAGCTTTGGTCTCACTATTAAGAGAGAACTTACTCTTCGGCGATCAGGTTTGGTGCCTGTATGTTTTCAGCACCAGTGGTCCCATATTCAGTGGTAGCTGCTGTTTGGATCAATGTTGGATCAATACAGCAGCTGATGGACCACCAGAGCTCGATCACAACAGAACAATCTGCTAGTTAATGTTCAACGGGCACAGTCGACTTTGTGCACTAAACCGATTCCTCAAACGTTGGGTAAGCGAGAAAGATACTCAGTATACTCGATACCAGAATGATTGCAGACTTTATTTTGGCATGTGCAAGAAATCACAGACGGCGTTGCTGTGAGAGCATACTATCAGCCGGAATATACATACAAATAAGGTTTCCACACACGTACAGTAATAAGGAAATGTGTATATGTGACTAACATCATTTTAAAAGGTGCCAGTCTGGGTTCATAAATATGTTAATATGATGACTAACCAGCAAGGCAAAGAGACACGGTTCATTATTTTAAGAAAAAAAAGCTTTGAAAATGTTGGATTTACACGTCGCTACTGTCAAAATTCTACACTGCTGAAAAGTGTACAAAGATCACTGTTAGTTTAAGGATTAGCTTAATGCAGCTGTGTGGCTAATGCCAACACACACACACACACACACACACACACACACACACACACACACACACACACACACAATCATACACACCCACCCACCACCCAACTGTGAGATCTGCTTAAGCCCAGCCTGTGGTGTCTGGATTTTAAATGCTGGGGGGAATTAATTAACACACACACACACACACACACACACACACACACACACACACACACACACACACACACACACACACACACGTTTAGCTGATGTTTCCGAGTGAAACCAGTCTCTGTGGCAGCGACACCACTTACCTGCAGCTTGCTGTGCACATAAACCATGACATCACAACAGCACGAAAACAGACATCAATACTCAACTAATGTACAAGGAAACTGCACCGGGGTTGTTGTGGTGCATTTCCAGCAGGCCTCCAGGAAGTGCACCGGGATTTGAATCCAATTTGACATAGTGGCCAAACATTGAAAATACAACTTCTGTGTCTGTCACGTGATGCCCTCTGGCCCAAAAGGCTTTTCCCCATAAACTTATATAGCGAAAGAGATGTCTGTAAATCATAGGATACATTTTTTTCCAACATCACTACCTTCTTCCAACAAAATGACTCGTTTCACTATCAGAATGTGATCAATTCGGTCCGATAGTCTAGAGGAGCCGTGCAAAGATTGACACTTCTGAGACATTTAATGCAGAATCATCTTCTCTGCCGTCCATCTGGCGGTTCCACACACTCACAGTTAAAATATAAATACATATGTTGTTTGCTTAGTAAATGAGCAACAAATGGAATCAGCATTATTTATTCATGTACCTAATGGCAGTATCAAGGTATTCAAACCAAAAGGGCCCAGTGAAGTCACAACTGGTTTTAAAGTCAAAGTTGATTCTGAAGTTACCAGATATGTTTATTAGGATTATTTTTGGGCCTTTTCCCTTTTATTAGTGACAGTGGATAGACAGGAAAGGGGGAGAGAGATGGGGGATTACACGCAGCAAAGGGCCGCTGGATGGATTCGAACCCGGGCTGCTGCAGGACTCGGTCTACATGGGGGCGAACGCTCTTACTGGGTGAGCTAGAGGCCGCCCAAAATATATAAATATCAATATATGAGGCTAGATATCGTCTTAAACCTTTTTTCTTTTCCTGGTTTTTAAAGACTGCATTACAGTAGAGTGATGTACTTTTCTGAACTTTCTGAACCAGACTGTTCTAGCTGCTCTATTATTTGCCTTTACCCACATAGTTATTATATCAACATAACTGATTATTAATCTAAAATCTCATTGTGTGCATATTTTACGAAAGCACCAATTGTCAACCCTACAATATTGGCACAATATCGATATCGAGGTATTTGGGGAAAAATATGGGGATATTATTGCCCAGCTCTAACTGCAACTAACTATAATTTCATTACGATTTCTCCACAGATTATTTTCTAGATTAATTTTTAGCTGTATTTAACTTCAGAAAATAATATGGATGGAAACATACGTCTTGGGTGCTGAATAATTATTATGTCTGTATAGTATTGTGTTGCACGGTGCACAGCTGGAGGATCATTCAAACAGCAGCACAAAGAGTTGTTGGTATCTCGGGGGAATATGTTTCAGACCTTACGCTGCTTCTCCTGCATGTCACTGCCAGTCTGATGGTTTTGTCAACAAATGCAAAATACATAGTACAGTGTTTGCAGCAAATGTGGAGCGATGACGGAGGAATAATACTTTGCGCCAGTGCATCACAGCCTCCTTTCCAATTTGCCTTTTTAGCAAACGTGCTTTTCATGTTTTGTTGCATCCTGATGAAAACAGAGGCCCACCGTTTATGACCTGAGATACCGACTTTGAGATTGGTGTGATCGTGAAAGCGGCCTCAACATTTAGTCACGTGTTACTGTGATTGGCTCGTTTGTCTGCAATGAAACCAGCAATGTGACTGGCTGAGACTTTATTAATGTGAGCAGGGGGAGTGAATGAATCATTAGTATTAATCTCCAGTCTAAACTTAATGCTGCAGAAATGCAGTCGGAGATGCCCACACAGTCCGGGCGTCCGGCTTTTTTAGTTTTTTTGTTCTGCAATTAAAGTTGGACTCCTAGTGTCTCAGTGTTGATAAAAAGACAGACTTCTGACAGAAACCTTAAACACCCGAGTAAAGCTGCCCACCCCCCCCTCCAGATTCTGTGAGGATTTCTTTCATTAGAGAGATGCTTTTTGCAGAGATGTTTTTTTTTAATGAGGCAAGGAATTTACAGTTAACAAGGACTAGTCAGGCGGAAGGGTCTGATGAGGAACAAAGTGTTAATGAGAGAGACAGGATGGCTGATGAAGAGTCTACATTTTAACATGCTCATTTTCAGGTTCATTCTTTTAGTTTGGGTTTCTATTTAAACATGTTTACATGCTTTCAGAGTTCAAAAAACACATTATTTTCCTCATTCTGTCTGAATATACCTGATAGTCTGAAATGCTCTGATTGGTCACTCCGCTTCATCACCAGCTCACTCGCTTGACTCTATCACGCTGATAGATTCATCCAGAGATGAGATGTTTCAGATCAATACTGCGCTCACCCACTTTGTGTGTGTTTGTGTGTATGTGTGTGTGCGTCAGAGGGTAACCTTTATAACGTAGCCGTCAACTCAAGCCACTTAATAAATGCATTTTCTCTCAAGCACACAGACGATGAGGAGAAAATGCTGTTTAGCAGAGGGATTCACACCTATGACTCTCCTACCTGAGCCTGAAATTAGCAATGATGGCAGCGGCCGCCCACTTCAGTCCAGAGGGAAATATCTCAACAACTATTGGACGGATTGCCATTCAGTTCACTATACATAAAGAATGAACCCTTATAGCTTTGATGTCTCCCTGACATTTCATCTAATATCACCTACGGATCAATATTTCCACTGGAAACTTTTCATCTGTATGACAGAATACCTCTAAAACTTTAATATTGATTATTTTCTCGGTTTATCTCGATCAATAAATTCTTAGGTTTATAAAATGGTGAAAAGTGTTTTTAAAAGCCCAATAATTTGTCCTCAGATGTCAAACACATTCAGTTTACTGTCAAATGGGAATGAAGAAACTAGAACACATTCACTTTTAAGAAGCTGGAATCAGAATTGTTACTGTCATAAATTACTCAAACCAATTAATCGATTATCAAAATAGTTTGCACTGTAATGTTTGACAACCAACCGATTAATCAGTTAATCTATGCAGCTCTACTTGGAGCCAAACTTAAAGACATAGGTTAAGATAATTGCTATCCTGACATTTTAATTGTCTGCTTGGAAGAAGAAAACGGCTTGTCTTGTTGAGTAAAGAGTCTGCCGGCTAAAAGGCTGTGTGGATGGTTTTTCTTCTAGTGTGTAATGCATACCTCACAGACTCATGGGGCTTGCATAGGCAACAACCACTCACCTCTTGCTTTTGAAACCAGCTTATCTTGAAGCAAACTTTTTTTAATAACACATGGGCACCAAGTCGACCGTTCTCTGGGATATGTTACCATGCTAATCGGATGTGACCAATTCTAGCCCTCAACCTAAGGGGACCAGATGTCTCAGACTAAATCCGGGGACATTTTCAGCTCAGAAGCGTAAATACCTCCAAAACACGTCATGTTTTTAATTTTTGTAAAACTTGTAAAACGGGGGCACTAGACCTAGAGCTGAGTATCGGATACAATATAAACTATTGAGGAAGTATTTTCCTTTGACATTGATGCAGTATGAAACGAGATCGCTGCAGTCGACAGAGAAACAAGCTACAATGGAAGTTAATGGGAGAATTGTCCAGCTTGTATTTACGTTCATAAAGTGCTCGTTTTGCTGCTGACAGACTCAGATTAATATTCTAAGTGTCTGATAACATTATGGAAAGGATTTCTAAGGAGGCTGACCTTTCTGTTAAAGATTAAGATCATTTTTTAAAACATAAATGTCCGCGAAATTGTGTTCTCTAAACCCACCAGACTCCATGTAAATAATCAGTGATTTTAGCGTGTATAGAGCAGCATATCTCCACCAGACTCCATGTAAATAATCAGTGATTTTAGCGTGTATAGAGCAGCATATCTCCACCAGACTCCATGTAAATAATCAGTGATTTTAGCGTGTATAGAGCAGCATATCTCCACCAGACTCCATGTAAATAATCAGTGATTTTAGTATAGAGCAGCATATCTCCACCAGACTCCATGTAAATAATCAGTGATTTTAGCGTGTATAGAGCAGCATATCTCCACCAGACTCCATGTAAATAATCAGTGATTTTAGCGTGAATAGAGCAGCATATCTCCACCAGACTCCATGTAAATAATCAGTGATTTTAGCGTGAATAGAGCAGCATATCTCCACCAGACTCCATGTAAATAATCAGTGATTTTAGCATATCTCCACCAGACTCCATGTAATTAATCAGTGATTTTAGCATGGTAAAATACGGCTTTCTAAAACATCTCTGATCTCTGATCAATGCTGCTCGATCGGCTCCGTTTGGTCAGAGTTTTCTTTCTTTCATTCCAGTATCGGGTCTGTCAGTCACAGTGAAAACCGGGGACATTTCCGGGGACAGATCCAGCCGGGGACAGGTCACCAAAACCGGGGACAGGTCACCCTACATTAAACCCTTAATTAGCTTGAAACGCTAGTGGTCGGGACACAGGAAAGTAAAAAAAAAAGAAGAAATCGCCATTTCTATACGACTAAAAAGGTTCAAAATAGCACCACACTTCCATGGTAGCATAACGAGGGTCCCTGCATGTAAACCCAAGCTTTGAGAGCTTTGTAAGTGTAGAGGTTATAAAGACAGTACCGTTCGGTGGACAGATTGGCGCCACCTTGGGAAAACAATCGTGACCAGTCAAATGACGAACGGCCTTCTTGAGCTATGTTACTGGTTACACTGCATTTGTCGTTGAGCTATGTTACTGGTTTTTTACACTGCATTTGTCGTTCAAGATGGACCCTGCCTGTATACTGTGGAAGTGTGGTGCTCTTCGGGTTATGTTTTATAAACTATCTTTTTATAAACTATCTGCAACAACTTAGAGTTCTCAATGCTTAACAGTTTACATGCTAAAACCCTCATAATCCTACTAGCATGGAAAACATGTGGTGCCTTTTCGGGGACCTTGTTCCATGGGGTATAGAAATAGGTTCATTTTACTTGTGCCGGAATCTCCATTAACATCTACTTGGTATGTTTCTTGGCCTTTCATGGGGAAGGATTTCAGCCGTGTAACTTCCCTGTTTGTCCTGTACTACCTTGCACTAATGGCCATGAAGGACGGCGGTGTATTTCCTTGTTGCACATTATTAATGGTTCCTGGTTCAGTGGCCACCAGTTAAACCCTTAAAGAGAACAGTACTGTATTACTCAAACTTTCCGACAATTGCTTGTCAAATATTTCATTTCACGTGTGAAGGGCACAAACTGTTTTCATTGATCGCCTGTGGGTCGACAGCAGAACAACAATCTCTCTTTATCTCCTTCTCGCCTCACCTCCTCCTCCCTTCTTCTCTCCCTCCCTATAATCACCTACATCCTCACTTGCTCCTCCATCACTTCATCAGTAAACAAGAATTGAAATCTGACCTCCCATTACTCACATATATTATATATTTTACAGCAAACATGATGAATCAGCCTTTTCGCCGGCTTCCTGTGTAAAACTATAGCCGCAACAACAACACACACACACACACCCACACCCACACACACACACACACACACACACACACAAAAACGTGCACATGTACACACTCTGCATTCTTCAATGTGAACATGGGGAATTGCAATTTGAGACGTTGCTTGAAGATGTTGGTGTGGTAAGTGTGTGAGAGACGTATAGAACTGTAACACACACAGACACGTACTGAAAAGCACCTGACTCAACAGTTTCCTCTTCAGTGACATCTCTGAATCGTGTGTGTGTGTGTCCGTGTGTGTGTGTGTCTGTGTGTGTCTCTCTGTGTGTGCGTGTCTGTCCGTGTGTGTCATTCCGTGTGCTCTTCTGTGATAATGACAAAACCTACAGCAGGAAATGATGTACTTATTTTTGTCTTCCTGGGGTTTGGGAGACGTTGTGCTAAGTGTTGCCACATGAATTCATGCATGAGTGTGGTGTGTTCTGCATCGAGGTTGTCCCGGCCTGGCTGTCAATCAGGTCTTCTGTGACAACAAGCGTTACCTTGGCAGCCGCGACTGTTGGCAACCTGCAGGATGTCAAGTCGCATGCGTGAGTGTGTGCTAATATTATTGGTTTTATGCAGGTGTTTGTGTGTGTTTGTGTGTGTGTGTGTGTGTGTGTGTGTGTGTGTGTGTGACAGACTCATCCTCTCGTCTAATAGATTCCCTCTTTATCTCGGCCCTCTCAGGCTTTCTCCATTATTCTCTCTCTCTTTCTGCCTTGCTTGCCCTCTGTTTATTATTCTGTTTTCTCCTCCTCCCTCTTCTCTCCCCTCCATCATCTCTTCATACCTCGTTGCCTCTGTTGTCCACCTCTTTGTCGTTTTTTTTCTATTTCTCCATCCTTCATTCCTCCTCTTCCTTCTCTTAGACAGGTCTACCTTTTCCTCCTTTTTCTACCTATCCCCGTCTTCCTCCTCTTCCTTTTATGTTCTCCTCTCGTTGTCCTCTCAATCTTCTTTCTCTCCTCCCAGTGATTTCCTTCCTCCTACCCTTTTTCCTTTCTCTCCTCCTCTTCCTTACATATCTTCTCTCCTTTCGTCTGCTTGTACTTCTCCCCCTCTTCCTCCTCTTAAGTCTTTCCTTTTTGTTCTCCTCTTTCTCTTCCCTTATTTGCATATTTCTTCATCTCACCATCTCTACTGTCAACACCTCTCTTTCTAGTACTCTCCTAACTCCTCCTCATATCCATTAACTCCCTTTCTCCTCTTCCTCTTGTCCTTTCTCATATTTCCTCTCCTTCTGTCTAATACTTTAACTTTCTCTCCTCTTCTTTTCGTCCCTTTTCTTAGATAGATGGAAAGATTGATACATCTCCCCTTTACTCTTCTTACGACTCTTCCAGCTCTTTATTATCATCTCTCCATTAGGGTTGGGTACCCTTTGGCATCTGACCCAATACCCAGTACCTGAAATTTGGTTCCCGGAACCTAACAATACTTTTTTTGGTACTTTTCCTCTGTAATTACAAATAGTTCAGTTGTAAAATAATTCTAAATGTATTTAGATCTATTTAGCCCATTATGTTTATTTAAAATATTTTACACCTGACAGACATTAAACAAACCTAAACCCATCCCTACAACCTATTAAATTGAATAATTGCTACTTTCTTACTCACTGTAGCTTTTAGTCTTGTATTTGTATATTATATTTTTAGCCTGTTTTATTTTCATCATGAAAAGCACTCTGAGTTGCTGAAATGTGATGTCAAAATAAAGTTGCCTTGCCTTACAACGTCAGCCTGTCAGTCAGCCCCCAGGGCATAGAAACCACCGTAGTGCCTGCACGTCTCAGAGGAAGTGTAATGTCAACTTGACTGCTTTCGGCTCACCATTGTTATCATATCACAGAGAAAAAGTGTCTGCGTCAAGTTTTAAAACTTCGGCAAAACTGCAGAGCCGACGTAGATTGTTCTGTTCGCAACTCTGTGTGTGTGGTGTGTGGGGGTGTGTGTGTGTGTGTGTGTGTGTGTGTGTGTGTGTGTGTGTGTGGACCTCCGCTCTCTGTCAATATGCAGAGAGGGCAGATAAGCTTTAACTTTCTCTCAGGTGATTTTACGTGAACCAATATTCGATACGTGATTCAGTTTGGTACCCAACCCTACTCTCCACACCTCCTTTCAGTTTTTCTTTTATTTCTTCTTCCTGTACACTATCTCTTGTCCACCTCTTCCTCTTTCCTCCCTCTCGTTCTCCTCTCCTCCCTTTCTCTCCCTTCAACTCTCTCCTCATCTCTTGTTCTACTCTTCTTCAGCTTTCCCTTCCTCCCCCTGTCTTCCTCCCATTTCTCTTTCTCCCTTATTATCAACTCTCCTCTTCTCTGCCTCTATTCTTCCTCTTTATCTTCCTCCCCCAGTATACCTCCTCTGTTTTGAATATTTAGTGCTTTATGGTGGCTTCTGATATTTTTCTTCTCCTCCTTTCTGCTCCCATCCTTCTTTTCCTTCACTTTTGCACTTTTGTTGCCTCTGTATATTTGCCTCTTTCTCTTTTCCTCCTAATCTTCTCTCTCTCTTCCACCCTTTCCCTTCCTCTTCTCTTCCACTCCCCACCTGTACTTTCTCCCATCCTCTCCATCCTCTCCACCTCCGCCTCCCACTCTTATTCCTTTCATCTCTCCCTCCTCAAACACCTGGAGAAAAATGCACAAGAAAGAAAAAGAAGAAAAAGTTTTCAGAGGGATTATTTCCTGGAGTTTTAATTTGATCCTGTTTCTGTCAGGTAGCTGACAGACGGACGTAACAAAGCTGATATGAAAACATTCAACTCGGCTTAAAGGAATCGGGAGGAAACAGAATATGTCCTCGTGTTTATTTTGGATTATCTCTTTCTGTCGAAGCACCTTTATTCCACACTGAACGAGAAAACCTGAAGAAGTCGAGATGTCTTCCTGTGAAAAGTTCTGCTTGCAGACAGCCGACTTCAGAGGATTATCCTCATCCTTCAACCCTCTGAACTCTAATTCCACCTTAAATTTCTTCTTTGATAGCCTTGAAATGTTCAAAGACTAAAACAAAACCCAGCTTCATACGACTGCATCACATTTGTTATGGATTTATTCCAGAAGAGTTCAGTGTGTTGGTGCTTTGACCCGGGAGCCAGAAAGCATTTAAAGCCAAACATGAGGATATGATCAATTGAATTATTGGTCACTGTATAGTTCATGTAATGCAACAGCAATTCTGCATCAATAGACATTTTATTTAAAGCCATCATTTGGATTCAAGGCCAAATGGGGAGCAAAGTGTTCGTCGATGTATAATATCTAACCTGTCGGTCAGTGGAGAGTTAGGCTGGACTTTATTTTAAGGTGCTATAAGTGATGTTGGGTGACGTTACTTCTTGTTGATTTTTTAAAGTATTTTTTACAGTGTGTTCTGGGGACAGACAGCTCGCAGATAGTGAGATGTTTACTGTATGTGACAACACATGTTCCAGCCTAAAACAGTCGTGAAATTGCTTAGAGCACCTTTAAGGAGAGAGTTCAGATGTTTTGAAGTGTGGTTGTATGAGCTACTTCACCATAGTCGAGGTGTTAGCTACAGTAGATGGAGGTCGGCACACCCCCCGGTGTGGAGAAGCAGGCGGGAGTAGCTGTAGTGCTAAACAGCGTCTTGCTGTGGACGGGGACAGCAGCTAAACACATTTTAAACACCTAAAAACATCTGTTAGTTTTTAGTGTAGGCTATGTTTAGAATATTTTCACTGTTTTACCTGGCTGTCAGACAGCCCTTTACGACGGGGAACTCAAGCCGTTGTCTCTGATCAAAGATCTTCAGAGCCACCAGACTCCTTTTTCATTTTACCTTGCAGGACACGGGGGTTGCTGCTCAACCACTGCCTCCGCTGAGAGGGAAAGGAAAGCTAATTAGACTGAAAGTAATGTGGACCGGACCCAATCTTAGTTTCTTGGAACCAAATGGACCCAGGGGGACCTGGTTTAAAGTGAAACTTTAACTTTTAGAAGAAAGAAAAACAGAATCTTCCTGTAACAAATGAAAAGTGAGTTCATAGGCAATCAAATTGAAACTTTATTCTGTTGTATAATCAACAATACGGAGTCAGTTCAGTGTGTTTCTGGTTTTTGGTAGCCAGAGACGTGATGATGCACAGTTAAGGTTGTCTGGCTGACTCTCTGTGCCACTCGTCATCATTTACATCCTGTAGTTGATCAATACCACTGTCATGTTGCAAGCTACAGCAAGCAGCCGGCTAATTTAGCTTAGCATAAAGACCGATCAGGTGGAAACAGCTATCCTGGCGCTGCCCAAAGGTAACAAAATGCACCTACCAACTTCTCTAAGGCTCTTTTATAAACGGGTTATTAATCTACACACAAAAATCTTTTAGGGATGTATTTGCCAAACTAACATTATTTATTTTTCTCTGAGGTTTTATAACGTCAGGTGTTATTTATGATCAACACATGAACCTGACCTCCAGTCAAACCAAGATCTAGTGAATGTCCAACCAGAGCTGAAAGCGGCCCATTTCTGGGTCATTTTATGGGCAATTGGAGTTTTTTTGAGTGAATGACTCGAATGGATGGTGTTTCCACTGCTGACATTATTCCCTGAACCATTCTCTTACCATCTGGAGAGAGCAACATTAACTACATGTACATGCACATGATATTCCGGTTTTATCCCTTATTCCGAAAAAGACGATATTGAGAATATTCAACTAATATTCCCGTTTACGTGCAGCCGTTCTGCAGCTGGTGGAAATCCAGGGTTAGACTTGTCACGCCGTGCTTCAATAGTAAATTAGTAGACGGTGATTTTAACTTTTACACTCCTGACAGATTGAACTGGCTTCTCCCAAATTAGACCAACACGTTTCCATTGGGACATTTAACGTGATGTTCTCGCTTGATTTTGTTCATGCACATGTCTTTTTGTGGTTGTTCCTTTGTTAATGTTTTTAACTTATTGTAATTGATCAGATTATTTTTGTTTTATAATTTATTTGTAGAGTACGTAATTGTTTTTTAGATTGTTTTTTTATTTGTGCTGTAATAAGGGCATCATTCATCTCTTTTTATTTAACTATAACACCGCTCCCTTTCTTTTGTCCCCTCCCAGCTACCTGGCCGTGACTCAGTTCAGTCCCATCCACGCCCGGAAGGCCTTCCCCTGCTTCGACGAGCCCATCTACAAGGCCACGTTCTCCCTCACCCTGCGCCACGACCCGCAGTACACCTCGCTCTCCAACATGCCTGTGGAGAGCAGCTCGCTGTCGGATGAGGACGGATGGGTGACCAACCGCTTCGCCCGCACGCCACGCATGTCCACGTACTACCTGGCCTGGGCCGTCTGCAACTTCACCTACAAAGAGACGCAGACTGACAGCGGCGTGACGGTCAGTCTCAACACACACAAAACCAAAAAGCACCAGTGCTGCTGTGGTTCCTTGTTAAAGCAGCTTTAGTTTGTTCAGTAAGGAACATTTCTGCCCTTTTAACACTCACGCATGCAGAATGATTCAGAACCGATGATTTGACAAGAATAAAACCAGGAGAAGAAAGAAAGGAAATATAACTAACGCATCCAACAATGTAGTGGCTGCTTGTTAACAACCTTCCTCGCCACTTCTCGCTGGCTTAAAGGGTTTCTGACTCATGTACGCCGCCATGTCCATCTTCAACATGCATGGCTATCCAACAATGACGAGGCTCGCAGAGAGTCAAACATGGTTAATTCCACAGATATGATCAAAAGTAAACAAACAAAAGTATCCATATGCAGTGATAGAGTATCAAAAACTGACTTTATGGAGAAATGTACTTTCCTGTACCTAAAATACAATTTGCGGTCTGAATAATTGTTGCTCCGTTGAAGCTTAACCGTAACTTGTAATGACTCCACTTAAAGAAACCAGCCTGAAATGTGTCCAAAAGCAGGACAGACTAGGGGAGTCTTAACGGGGCAAAACCACATCAAAACACATTCAACATGACCAATAACCTGCATTTTAATGTATATAAATAGTTGCATTTCATAACAATTTACTTTTGCAATGGGAATAAAATACAAAAAAACTTTATACAATACGTAGTGCTTACAAATAAAACAAATTTATATAAGATCAAACTCATGTTCATAATAACAAAACTCAGCAAGAAAAATCATCATGTATTTTTCAAACTCTAATCTCTCGTGATTCTGATTTAATTTTCTGCTCGTTTTCTGATTCTAAAAAAATCCTGCTTTTATTTTCTCTTTAAAACACTTACCCTGTGATCTTGACTAAATCATCTCATTATGTACCAAACACCAAATGTTGATTCTGTAACAGCCTTTGTGTTTTTTTCTTCTGTCATTTCTGAGCGCTCTCTCTTTCTCTCGTTTGTTCTCTCTTTCTCGCTCACTCTCTTCTTCTGGGACTCCTGTTTGTCTCGAGGCAGAGAGAGAGAGAGAGAGACACACACATTTAATGCCCTGATCTCCTGAAAGCTGTGTTTCTTATCATTAAAACCTCCTCTCTGGGGTTAAAACACTAAATATATTCATAATGGAGTTGTGATATCTAGGAGTATCAGGAATAAAAAGACGGTGGTACCAGGGAGTTAATCAGCCTGTGGAAAAAACTGTATAGTAGAGGAAATACTTTGAGAGAGAGTAATAGACTGTTCTTCCCCAAAAAACGGACGTCATTTTGTACAATTAGCAATTAGCTTTCCAGTGGCGACACCCACTGTCCTTCCTCCAGGGACGTTTTGAGCATCGACTTAATTTCCTGTATTTAGGAGTCACTTTCATGCACCAATTTACGGTGGAAATACCTTTTTATTTAGCTAAATAAAAACTAAGTAAAGTAACACACAGATAACAAACTATAATGGAAAGTATGTTGTTGCGTGTCAATGGGCATTTTTAAGTGGGTATATGGAAATCTTCAAACTTTATTAGTGGGTATACTGCGTATACCTGCGTATCACGGAGACTACACCACTGTAAATGACTCCTATCGTCATAGTTTGGAGGACCTGTTGGTATAGTAACGTTAATCAGTGTAGTACAGAGCCAGCCTTAGAGAGCATGTGTTAATATGCTAAGCATGAACAGTAAGTGTGTGTGTGTGTGTGTGTTTCTAGGGTCAGCCTAGGTGTAACCTGATCTTGATGCACTATATAGTTTCTCTGTTGTTTTTAGTAGCAGAGGCATAGCCAGGAATTAATTTTATACTATAAAACAGCAGCAGTTACAAGTTACTAGTCCTTAAAAACCAAAATGATTAGCATTTATAGTACAAACCGAATCTGTGTGCCAATGAATAAAGGTCTTTTGCTTACACATAAGTGACTCTGGAGTTAGCCTTCAAGTAATGTCCCAATGTTTCTAGTGCAACACAGAAAGTTGAGCTGTATGGTATTCACATGGGACTAGTCTTACCAGGTGACCTCATGTGATTTTAAAATGACCCCTAAACGTCTCTGTTTTGTGATGAGCAAAATCTTCATTTGCTCAAATTTATTGACATTACATGCTGGACATCATGTCAAGACTGATAAACTTTCATTTATAATTGCCAACACGACCCTAACTCATCCAGATGCCGACCTCTGCGATAATTACAAATTAGCGGTCCCCAGGTAATACTAGTCCCGTGCGAAGAGGGCTTAGTCCTATTTGGGAGATAATCATGCTCTAATTAGGGGAAACACAGTAAATAGATCATTTAGATTAAGTGGGTTACGCTGTGGACCCTGTTTTGTCTTAGCCTATATTTGTTTACATTTTGGCAAATCGGCCCTAATAAAAGATATGCTGAGATATATATATATATATATATATATATATATATATATATATATATATATATATATATATATATATATATATATATATATATATATATATATATATATATATAATATATATATAATATACACACAGTATCTACTAGCAGCTCCTGTGTACTCATTGATGTACAGACAACTGTCACTCGATAACTTTAATTCTGAAATGTGTTGATTTGGAGGCATGTTCTGGGATTTTGCGGAGCACCGTTTTCCTATGTGGTTTCAAAGCAGGTGTTTAGCTAAGTTTGACAGGTTTAAGATGTCGTTTTGATAAAGTGAAACATTGAAGTTTTTATCAAACAATGCTTTATCTCTCCAGAAACTATCTTAATAAAGTCATTATATAATCAGGACATTCCGGCTTGAAATACTATAAATGAGCACCATTCTCCTTCTCGAGATGATGAGTGACTCGCGGTTTTAATGTCTCCAAATGACATAACAAAGTCAGATAGCAGCTTTTGTTGTCTCCGAATAATACAGTAATTAAGATGCAAACTCAAGATAACAGTTTGCTATCTTGAGATTCAAGATAATTAACTTGCTTCTGTACAGAGGTCAACGTGGTTTCATTACTTCCTTTTCTCCCAGCTCATGTGGCCCATATGTGACTGCCAAACATCGGCACATAGAGTATACGTGCGGGTTTGGATTAGATGTTTTCAAATTGTGGCACTGTCATAATCCCCCTCATCCAAAATTGAGAAAACTGTGCCCGCAGATTTTCAACACAGAACAAATATTTGTATATGAATGGGTAGAGGACAGTGGCACTAATCCAGATATCGGTAGTGTCCCCATGTTTATGTTTTGTTATTTTTAGTAAACGATCATGCTCTCAGTTTTGGAGTAAAATTAAAATATTAAAATATATTTAAAATGGATTCAGTCAGTCACGCTGCGGCCCCCACTTTGTTTTAGGCTAAATTTCTTTACATTTGGACATATTGGAAGCATTAAAAGTATGCCGAATCATCTATTACTTCCTGTTTGCAGTGTACCCATGGATGCACAGACAACTATCACTGGATTACTTGCCCGCTTTGAGTGTTATCAGCTGAATGAATTAGCATATCAGTTATGGCTACCATAGATATGAAGCTGCAGGGCCCTAATGTAACTCCTAGTCGGCTCAGTAGGACGTTATCATCCCATCCACGTCAGTATTAAATGCTCCGAGCAGCTGCTCGACCACCGTGAGGTGACGTAGTATAAACAGTAAATAAGGTTGGGCTGGTGGATCGGTCAAACACTCCAGAGGGGGCCAGTATTTGTGTCCTGTGTGAAACGGAGATTTAGTTTTTTTTCTTAGTAAAGTCGTAGGCTAAGTTACGCAAGTTAACTTTTTATGCAACGGGTAACATTGACCACATAACAAAGTTATTTAAACCCAAACCACGATCTTTTCCTAAACCTAATCATGTTTTGTTGTTGTAAACCTAACCAAGTAATGTTAGATTTGTTTCAATTAACGGTTAAAAGTTCTGCAAAAGCATTAAGAGGTGACGCCAAGGGGTCCTGACCACGTCCGGCCTTCTTAGGGAGATGGGTGTAGCAGGCTTCTTCTATGGGTCTTCTTCTTGACTCATATCTGCAAGGCTGACCAGCTCTCATAACGCCCATTCAATGGAGGGAACACTTTCAAAACACATGGATTACCCTAAAACTGAAGAAAACTTAAAAACATGATGGTTCTTAAGTTAGGAGCACTTTTTTCCCCATGATTTCTAATAGAGATGGTCCCATACCATTTTTTGCTTCCTGATACCCATTCTGATACCTGAACTTGCGTATCGGCCGGTACTGAGTACTGATCCCATACTAGTGTGACATATACTTTTTGTTTTAACAGCTGTATACTGCTATCTTTGTATGGATGTGATAGGATTGCTATCTTTGTCGGTCTGGCTCAGGTTCAACTATTTGTGAAAGATGAACAAACACAAACAATGATTCCACAGTTTTTGATCCAGTTTTGACAATAATAAACTACTTCAACATAGATTTTCTGGAGTTTTGTTACGTGGTAATGGATTGGTGCAAAAACTCCAGTAATACCGATACCAGCGTTTTAGGCAGTATCGGAGCATCGCTAGTTTCTAAGCAGGTAAATGGATGTTTATTAGCAATGGACAATGACGGTAAAATACCCTCTGAAAGGGAAAGTTACACTGAATCAAACACTGTGTATCATGTCAGTGTGTTCAGGTTTTACAGAGTTATAACTCTAAGCATGAGTGTGATTTAGGACTAAATGCAGTGTTTGGTCACTAAGTGTTTTAAAGTACTTTAATTGTGACACACAGCTGCTGACTGTTGATTAGCGGCCAAACCACAACAAAAGACTTCCAGTTTGTGTGAAACACCTGCATGAACCTGTCCCTTTCACCTCATGCAATAGCCTATCTTTACCTCGCGGTTTGAAAACAAATTAATTAATTTAAGCTAACAATCGGCTCCACCTGGAAGCTTGGCTGTTCTAACTCTTTTATTCCACACTATTTATCATGTCTGTCATGTCCGTTATGATTCTGATTTGAAAGTCAAAACCTTCCACTGCTGTATTCAGCTGATATCCCATCATCCTTTAACAACCATAACATTTAAAACAGAAATATGCACACGCACGCACGCGTCCAACGCTCCTATACAAGGACAAATGCATGCACAACCTTGTTTCCATACTCCTCTTTTTTCTTCTTCCCCTCTGCCCATCATCTTTCTATCAGTGTAATTACAACTCATCCATCTCGTCTGCCAGACACCCAAGGACGGCACTCCAACACACACACACATACACACACACACACACGCCTGTGCCTCCTCGTTACTGAAAGATAATTTTGGTGAAATGCTGTTTTAATGACAAATCATATCTGGGTCATTTATAACCCTCACCAGTCTCCTAGGGTGAATCAGTCGGGCATTTAAGTTTTAGTCTGTAATGAATATATTCATCTTTTTTGTCCTTTATTAAAATTTAAAAGTACAGCTTCCATTATTTCACATTCATCAGAGATGATTATAAATTTACACGTAACTCTGGTTCCGATTCCGGCGCTACAGACTCTACAGGTGTGCGATCGCTCTTCTGTCGGAGCAGCACATTGAAATCTCGTTAGATATTTTCTGTATCTAGCTGCCATGTTTGCATGTTCTTCCTACAGTCTGTCTTCTGCAGAGGATTGTGTGAGGATTGTATACAGTTCTGGATGCACAGTCCCGAAACCCATACAAAAACGATACGGATACATTTGTGATGATAAGATACAAAAAAGTAATTCAATGTGATTTGATTTGTCGGATCTGTGGTTGTGCATCGGGTACCCATTCCTCTCCTAATCCTGTGAAAGAATGACCGGTCCAGTGTTTTTTGTGCAGTGTGAGTCCTGTGATCCTGCGCACTATATGCCTGCACAGATAATGGATATTAATGGATTTTCCAGAAAATCAAGATGTGCTCCCATTTCCCACCAGCCGACACTGCTTAAAGCTGATGTTTCCATGATATGAGAGATTAGCAAATGACTTGGTAATTTATACACTTGCAGCTCTGTAAGATACTACTCAGACATTAAGTCTCTTCCAAACACTCGTATTCTGGTTGATGAAGTACAGTCCTACAGCATGCCATATGCATCATTACAGTACTCTGTAATTAAATTAATGGCTAAAGTAAAGTGTTTATTCTCCTGCCTTTTTCTCCCTGCAGAGGGAGTTAGACCTGCTCCTGCCTGGCATTACTGCACACTGTTAATTCAAAAACACTGACCTGTCTGGGCCTGATTTACTTCATTTGAATGTATGAATATATTAGGTTGTGTGAACTGTGTGTATCTGTTGCATTAACATGGGATAAATCCATATGGAATGTATTAGAACAGACTCTTCTCATGAACTGTTTATGCATACATACCTATGTAAAAGTAATGCACTGTGATTTGTATGTAAAGAATCACTGTGACATTGCGATAATACAAAAGTCACTTCCGGGTAGACAACTGGCATTTGATTTGAATTGCGGAGATATGTTGTTGTCATTTTAACCCATAACTATACAATTTAAAGACATATAGTTAAACACGGAGGTCCGACTTATCTGTCGTCTCTGCTGTGCTTATATGTCTTTGAGCTTTAGGAACAGCAACACCGCCAGTCGGACTGACTGCTAGTTTGGGTGGTGTTATTTTTCTTTCTTCTTCTTATTTTCTGGTCCAATCGCTAAATTAGCGCTCCAACCTAAGTCAAAGTGTATATCCAGTTGTTCTCCGTTTCCGTTTGCTCAGCGCTGTAAATTGTATGTACGGGACGCAGGTATTTTCTACCCGGAAGTTATTATAAACAAACATTAGGATTGGGTCTATAACACGGATTTGCATACATGTATTTCCAGAGCACGTAGTATTCAAGCTCAAAAATACACATATGGAGGAGGTTGTGGTAGTGGATGTGTCCTAAAACACAGGACTTTGTTTGTGTCCCTTAAGTACTTATTTTAACCCAAGCAATAAACTTTTCTCTAATTTTAACCAGTTCTTTAGGTTCCTACTTTACTGTCTTGACCTTCACTTAACTAGTGATTACTAACAAATAGTGTAAATTGTAATTTCCCCCACTGGGGATCAATAAGCAGTATAAATTAAATTAACAATGACTGGTCGCTGTTTCACAGCGTGACATAAAATGTCATATTTTGCAAGGTATCATGCAAACTGTTGATGAGAATAAGTTGATAAAAGTATATTTTAACCCAAGAAATGCTATTATTGTAATTTTTCTGAGCACAAACCTTTTGTATAAAATTTCTTAACCGTCTGCACAGGGATGTCGGATTAAGGATCTCCCACTGGCAAATTAAATCTGCAGATTAATTAAATGCAATCAAGTTGAAAGAAAACAATTACAAACAATAAAATCATCTCTGGAAAGCCATTATTTCATAGCGTTAAAGAAGGAACAATTTGTCAGTTTGAAGCTATAAAAAATAGCTGGTATTTAATTTGGATGATTAATTGATTGGAATAACAGTGTGCATGCTTTCACTGCAGGGAGCTATAAAGACATGAACACTAAGTAGGGAATGTGATGAAATAAAATATATCTTTCCACTGATGAATATTTATTTAATGGATTTCTCTCCATTAACACATGCATGAGATGCTGTTCATGCTGAGTGTTAATTCATGAGGACGCCACTGATTTGATGGTAATAGTGACTAGGGATGTCACGAGACCTGGTACTTTGGTACCAAAACATAGAAAACGTGACTGTACTCGTTTTTCTACAATATCTCGGACCTGACGGGGGCAGTATACGCCCACAAGAGTCGTAGTCTGCCACTAATTTCTGGAGAAGCAGAAGAACGGCCATCAGCATGGTAAAACAGAGCACATGTCCATCGGGTTGAGCGACGGCTTGACCGCAGTCAGCCTCTGGCTACCAGATGTGTATCTAACGTTACATCTACAGCAACGGCTTTCCCAACTTCACCGGGAGCTCGCAAACCCAAAGGAAAGTCTGTTTCTCTGTCAACTCCACTGTAACTTTAGTTTTTAGCAAACTTCTATATTGTCAGTTTGTTCCACTTCCGGGATATTTCAGGTGCCGCTGGAAGTTACGCCAGATGTCTTTATTTCGGCCGGATGTCCGTCACCTTCCGCTTTCTTTGGTTTGGAATTCTGAACTCTGGATTTCTGAGGACTATGGTTACCTGCTCCTCAGATCTTTGCAGGGTAAATCCAGACAGATAGCCAATCAGTTTTCTGTTGCAAGAGTAAAACAACCTTTGAATGTACACATGCTCCCAGAAATGAGTACCTTCCCGAGGGCATTTTGCAGAGGCGCCATTGCGACGCTCAGCACCACCCAAGATGGTTGTGATTGGTTTAAAGAAATGCCAATAAACCAGAGCACTTTTTTTCCCATCCCAGATGGACTAGCCAGACCCTCCTTCGCAACGCTGAGGAGGAAGGTCTGGCAATGCAAGACTAAATGAACCATAACCAGACCGGTTCTATGTGAAAAACAACGGCAGAGAGAAACAGACATGCTTGCTGTCTCGGAGTTCTCCTAATTACATGTAAATCATGCTCAAAGTGTAAATAAATGAATTAATAAGTAATTCAGTATTAATAATTAAGTATTGTCCTTTTTACGAGTATGGTGTACTTTTGGTGGTATCAGTACCGACTGCTATGCATACTTCCCTATGAACAAACCGTTGCTGGATCCATTGTGTCTCTGCTGAAGCATCACTCATTTTAAAATCCTTGTTTGAGCCTGAAGGCAGTGGAAACGGCTGTTTGCAGAGCTGCTTCTTCTGACAGAAACATTAATCCTCCCATCCCTCCATCCTCATCCTCCAAAACCTCTGAAAGAAACGGCTTTATATGACCCGAGGAAAAAAAACATCCCTCCATATTTTTCATAACCACTCAACAGCTTCATCTGACAAACATTCATCCTTCCATCATCCTCAGAACAGCAGAGAGAAAAGCATCAGTCAGCACGCTGCAGCTTTCCCAAAGCAAGAATTTAGTCTTTGCATAAATTATGCAACTTAGCCTGCAAATCAAAAATAAGTGTGCAATGTTTTTTACACGTATACGGATAACCTCAACACGGTGGTCATGATGAAAAAGGCAGCAGAGAACTAAATTTGGATCCTTCTATAGTAATGGCTAATAACTGGAATCTGCATTCTTGTACAGAGAAGTTACAACAAATGGAGGTGTTAACACTTTAAACGGCTTTTATGGTTGTAAGCAAAATCCAATATTGGTCACACGCTGTAAACATAACACAAGGTTTCAGATGATCTGAGCTATACAAACAGATCTTCAGTCAGTCTGAGATACCTCCAGGCTTCATTGTCAGCTCAAATTCTTCTTTTTCTTCTTTCAAAGTGTCCTTCTTTCTTTACCTCATTCAAAAACAGCTGTTTGTCTTTTGTATTGTCTCTGTTAGAATCTCTGTTCCTGTAATGAGCTGCTATCCCTTCAGGGAGGATTAAAGTCTGACAGACTACAAATAAACCAACAAACAGTGTGTGGTGACCCACTGAGCAGCTCTTGGTTAAATAAAACCTCCATCTTGTTGTTCTTTTATTGTCATTCCACCAACTTTCAGCGTCATGAAGCGAAGACTGTTTGTGTTTACATGCCAGCTAATTGCCGCTGTGAACCTGAAAGTCAACAGGTGTTTATCTGCTACACCTGCCTGAGACTCTAGAGAGACCCTGACCTCTGCCTGTATTTTCTCTTTTCTTTCTATTTTGGTGAATGCGGGACGATTTTGGACATCAATCTCTAAAAAATAGCGATGAAGTGCAACATCGTAAGCACGTGTCCAAAAGGAAGCTGAAAATCCTGGAAACGCAAATATAGCGAGCTTAAAACGCCGAAGCTTGTTCCAATCTGGAGTTAAATTTCACCGCTGGCGAGCAGAACTTCAAATGTTTACGTTTACAAATCGCAATTAACAAATTATAATTCTGCACTTTTTTATTTTAGTATGTTAAAATAAATCATCGTTGACTTTTGGTCTCGCATGGCACACGGACATCGGTCTCCTGGGTGAAAGTCCTGTTTGTTTGACCCCTCTATCCAACATGACCTTTGATTAGAAACGTATTTCTGATAGGTCGAAAAACAAACTTAATTTGGGATAAAATAGGTTTTCCTCAGAATGTAATTGGAAATGCAGTTTAGTTGTACGAGAACGTAATGTAGTGAGAGTGCTGCTCCCTGAATCGGCAGTTTTGGGGATTTTGTGTGGCTGTAACAAACTCAGGGAGTCTTTCTTTACCTTTTTCATAATGCTATTAAATGTCACATTAACATCCTATAATGATAATAAAGGTCACATTAATGTTGTATAATGATGATATATACTGTTGGTCAGACTTAAAATGATAAAGGTCACTTTAACATTTAAATTTAATGTGACACCCTTTATTTAAACTAAAGTTTAGCAACGTAGATTTAAATAGGTGCGTCTCCCAAGAGGTGTGGACGAAGTGTGATGGGGGCTGTAGGGGTTTAGATAGTTTCTTACAAACTAAGATTTCACTGCCCAGTAAGGAAGTAGATCCCAGTACAGAAAGCCTTGGTAGCTTTGAAAAAGAAGAAAAATAGGCTGACAAAATGTTGCTCAAACAATGTTATATAAGAAATGATTTGTACACAAAAAACAAACCATGCACCAACATGTTTCTGTGTTCAACAATCAGTATGTTTACATGCACACCAAAATTCAGAATGTGATACGGGTCATGTAAATAGCATATAGCATAGCATATGTTGGATATTCAGAGGAAGGCATTTTTCCCATTGAGGCGTGGGATATTCCGGTATTATTCGGGTTTTAGAGGCATTCATTGGACATGTATACAGCGTACATTTGGAATATGTGTCTAAATCAAGGTTTTTACAGATTACAGCCTCGTGCCTGTGTACGCCTTACGGTCAGCTCTGTGCGTTGCTATGGTTGCTGTACACAAACCACAGGCCCGATAAGGAGAAACACAGCTACTTTTAAACACTTAAAGACTTGATTGTCTACAGGTTTTTGGATATGCACTACTGGTCAAAAGTTTGGGGTCACTTCTACATTTCCATACCACTCCATTATAGACAGAATACCTGCTAATTTGGGTGGGGGGGCTGATCTTTAATGCAATATCTACATTGCCCATTATCAGCAACCATTCATCCAATGTTCCAAAGGCACATTCTGTGTACTAATCTATCATTTAAAAATAAAACACTAGAAAAACATTGGAGAACCATTTTACTATTATGTAAGCACATAATGTAATCTGATTACTGCCCTGGTTAAAAAAAAAACAATGCAATGATCTCAATTCTGTCTATCTCAGCCCCAAACTTTTGGCATTCATTTTAGACCACCTTTTCAAGAAGCTGGTTGAAGGAATGAAAGAGGGACGCTGTGTACACACTGTCCAACAAGTCCTCCACCGCTGGTAAACTTTGGAAAAAAAACGTAATGTGGACATTTACATGTAAACAAGAATACTAGTGGAATATTCACTTTGCTTAGTCGGAATATCGTCTTTTTAGGTAACAAGTAGTAGTTTTTTGACGAGGAAAAGATTTGGGCGCTTTTAAAGCTAGCGTTTTTTTTATGCAGAGAGCATCTTTTGTTGATCGGTGTTAATGTTAAAGATAAAACAAACCAGTGGAGTGAGAGAACAGAGAGAGTGGTGCTGCTAACGTTACATAAAACAAAGCGAGTTCCCTGTGCAGGGAGCACCCGGTCATGTCATCACCCGCTGTACTCCGACTCCATTTTTTCTTGTTGTTATGAAAATGACAGGTCTCTCTACTCCGCTTGTCAATGGTCTGATGTCAAGAGACATAGCCTGAGGAGGTTGGTTGGGGTGTTGGATGGGTCAAACACACAGGACGTTCGCTCAGGAGACCGGGGTTCTTGTCCCGCGTGTCACTGAAATGTCCCGAGAGTCCCGACCCAGAGTGTTGAAATATGACGCCAAAGGGCTAGACGCTAAAATAAACGTTTTGCATCACTAACAAATTCCAAGCGTGGCTTTTTGACGCGATGGGAGTGAAATGTGTTGGATTAAACATGTAGTATTGTCCTGATTTATGGGGACATCTGTGACGTGATGTGAAAGATAAAGGCTGACCTGGGAATCAAAGCTTCTCGACATAACTGTAACCCTTGGATTTATGCTTCTTCCAGGATATATATCTATATATATCTATATATATAGATATATATCTCGTAGACTACTCTGGAAAGGGGGGCAGGGCTTTGCTTCTGGGTAAGGTGCCATTCTGCTGGTTTTCTGTTCACGCTCCACTCCTCCTGAAGTCAACAGTCATCTCTTTTGGCTTGTTGACATTGACAGAGAGAATGTTACCCTTGCTGTGGTTCGGTCTGTCCCCCTTTATCACAGCGATGTCGTCAGCCAAAGTGATGATACAATTGGACAGATGTGTGGCGCTGCAGCCACGGGTCAGCAGGATTGGTTATGGAGGCAGTAGTGACTGTCTGAGGTCTGTTGATCTCAAAGTCAAGGACCCACATACGCCGGCAGGAGGGTGTGTTGCTGTGTGTTGCTGTGCGTTGCTGTGCTCTCCCGGCACTCGTATCACTTGCTAAACCATCCATCAAATTACCGTGGCAACCGAGCGTCCATCACCCCATCCATCATCCAAGGGCGACAGACGGAGCGACGGAACGCAGCGAGAGATGTCACGGACGAGTGGAAAGATAACAAGGGGAGAGGAGTGGGGGAGTAGGTAAAGGAGATAGATGAAATGAGAAGGAAGAAGAAAAGTTTTAATGAATTGAGTAAAGTAAGAAGAATAGCAAAGGGTAATATTTTGTGTTGGAGCATTTATCTGTGCTTTACGAGCCCTGATTGCCTAAAGTTTGAATAATCTTCAGCTCGGAGGAGAAAATGTCACCTTTTGCTTTTTTTTTTCTTTCCTCACGTTGACTGACTGATTGGACTAATTTAGTTCATTCATGGTGAGAATAAAAGATTGCGACGTGTCTGGTTATGTGTACCTGAACAGTCCTTTTATCTCTGGTCTCTGGATAAGACAAAGTTCAGGGAAGTGGCTCTTATTGGAGGTGGAAAACCGAAACTACGGCAGAAATACACGGACCACAAACGCGTCATATCTGCAGTATGTCCACAGCACAGCGCGTCCTTACCTGAAGCACAATGAAATAAGGCAACTTATGATTTTGGGGGGTTACATAGGCTATTGTCTGGTTTCATAAAAAATCTAAATTAATGCCAACATTTTGATTTTATACACTTCAAATTACTCAGAACTTGAGTGAATATTCCCATCATGATTCTAAGAATTTATTTAACTTAAGGTTTTTCCACAGTCGCACCACATGACATTTTTTATGGTCATGGCCAATTCATGTGCGTGAAAAAATACTAAAATCACTTAATAAACATGTTAAACATAGATCCATGCATAACTGACACTGTGTATGTTTGAAAAAATACAATAGAAACTATTGTTTATTATATTTTAAAATTTGCCTCTTGAAAATCCTTATACGTCATTGACCCATTTATCAAATAACTTTTCAAAATACATTCAGGGCTACACTTAAAACAATCGGGGCTGAAGCTCCAACAAAATTGGCCAATTAATTTATTTCCCTAAATGAATTAGAGACCGGCTGTTACTTGAGACGGCCCTTTCTCTCTAATTTTCTGTGAAAAGTGCTGTATGTCTGATCAGATTTGGGTAAAGTTACCTACTTGTTTTTTTTAATTTCCAGTTTGCTGTGATAATTTGCGGCTGTTTTGCTGTTAATCTGTTTCACGTTAAAAGCTTTCCAGCAGTTCAGCAGTAATAATCACCTTCATCCTCTCAATTATTTCACAGTGGAATGTGTGAAGAAAGTGTTTCATAAACAGTTTTCCTGGTTCAAGATGGTAAAGTGGGATCCAATGGTCTTAAAACAGTGAAGAGAAATGGTATTTTCAGTTGTTCCTCTGATTGGAAATCATGTGAGCCATACAGGTAATTTAGTTTCTAGTCACACCAGCACTGGGGCTGTGGTGATGTTAGTGTCAGTGGGTCAGTCCACCTCTCTGGACTAAAACACCTCAGTAACGTTTGGATGGATGGACATGAAGTTGGTGCAGACACGTATGTTCCCTAGAGGATGAATCCTACCGACTGGTAATATTTTACCACCATTAGGTATTGAAATATCTCTAACAATTGGACGGATTTCCTTCAAATTTGGTACACACTTTCATGTTCCTCTCAGTGTGAATTAAAAGAACTTTGTTGATCCTTTGACTTTTGATTGAGCGCTATCATGATGTCAACTTTTCCATTTGTCCAACACTTTGGCTTGTGAACACATACCTGCTGAACTAATGGTCTTTTCTGTTTAACATCAGCAGGTTAGCATGGCAACAGCCTCTTGTTTCTCTTTTTCTGTCCCCAGCTAGTATTTGAATCCGTAAACATTTATCTGGGGCCGGGTTTGATTTCATTACCTTGGCCAAGGAAGTTATGTTTTCGGCTTGGTTTGTCTTTGTTTGTTTTGGCAGCAGGATTACGGGAAAAACTACAGGCTCAATATTTTTTTTTTTTTTTTTAAATCTTTGGGAAACTGTAGCTTTGGCCAAGGAAGAATACAGTAAAGTAGATGTTTATTACGGGGCGGATTCACAGATATTTTTCACTTTGCATTCATTTGGTGTCGGACTAATTTGAAAAAAAAAAAGTTTTTGATCATATTTCATGGCTCAGCTGATCCATTTCCTTTGATCTTTGATGACACACAAATACTGGAAACGGCTATCAATGTCTTGTTTAAAGCTCTGAGCAATGAAACACAAGACATCTTTGTAGCGTCCATGTTGTTTCCACATTAAGATGTAAAGCTCATGAACACACAACTCTGAAAAAAATGACTTCCTTCAAGAAATGGGACCATCTGAGGAGTAGGAGTGAATACACTGAACTAGACTAATTCATAGAGATGAGAACATTGGCAAGATTGGACAAAGTGGAGGTTCAAAGTCATAAAAGACTAATGGGACTAATATTGGAATATTCCTCATGTCTAGATTTGATGACCACCTTTTTCAGGTACCATGTATTTTCTAACCTGCTTAGCAAGGCCACACGGAGCTGAAGCGATTCCCAGCATGCATTGGCTGAGAGTTAGGGTACATCCTGAACAGGTAGCCAGTCTGTCACAGAGTGAGGAAACATGAAATAACCTTTTACGCTCTGGGCAATTTAAAGTTTTCACTTCAGCTGACTTGCATGTTTTTAGACACACACGAAGATGGACAGAACACAGAAACCCGGCGGTTCGGGTTTAAACCCAGGAACATGTACTAACTGCTGTGCACGGTGCCGTGGTTTTAGTTTTTGTTAAAGCGGCACCTGGGAGACATATTGAATAAACATACAGTATATGATGATACTTTGAAGTTAGAAAGTCACACCAACCCCCATCCCCATTGAGTCCTGGTTTCTCCTCAACTGGGAGAAGAGGACTTGAGGCGTTTGGGGAATTCTCAAGAGATGACTCTTAATTCAGCACTTGCTGCCAGTCTGCCGCAAGAAGCTACAATTTCAATAAAACCTCCACTTTCTCAGCAGATATTCACTCAGCTGGCTGATGTGCTCTGAGATGACTCTGGTGGAGGGAGGAGAATGTGGGAAAGAAGAGAAGAGCTTTAAAGTTTGAATTTTTTTTTTTTACAGTCATTCCTTCTGGGGGGAGGAGGGAGAGCAGGATAAAAAAGAGGAGCTGGATTATGATAAAGTATAATTTTATTATTTGTGGAATTAGTAGTATGTGGTGTGTCTATATATGACTCATCCTCTTAGAAGCATGGATGTCTGTATTAATTTTATATCCATCAATGCAATACTTCATAATATTGTATTATATATATATATATATATATGTGTATTTGATTATTCAGTCTGGAACCGACAGACCAAACGACCAACAACAACCACAGAGCCGTGCAGCTAGAGTGTGTCTGAAACCATCCCAGACATACAGGGATTAATGACTTTCAGTTAACTCTGAATGAAATGACGACACCTGTAAATTCTGCTTATGTTCATTCTAAACCAGCTTCTCTTTGTGTTTGTGCAGTTTAACTGGAGCTTTTTAAATGACAAAGACGTGCTGATTCATATAGAGCATGGTTTACACATGGGTTTACAGTGTACATTGACTGGACAGAGGCCAATGTGTTTTTACAGCTGAGTGAAAACAAAATGTATAAGAGTGGAAGGGAAACTGAATGAGAGAAAGCAGAAGGACATTACTGGGACGTGTGTGTGTGAGAGATTACAACAGCATTACATCATTGTATGCGTCCACTCACTTGTGTATTTCACTGTGTTTGTACCTGTGACAGTGTCTTTGAGCTGTGTGTGTGTGTGCGTGGACCAGGTTTTACTACATTTGTGGGGACCAAAAACTGGAAATACAGTATACTTATGGGGTCCTGACAGCTTTGTGGGGACAAAATGCTGGTCCCCATAATGTTAAAGGGCTGTTTGAGGGTTAAGACTTGGTTTTAGGATCAGGGTTAGAATTAGGTTATGGTTAGGGTTTTAGGATCAGGGTTAAATTAGGGGTTAGGCATTTAGGTTTGATGGTTAAGGTTAGGGTAAGGGGCTAGGGAATGCATTATGTCAATGACTGGTCCCCATAAAGATAGTGAGACAAGACTGTGTGTGTGTGAAAGACATTCTCTGCTGTCCTTCAGCTGACAGTAAGGTGGTTACTCTCTCTGACAGTAAAACATCTCTCTCTCTCTCTCTCTCTCTCTCACTCACTCTCACACACACACACACACACACACACACACACACACACACACACACACAGTAGCAGTTGTAGCTTTGTCCAGGCAGATTATTTTTTCATTCACTGCAGCTGATACATGCGTATTGATGAGTGACATCACCACTGCCTGTCAGCTGACAGTATTTGTGTGTAGTTAATGGATCAGACTGATGAACTGTCACACAAACACAGAGCACAGAATTATTCCCGGAGATTTACAGCTAACATAAACACAGATCTGTCATGGTGGCGAGGAGGTAGTGTGGCTCAGGCTCTAGCGGTTGGGCAACACCTAATAGCTGCTAGACATGTTACTTTTACAGTTACTTTTTTCTTCATATATGTTTGAGAGTACATGTGTGTTTATGTATGTATGTGTGTATGTATATATATGTATATACTGTATTATGTTGGTTATTTGCTTCAATGTTTTCTTAATCTGATTTGAGGCTCTGAGGACTGTGGGTGTCGCCTTCTGTACAGATTATAAAGGCCCCTGAAGCAGATTTGTGATATTGGGCTATATAAATAAATACTTTTAACACTTTATTAAAAGGAGCGTTCAGTTTTCGAATGATTTTAAATTTCCAAGTGGGGCCCAAAGGCTTGACGCCCTTAAATGTCCTGCATTCACAAAAATAATAAGACAGAATCGAGGCAGAGGGCAGGGTCTCTGCAGATACAGACACCACCAAACACACCACACAGAATCCACCTGCACAGAAAATCATCTCAACCAAACAGATTTGGATTTTCATTCTGGATCACCGCAGAAAAAGACAAAAAAAAAAAAGTTTGCGACTGGTCATAAATGATGACTGAGAGGGATTAGATGTGTATTAGTTTAAACATTGTTTTTTGAGGAAAGCATTGCATACTACACCTACCTTTTAAATATTTCCATTTTATGCCACTTGATACTTCTTACACAGTAACACAAGTTAAAGTAAATATAGTTTCACAAGATAAAAGATGTCAT
Organism: Etheostoma perlongum; assembly: GCA_026937815.1. NCBI lineage: Eukaryota > Metazoa > Chordata > Actinopteri > Perciformes > Percidae > Etheostoma > Etheostoma perlongum. Next base: position 8,518,367 of record CM049393.1, on the reverse strand, counting down.
ATTAGGCCGTGGGTGACAAGACTACTGCTGTGTTTACACCCTTTCATTCACTGTGGCATCAGACACCAATAGGAGAAAAAAAAACAGGCTGACCAATCATAGTTTTTGTTTCAAATGTATTTGTGCGGAGGTGCACGTCAGCTGCAGCAGGCTCCTGAGCCATACAGTGTCTTTTGTTTTTATTTCATTGGTTTACACATATTACTCAGATTATTAATCAGGAGAGACATGTTTGCAGATATGCAAAAGGTTTATTCTATTCAATAAAAAGTGCAATGTCTCTGGAGATTAGACTCCATTGTTATACTAATAGTTCGTACATAGGGGTAAAGAACCACCATAACCCCCCGATGGAGTCTAGACAGCGGTGGGGGCGACGAAGAAGACCAGACCGAAGGCTCTGGACTAGTGTTCATTTTGTCACCTATTTTTTATTTAGTCTTAGTCTTTTGTTAAAAGTCCTTGTTAGTTTTAGTCATAGTCATTCACATGTTGTTGTTTTTTTAGTCAAGTTTTAGTCGACTAAAGGTCTTGTTGTTTTAGTCAAAACCTTTGTCTTTTTTAAATTAAATTATTTCTGATAACCATTTCAGTCAAATAGTGTTTCACAAAGGGCTGCACAATTAATCAAATTTTAATCACTATCACGATTTTAGCTTCCCGCGATCAGATTTGCGTGATCGAGCGATATTTTAATTGCGTCATTCTGTTCATAGAAGGCTCCAGGATTTTTTGCAGAGCCCATCTACCGCTCCGTAAACCGCTGTCTGATCATGTGCCAGTCAGAGTTGTTCCCTGCACCGCACAGCTTCTAGATGTAGTTTCTAGATGGAGACAGTCACAGAGGACAGAGAAAATTCCTGTGTTGGATCTCTCCTCTTACTCTCCACGCAGCCCCGCCACACAGCGGCGCCGGTCCACTTCTGACATTTGTCTACAGTTTTAATTGTTATTAAAACAGCTGTATATTGTTAAGCATGAGAGGCAAACCTGTATTGTTTTTTATCTCTGCTATTGTGCTGGCCAAGGCGAAAAACACAGAAGTTATTGAATGCAACTAACTTCAGTCGGTAGAGTAACAGCGTGTGAGACGGAGCTGCTGGACCTGGGCCAGAGATGTGACCCATGGCCAGAATATCATAGTTCATAAAAGTGCAGCTAACTTAGTCAGCTTAGTCTTAGTCAGCTTTTTTGGACATTTTCATGGAAAAAAAGGTTGTTGACAAACATATTTAGTCTTGTCTCGTCTGATAAAATTCCACTACTCCAGACCAGTCAGCTGGAGTAGACAACCGGAGGTGGAGGGTTGCACTCTTTGCCTGAAACAATAGCTAATAGCAAAGGGAGAAATGGATTTTAAAGCAGCGTTCTGACTCTGTGATTGGCCCATGCAACTTGTTTACGATTCTGATTGGTTTAGCAGGAAGGTGAATGCCTCCGACAGTTGATTTGATTTAGGTAGAGCATTGATTGCCTGAAAGAATTTACGCTGAGCTATATTTCAATCAGGGGAGACTAATTTGCAGCTAAGCAACAGTTATACACAGCATAATAAAAATGTAGAGTCATTTGGATAACAGCTGATTTGATTTAGGAGAGCATCGATTAACAGTTAGGTCTTCCTGAAAGAATTTAGGCTGAGCTACATTACTACAGAATAATAAATAATAAAAGATGTTGTGGAGCGATGCAAAAAAAACTAAACCATAGGTTAAATCTGGGAACTCCCCAGTGCATAATCCAATTAAAATAGAAAGAAACTAACCTCTGTAACCTCTAAATGCTCTAAAAATCCTTCTTTACACAAACACAGAAGGCACAAATAATGTGATGCAAATGATGATGTACACAGCCAGTGTTTATTGTTCCTTCTCAGTGAATGAATACTGATGATTGTGGTGACCGCTGACTGTTCCTCTGCGTTACCCTCGGTACAGGTCAGACTGAATCAATGTTTATCATTATTAATCAATTATAATCGACTCCTGTTCCAATTGTTTTCTTACGGAACAACGAACAGAGACTTTACATATCTCTGTGTGGTATCTCTGTGTCCAGATATGTTGATATGACGCTGGATTTCTATTGGATCAAACAGCAGCTATTTTGTTTTCATCCAAACTTGCCAAATGAGTTTTATTTTGAAAACAGATTGACTCCGATGGATTAACTGTCTGTGTGTCTGTCAGCCTGAAAGAATCTCTTCAGTTTAAAGAATCACTTGGTAGTCACTGAAGTGAAACGCTTTTAACAAAAGTTGCAGAATCACAAACACTAAGTTGGTATCCAAACCAGTTAAAAGTATTGATCCCAGAGTTTTTGTTTTTGCTTTTATTTGCACGGATGTTGCAAAGAGGTTTCACAGACGGACACAAAATGCTCTTGTGTGTTTTCTGCAGGTTAACAATGTACATCTCACTCTGCCTCTGTCTGTCCTCTACAAACACAGCTTCTATAAAATATTTACAATCAGTAAATCAGATGGATTGCCCTGGAATTTCATACAAACCTTCGTGATCCTCAGAGGAATCTATTGACTTTGGTGATCCTCCGGTTTTTTTATTCTAGCCCCACCATGAGGTTGATAGCTGTGGTTTCTGGTGAAATATCTAAACAACTATTGGATGGATTATTGACGTTTAGACAACGCATTTATGTTTCCCTCAGAATGAACTGTGATAATGTTGGTGATACTGAGATTTCATCTAGCACCATCATCAGTTCAACATTTAATGGTGTCCTATACTTTGGTTTATGACCAAATACCTGCAGATACCTTCGCATGAGCCTCACAGAAATGCTAGCATGGCTGCAGACTATTAGATTTGCATATATATTGCATAGTTTAAAGTGTCCTTGTTTTGTTCTGTTTTGATGGGAACTATAACACTTTGCATGTGTCCAGCAGCTTTTTGTAATGTTTGGCCTGGCGGAGTCATTCGCCATTACACATAAGAGGGTGAAGTCATGTATTAAGATGAGATGAGATGAAATGGACCTTTATTATCCCCGTAGGGACATTCAGGTGTTGGCAGCAACAGCAGTGAGAATGAAACACAGATAAATAACAGTTCAGAATCCGCCAAGATTAATAGAAGTAAAAACAAGAATAACAATAGAGATGAGAGAAGTACCAAGCTGTTGGCCCTAGATTTCTGCACCAGATCACTAAAATTAGAGAAGTGAACATAAGTAGTCTATTAATAAATATAAATGCACTGTGCATATATGAATGAATACATCCTATCAACACCGAGTACACAGGTGGATATAGTATACACGGTATAGTCAGAGTTCTGCAATGTACATCTTAGTATAAATATTATGTGTGCTATAAGAGTTCTCACCAATTTTTGTGGCTCTTTTTTACTTTGACCCTTATCTTTAATGTGTTTCCTTTTCATGCAAGCATGCGCCCCAAAGTGCTTCACAGAACAAAATCACAACACAGAAAACAACATAAAATGTTAAAACCAATGACATAAAATGAACACCCAAGTTAAAAAAAAAAATTATGAGCATGTATAAAATATTGCAAAAACATTACTCCAAAATAAACTTCCATGAACTTAAATGAACTGTAATACACCAACTGTTAGAATCCAGTGTTGCATTATTAAATAATGTAAAGTATTTAATACAGATCCTGACCTCGACCAAATTATAGAAGGGGTCTGAATCCCACAGAAATGTTTTTTAATCTCATGGACATCCCACCTACTAGACACACACACACACACACAGTTAGCATGTCGGTCTTTCAGGTCACCAGCGAAGTCACTGCAGTCCTGTGACGTGTCTGTATTGATTATTGATTGACGTTTGGCAGATCAGCTCTTGTGTACTGATGTGCTGTATATTTAAGGTTAACACACTGATAAAATTAAACTTTTTTATTTTATTTTCAAGCACTAAAACATGTTAAAAAAACTTTATAAAATATGCATGGTCAGCAACTTTATTTGTGGACTGTGGATTTGCAATAAACAGGAAATAAACCACATAAAAACGTATTTTCTTCCCTTGCATGGTCCAGTCACACAGATAGACATGTAGTGTGTTAGCCAGCAGTCTCAGTAATTAAGCACACACATGCAATACTCTAAACTAATGAAGCTACAGTGCGGGTGTTTGTCCTTTTTAAGAGACTGAGCTGGAAGGCATGAGGAGTCACAGGTGGAATTTCAGAAAGATTTTATTTAAGCGTAAAATCAAACAATCTAGAAAATATGCAGTAAGATCTGCCGCCATTAAAAAGGTCAACTACACAGAACTTCACTCAGGCTCTCAAAGTGAGCGGGCTACACTGACCCAACCTGAACACAAATGGGAAAATACTGTATATAATAGCTGATGAGATTTTTTTTGAAACACAAAACTAAATGACAAAAACAGGACAGTTGCTCCATCAGTATAAATATTTTTAGCAAACTAAACGCGGCAACAAACTGATATATCGCCAAACCGGAAATCCTTGGGAGTTGAACCACTTAAAGAAGTTGAAGTGGCAGTGGAGACAAAAACATTGAAAGAGGTTAACGTGGTCGTGGAAACAGAAGCATAAAAAGAAATGAATTTGGCAGTGGAAACAGGCAATGAAAGAAATTGAAGTGTCAGTAGAAACAAGCATAAAAGTGGCAATGGAAAGCATTGAAAGAAGTTGTGATGGAAGTGGAAGCAAGCTTTGAAAACAGTTGAGGGGCCGGTGGAAACGAGCATTAAAAAAAAAGTGAAATGGAAGCAGAAGCATTGAAAGACGTTGAGTTGGTAGAAGAAACAAAAACATTGAATGGAGGGTTCAGTTTTCTGTTTTTTTTACTTCTAACTGTGAAAAATGAAAAATGTTGTTATCCACCTGAAGCACCTGCTGCTTGACTGCAGCTGTAAATCTATTTTTCTTCCTGTAGATTTGAACTAAAACTCAACCTGACTCCATTATTTTGTCAGGGGAGCTGACCATGAGCTCGGCCTCATCCACTTATCCTTCCTGGAGTCCTGACACTGGCCTGGCTCCTGGCTGGTTTAATGTGTACATTATGACCCAAAAAAACCCTCAAATGTAATTTTCGTGTCGCTGCAGATTTGAACCTAAACTCGACATGATTGCATTATTTCCTCTGAGGAGTTTAATATATACTCAGTGCGGTTCTGTGTGTTTGATTGTAAACTCTGCCAAATTTAATTTCCCTCTCTGTATAAAAACGTTGCTCAACTCCTATTTGTTCTCTGCATAGCTGAGCCATACACCAATTCAATTTCCCCTCAATGTATCCATCTTATAAAATTCTCTTTTTCTATGGCTTTATTTTTAGATCCGCTTGTATGCTCGGCCAGATGCCATTTCTAGCGGAGCAGGGGACTATGCTCTCCACATCACCAAGAGGCTTCTGGGATTTTACCAAGACTACTTCAAAGTTCAGTACTCACTGCCCAAGCTAGGTAAGTCCTGAAGGCTCATTCTTCCTTTGACGTTATTTGTTTCCTTTTATGTTTGACTTCCTGTCAGCTGTCAGCTCTCAACTCTCAAACTGTTAACTTTTATCTCCCTACTAATCTACATTAGACAAGAGAAAACACCTCCCCCTTCCTGGCTGACCTTTTTTTTGGGAAGTCAGCCAACTCCCTGTTCTTTGCACAATTACTGTTGAGTTCTTCAATTTGTACTCATGTCAGGCAAAGAAAACACTCCTTTTCTTCCTGTGTGTCAGGGGGCTGTACAGTGAGATTAGCACGTACAGACGTTTTAGCTTTTAAAACATTGGTGCTTTTGTGAGTTTTAGCTTATTGACTTCAACAAAAAAATTATTCTTTAGAAAGGTGTGTTAAAACTCAAAATATATGCATCAAAGTAAGGACTGCACCTTCTTGTACTGAAGGATTGAGGATTGATAACTTAAAGTTCCTGCATTTAAAATGGAGGTCCAGCTCCTGAGTTCTGGAAAGCGTACCTGCGGCCAAAAGAAGCTATCTGTTGTTGCCTGGCAACTTTTTCGGCATCCTCACTTTGCAATGATTGGTGGATCCTTTTATCCTGGTTCCTATTAGACGTTATAGTATTTAGTGCAACATTGGGATATTTTTTCTTTCTTTCTGGGCTGCAGGTTTTGGTTCATGCTGTTAAGCTTTCAGCCTCTCAGCAGTAGTTCTACCTCCCAAACAATGATTGTGCAGTTGTGTGACACCGTTTTGTGTTCATACTGCCGTCATGCTTCTGTCTTTCCCTGTCCTCCTCCTGCTGTCTTCATAATTGTTTGTGTTTTACAATTCTGTCCTGCCAGAGTCAATTAGCTGTGTCACACCGGTACATTTCCTTTTTCCCTCTCCACGGCCAAACGAGCTAATATGATCGCTGTGGCTCGGTATTATATATGTCAGACACTTCATTCCCGTCCACATGTATTAATCACATTAGAAATTCACTTTTAGTCAAAGCCTCTGGTTTATTTCCATCTGCTCAGATTAGGTTTGACATTTACTTTTCTTCCTGACCTTAACACTGATATTAACATTAAAAGGCTGTTTCATGATGAGCTAAAGGTGATGACACATCCTGTCGGCCAGACCAGGTGGCATCAAAGATGTCAGGTGAAAACCTTGTATATCAAAGATGTCAACTTGTCAAGACGTCAGAAAAGGCCTGGCTTTAACTGGATAACAGGGAAGTGTTAATCTTCCAAAGGGTTTTAATTTGTGTTAGGAGCCTACTAGAGTTGGGAGACTAGAAACTTGATCTTTCAAATTGTCTGAGAATGTGAAAATCTTTTACACTGGAGATACAATTTGTTCCAATGATGTAATGGAACAAAATATTTATGCTGTAACAAAACAATACTTTTTTCAATCATGGAACATACTACATAACACTGAGTAGTCTCACATTGCCTGACCTATCTCCACGGCGCTGTGGAGTAAGGTCTAGTTACACCACAGATGCATTCTGGGATAAGAGGGGGGTTGTTTGCATTTCTTTAAACCAACCACGATTGTCTTGGACAGTGCTAAGCTCCGGTTGCAGAGACTGTTGCTCTGCTAAATAGTCTCGGGAAGAAACTTGTCTTGGTGGAACATTTGCACCCCACAAAAGAAAACTTTATTTATATTAAATGAAGTTACCTGTTCACACCATACAGTAACGTAAGCTATTTAAATTAGATAGATACATGGTCTTACCAGTGTGTCGTTTTGTGTACTTCATCTGTACCAATCCCAAGCCAATTTGTCCCAAATGTCCCAGTTAAAGAGTAACTGCTGTTTACATACACTTCATAAATATATACAATCCCCCAAAAGAACCAAGCAGGCCTGCCTTGTTGAACCATCCAAAATTTCTTCAACAGTTGCCACTTTCAGCAAGTAGCTTGCTAGCTCAAAGTTTGTTTCCTGAAGAGAACGGAGTTAGAGGATGGCAACACACAACCCCAGATCTTCCTGCAATTATCCTGGAAATGAATGTCGTTGATCCAGACTACACACCCATTAAGACGATGACTAACAACTTGCAGAGCCTTTGCGGTTTATGCAAAATATGTGATAACATCTTTTTTGGCTTGCTTACCCGTGGCGCCGGGACACTTAGGCCGTCATAAACCTAGCATAGTAACGAGGAGCAAGGCATTTTAGGGATGGCAATGTCTTCTGGTCCGTTCAGGTTGAAATATCTCAAGATATTTTAGATGGCTTGCCATTAATGTTCAAGGCCCACAGAAGATGAATCCCATACTGCCATCAAATTTGACTAATTCTGTGAAATATTTCATCTACCAAATGGATTGGCAGCAATTTGTGGATCCTGTCTAGGACCAGCCTGATGCTTGTGTTTTTTGTGATTGATTGCCATAACTGTCATTTATGTTCCCCTCAGGATGAACTGTAATCACAGGTGATCCCTTAATGTTTCAATTAGCGCCATCATCAGGTCAATCTATGTGTTTGAACAGTGTGAGGAGTGTAGTAGGTTTTACTGGTCCAAATGTTCTGAAAACCACTACAGCCAGGGTGCTCCTGTTAAAGATGCTTCAGACCCAGGTAGAAAAATGCCTTTGCTAAACCATGCCCTTCTGTAAACCTGGCACATCTGGCTGTTGGACTCCTGCCAGACTTGTGATCGATGACGCACCAGAATCAGTATGCTGGTCTTATTCCAGGTGTCAACATTTGCCCGAAGCATAACTGTGTGCTACTAACTGGAGCTGATTCTCACTACAAGTCAACCCGTGCCCACATTCCCAGAACCCAGCCAAAAGCTTCAATAACATACGAGCCAAAGGCAGCCCTGATTGGTCGTCCAGTACGCTGACACTCTGCATTAGTTGCAGATGACCAATATAGATAATTTCTACTTTTTCTGCAACTGTATTTCTGGGGTCAAAGCTTTGCAATCCAACCATACTATGATAGGAAGACTCTTTCTGGCGCTCTTGTAATATAATCAGGATAATATTCCTCATCTATACAGCTTTTCAAAACCGAGGTTACAAAGTAGATTCACAGAGGGCAGCAAATTAAAATTAATAAATTATAAATCATTATATTGTACAGCAAAACCAACATAAGCTTAAAAAATAAGACAATTCATGTAAAAGAAAATCAGGATAATCTCTCTGATAAAAATATGTTTTAAGTGGAGATTTTAAAGATGATGATGCCTTCCTTCCTTTTTGCCTCGGGCGAGTTGTTCCAGTGCCTCGGGGCCCTGACTGTGAAGACTGTCGACTCGGGTTCAGTTTGTGACTCGGGAACAGAGAAAGACATCTGCCTGAATGACCTAGAGCTACTTAGAGACTTGTATGGTCCAAAATATAGCAAGGAGCAAAGGTCAATAACAACATGGCATGACATGGACAAGCCCGGCAGTTGAGTTCTGTAAAGTCGGTTAATAGATTTTTGTAAAGAGGCATGCAGGAATCAAGGTGTGAGGGAATAACAGCATGTGAAATTATCCCTGGTTTTGTAAAAGGTAAACTAAATCGCATTTTACGTTCAAAGAAAACCCCAACATTTGAGCATGGAGGGACGTTGTTGGAATCAAATGTATTCATATGTGTTCAATTCATTATATTTTGAACTAAAGAGCAAAAGCATTGCACATAGTGTGCTTGGTTTCAGTGTGATTATTAGGTTCACTTTTAAATAAGAAACATGTAGTTCATGGTTCACTGTGACCTTATGATAAGTTGTTTTGGTACAATATGTCCAACCATAGCTTTGCCAAGTGCATCAATTCTGAAATGCAGGGCCAAGGGTGGCTAGGGACATGTCCTGTTTTTGGGTGAAGGTCCTCTCCAGTAGCAGTCTGTTATCTATTGTGCAGGCCAATCTCAATGTTTAATGGTCTAATCATTTAAGCTGGACTTATAAGGCCTGTATATTGTTGGGTTTAATTTATAATAAAACATCATAGTTTATAAACGACATGTTTTGTGTAAAAAAAATCTTTATTTGTAAAGTAACTAGTAACTAAAGCTGTCATATTAATATAGCGGAGTAAAAAGTACAATATTTCTCTCTGTAATGCAGTGGAGTAGAAGTAGGAAGTGTAATGAAAAGAAAAGACTCAAGTAAAGTGCAAGTATCTCAAATGTGTACTTAAGTACAGTACTTGAGTAAATATACTTGGTTATGTTCGGCCACTGCTTGAAGGTGATGCTAAAGCAGCCGCCCCATGTGTCAGACTTCTGCTATCTCACCATCTTATTCAGGAGTGGATGATTTACGGCTGTCAGTTTATCAGCCAGTCTCAGTCATCCTCTGACTTGTTGTTAGGACAGACCCAGGGCACACCGGAGGGACTACATCTCCCAGCATGCATTGGTTTGCTTGGTGATCCACCAGGAGTTGATAAAGAAGGTTGATGGATGGAAAAGACGTTTGTGACTTTACGTGCAGCTGAGCAGGAGTCAGACTCCAATGGATAGTCACCAGAGGAAAACACTGATATTGTGCCAAGCAGTGGTCCCAAAATCCCCAAATGCCCTCTCAGATCAGTGTTTTTGAACTTCTGTAACTCAAATTAGCTCCAAATGCAAGTGTGAACTGTGGTAAATACGTAAATGCAAAGAGAGGAAACTCCCTCTGTGTGAATCCTTCTTTTGATTTGATTTTCTGTTTTAAATCTAGTCAGATATTTCCTGTTTTTCTGTCTGTGTGATGGAGACTTTGTGTGTGTGTCAGCAGAGACCGAGCGCATTCCTCCACTATAAATCTGCTGTGTGTTCACCCCCGTTCATCTACATATATCCACATAACCACAGGCTCTGTGTGTGTGTGTGTGTGTGTGTGTGTGTGTGTGTGTGTGTGTGTGTGTGTGCATGCATTCATACTGATGTTGACATCAGTCTATACCACAGCTTGCCTCCTAACCCACCCCACTGCTGCCAGCTCAGTGTGTGTGTGTGTGTGTGTGTGGGGGGGGGCTCGGTCCCAGTGCCTCAGGGCTCCATCTGTTGTCATGCAGGGCATCGAGCTCTCCAGAGAGAGAGAGAGAGAGAGAGATAGAGAGAAAAATGATGAGCTGAGATGCAAATTTAAAGGGACAGAGGGAAAACTGCCCTGTACAGACGGATGAAGATAAGTGTGAGTGAGTGTTTGAGAGGCAGAAAAATGTTGTTGTATTTAAAAATACAATGACAATTAAAGGTATTCATTCATTAAAAAGAGATTTAAATTTCTGTCCCCTTAAGAGGCACAGATGTCTATCCATCTCTTTCTTAGTTTTTGGTCCACACGCCTGTCCAAAGTGCCATGAAAGGAAAACAAAGCTAGTTGTATGTAGTACTCACCTACATAGGCTCTCTATGGTCCCAGAAAAGGGTTTTCTATCAAATGGCGGATTCCAAATGAAAGACCATAAATAAATAACCAAAAAGGTTATTAAATGTCCAAAAAACAAAACACAGAAACTAAAATGTTACTCTCGCAAACCCGTTTTAACTGGTTATTTTGTAAATTTTTGTCAAAAACATGCTGTTGCAAAACACAGAAAAACTAAAGCATGGATCTCTAGACCAGAAACAAAACAACAGGCACCCGTTTTTAACTCGCGAGCCGGCCAAAGAGTAGTAATGTTACGTTTTGAGTGGATGGCGACCGTGAGAAGATTCTGGATGGAAAGTTGACTTTTTAAAAGTTGTCTAATGTTTCATTGAACTTTGTGGGGTTTTTTTGTGAACTGAGCCATCATCCAGCAAGTGCTGTTGATGGCCAAGCACACAGCTGATGCCAATTCTCCCCCAACCCCCCTTTTGATGGACTACAACAGCACACCGGATACAGACCAGAAACAAAACAACAGGCACGCCGCACACACTTGTGTGTTCGAAGTGTGAATGTGAAATTGAACGCTACAGTAGGCTGTATGCCAATGTTGTTTTCAATAAAAAACATAAAGCGAGCCGATCCACTTTTCCATGTTGATAAGAGCATTAAAATGGGGAAAAAAAAAAAGAAATCAAGGGATGTTTAGAATAGATAAAAATGGGTGATTAATTGAATTAAAGCAGAATGCCTTTACAGGAGGATAATCCAGAATAATTGGTTGGACGATAGTCAAGCAAAAATAGTTCAAAATAGTCTTGAGTACGTCCTCTGTCAAAGTCTGTTTGCACTGATATGCTATGTTGGGTGGGTGCTCCGCTCTTCTTACCGCTGTGTGCTCCTGCGCTGCTTTTTGCTAAAAAAGAACAACTTCATAAATGGCTAACAGTCGCTTAGTGTTAGATTTTCCTACCGAGCCTTGGCTGTAAAATGGGGCCACGGGGCTAGTGTCTCCGGCGCTATCCTCCGGCGCTCCACTAAGGGGAACAAGATACTGGACACCTCCGTTGGTGGAGGAGTTGCAGCAATTATTTGTGCTTGAACGACAGACTTTAGCTACTGTACATTCACTTGATATTTCCACCGCTACACTCAGATCTCCTGCTCTCAGTGTTTTATTCTGTCATTTAAACTGTCGCAACTAGGCATGCCTGCCGGTCTAAATTTTGATGCAAAATATTCACATGTGATTATTTAGCTTTTTCATGTCGTGTGTAAAGGCCTTTAGAAATCCAGTACCAAGTACTAGTAACAAGGAGGGGATGAAGATTTCCATAACCTCAAAAATAACCCTGCAACCATGTCAAACATGAGAGCCAGTTGAAAGTAGTATTCAGAAAAGCCCAGTTTTGCAAAATTACGCGTATTTCTTCCCAAGTATTACCCTGTTCCATTGAAATATCTCCTCCCAGAACTTAGCACTTAGAGGCATGACCAGAAGATTTAAGTCCTATCCTCCGACTCACATTTGTCACATTTAGAGGAAACAAATGAATGAATGAATAGATTTTATTCAGCTTGACCTTTCAATAGTTTATACGGTGCATAGTTTTTAATTGAATGTCTTGCATTGACAGAACAATCCTTAATTCCCTTTTTTCTAAAGCTCATGAGATGTTTCCGAGCCAATTTCCTTGCCCCAAGCATCTGTTAGATATTCTCCTTGAACATAGTGATTAACTGTGATATTGAGTGTTTGGAGGTGTGAGCTAGAGACATGTGTTGTAAATCTTGTAAAGTTTCTCGCCTTTATAGCAAAAAAGTGACAACGAGGGGAACTGAATGTATCTTTCAAGATGGCGTTTAAAATGTAACTTCTAAATGTGGTCTGCATTCAAACCTGGAATTAATATGTTTTTTTTTTAGAGATAATCAGAATCAGAAATACTTTATTGATCCCCAAAGGGAAACTCTGTGTTGCAGTTGCACAAACAGTATAAATATCAGAGTAGAAATATAAATAAAGAAATATAAGTGTAGATATGTATGGTATTTACATAGTTAAAGGAATGTTATTATACAGTATTTACATAATTAACATAATTAAGGAATTGCAATGGTGAAAAGTAGTAGTAGTAATAATAATAATTGTAGCAGTTGAGTATTGCACACATTTCAGGCCAGTGTTATTGCACAAAACAGATAATTTTGTCCAGAAATGATATCCAGATACAGATCACATGGCAATTTGGGCTCCAGATAGCAAAAAGATACAAGATCTTATCAATAATTTGACCATGTTTTTTTAACGTTAAATATACTGTGTTATGGTGGTGGTCTTGTTCCTTTTCTTTGGTCTTGTTGATTTCCGAGTCCAGCTGGGGACTTGGTTGCATGACTCAACCTCATTCTTGTAATATCTCTACTGTGTGTAGGGGTTAAAATCGCCAGAAAAGCAAAATTATCTGATGCAATGAGAATGGTTTTCAGAGTAAATTGTTTTGCAAATTAAAAAGTTGGTTGCCTAAAAAGAAGCAACAAACCTTTTCGTTCTACGCAACATAACCTCTACAGTTGATCGCATGTTGGACCACATCGAGGCAACCCATGTAATCACTTGTTTCACACTAAACTCAATACTTTGTTCAGCATCACCTTCTCTTCTTGCTCTACAATAAAAGTCAACTGTAATGAAATGTTTACAGGAAGTCACGTTTCACATGCAGCAGTTGGGCAGATAGACTGCAATTAAGAGACACAAAACAGACTGATTAAAAAAAGAGCAAGTAATACACGCTACGTGTGAAGCTGTTCTGATGTTCTGTCACCTCTTTTAGTATGCAGCGATAATTGAAAAAAGCAATCAAGTGAGCAGTTGCTGTACTTGTTTTTTTTTTTTTAAATGTAAATGGACTGTATTTACAAAGCGCTTTTCCAGTCTTAGTGACTACTCAAAGTGCTTTTACATAGTACAGGAATCATTCACACACTGTGGCCGAGGCTGCCGTACAGGGTCCCACCTGCTCAGCAGGTAAACACTCACACACATTTACAGTCTGATGCGCAACATCTGGAGCAATTCGGGGTTCAGTGTCTTGCCCAAGATTACAACACGTGGCGGATGCCTGTTACCTTCCGCTTTCTTTGTGTTATGAGGACTAGGGTTACCCGGTCCTCAGATCTCTGCAGGGTAAATCCAGACAGCTAGCTAGACTATCTGTCCAATCTGAGGACTAGGGTTACTATGGTTCCAGACAGCTACCTGGTCCTCTGGGACTATGGTTACCTGGTCCTCGGGTCTCTGCAGGGTAAATCCAGACAGCTAGCTAGACTATCTGTCCAATCTGAGGACTATGATTACCTGGTCCTCAGATCTCTGCAGGGTAAATCCAGACCGCTAGCTAGAGTATCTGTCCAATCTGAGTTTTCTGTTGCATGACTAAAACAACTTTTGAACTTACCCATGTTCCGCCAAAACAACTTCCTTCCCGAGGAGATTTTGCAGCGGCACCGTGGCTCCGTCCGGCGCTTGGCGCCGCCCAAGACGATTGTGATTGGTTTAAAGAAATGCCGAGAAACCAGAGCATGTTTTTCTCCCATCTGAGAATGCTGTTTGTACTAGCCAGATCCTCCTTCGCAACACTGTGGAGGAAGGTCTGGCAAAGTGAGACGGGGAAATACGATGCTACCAAGCCACGGCCGAGTGTGTAGTTAAATATTTTTTTCAGAGGTGTGGACTAGCCAGACCCTCCTCTGCAGCGCTGTGGAGGAAGGTTTAGTGAACAAACAAAACTCAAGCTGTCAGACAAATGGACAGAGTTAAAGTAGAGTAAAATTATAATGTAGCATAAAATGAAAATATTTAAGTGAAGTACCTCAAATTTATTTCTCTATTTGTACAGTATTTAAGACTTAATATAATAACAATGAATGCACTTAGTTACATTTCAACTCTCCACTTGGCTCAAAATAAACTGTCTGAACTTCTTTCCTGTTCCTCCTAAATGTGAAGAGGTTCAGTTGGAGAGCCCAGTTTGTGGAAGCACCAATTGGAGGCCATTCAACTGATAATGTCAAGTCTCAGAGCAAATGAGTCCAAATCTAAAAACTTGGAAATGACTCATGACCAGTGGAGCTTTCAAATCTTCCAATCTTTCATTCCTGTTTCACTTGAAACCCAGAGATACTCAAGCGTCTCCACTTCCTGCAAAAACTCTCAGCCTGGGTGTTGGTTTTTTTTCTTCCTCGTTCTTTTCAGTCCTGAAGTCGAGATGCCTAATAAAGCGATAAGGGGGCCTCTCTGGGCTTCCGAAAGAATTCACTTGACTGTTCCAGTGGAGCAGAAATCTTGCTGCAGCAGAGCGAGCGGCGGCTCAGGTGATCCGATTGTCAGGAGAATTACACTGAATATCTGAGTGTGTCTGAACGTGTGTGTGAACACGCCAAGTGGACTAATGTGTTCTGTTGAGTTCTGGCTCCATCTGGGATCCGCAGAGACACACAGACAGCACTGCCTGAGGACACACACACACACACACACACACACACACACACACACACACACACACACACACACACACACACACACAGTTCATTTCTCCACTTGTCTTTTCTCCCCGTCTTTGTATTTTTCCTCTTTGTCTCTCGCTCTTTCTCTCTTGCCGTTGCCTTGGGCTGACACACAACAACATATGGACTTAACTGAAACACACACACTTGCGCGCACACACACTAAAACTCACACACACACGCTCTAAGAGCTGCAGGCCAGTCAGCTGCCTGCCTGCTGCTGAGAGCTCCAGTCTTTTCCAGTCACTACATCCACTTCATTCGGAGCCTTTTGAAAGAATTTAACATTAATATTCAATAATTTGAGGAAGACAATCTTTTTAAGACTGCAGTGACTTCACAACATTTCCTCACAGAAAACTCTGTTTAAAGCTGCACATGAAAAAACATTTTGTTCTAACACTGGACTGGTCTGTCTTTCCTGATGTCCAGACACACGCCGGCGGTCAGGATTTGTCCCTCATTCTGCTGTTGATTCTGCCAGGGCACTGTTGCTGCATGCGGGGCTTAGTGCCACCTAGGATGATAGTGAATGGTTAAAAAAATTACAAACAAGCCAGAGTGTTGTCACTCTAAAATCCAAAAACAGCCAAAAATCAAGCCAACTGCTCACCTTGAACTTTTAAGTTTATATTGTTTATATTATGGCACCATTAAACATGTGGAGGATTAGCCATTATCAGCTCCTTTTTGCACTGCACCAATGTATGCACAGTAGAGGGTGACACGGGGATCAATTGTCGCTCACATCCCATCCCGAGCCCAAGAAAATGCTCCCGCATATCCCGAAAAAATCCCATCCTGCTCCTGTTACGTTCCCTATGTTGTTGAAAGTTATCGGACTGTATTACGGACTCTGTCGCGGACCCACGCTGCACACCGCAAGCCGGCTCGCTCACCACCCGGCGGAGAAACAAAAACAGACGTTGTCAGTTGCTGTCCAGTGGATAACTTGATTATCGCGTGTGTGCGTTTGGTTAATTGTGGTCAAAACACTGAGGTTGCCTCGGAAATTTAGACTACACTATACATGCATTACCTGCAGGCCTAGACCTTCATTACGTATTCCTTACGGAGATCTCACACTCAAAACACACATTTCTCCCTCCCGCTATGCTCTATTCCGTCCCCATCACGTTTACCAATTGTGAAATTGTCTCCCATACCGCCAACTTTTTTAGAATATGAATTAAAACTCCCACGGGTCACGGTATTCCTAATTCTGATTCTCAAACATTATGCGCTAGGTCTGTGTTTTGCACTGGAAATGAGTGGAAATGTCTCTAAAGCATTGGCTGAATTTTGTATAACATAACATGTACAGAAATAGGAAGGAGATTTATGTATCAAATGAAAAACACATCTACTTTTGTCCCATCACGTCAGGCTCTGTGGACGTCCTCTCTGTTGGCTGTTTCTGTGCTTCCCGCACAAAGCGGACTGAAAATGAATGACGATGTTATCTAGTTCCAAAGTCTTTTAGCAACAATTTCTTTCTCTGACCTCCGTGCTGAAATGTAATTTGGAGGTTGTTCTGCGGTTCAGAGGACAGGATGGATGAACACTGGAGTCTCTTTAGGACACAGACTCTATTTTCAAAGCAGTTGGGAAACAGCCAGAGGTGAGGAATTTTATTTCCAGCTGTGAGCGAAGCAGAGCCAAAAAACCATCCAGGACCTCTGAGAGCAGTTTAAAGGAATTATTTCCAAAGAGCTGGAGGACGACAGTCACAGATGAGACTCAGTGTCTCAGATCCTGAGGAGATACTGAGGTGAATTGATTTCGCACAGGAGAGCAGAAAGCCTCTTCAGCTGAGCAGATAACATCAGGTTCAGGGTTAACAAGCGGATCGCTGCTGTTCAAGTAAAACAAAGAACTGCTTTGAATTGTTTGTGGACGCGCTTACATGGCTTTTTCCTGACTAGCTGTGCGGCCTCAGCGTGTGTGTGTGTGTGTGTGTGTGTGTGTGTGTGTGTGTGTGTGTTCCAAACCTAATGGAAGCTCTAGCTGAAAATCAAATGTGTTAGTAGTCATCATATCTTCTTAAAAATGGTGTTTAAATGTCATTAGCCTGCCCAGTAAATGATCAGGTAAGGATGGTTTTGAGGATTTGCATCGACGACGTATATGGATATCAAGTTTCACACTTAACTAAATATGGTTAAAAGTGCAAGTTTTATAGATCAATGTTATGTTAAATGACTGTCAATGTGAAGCATGTTAGGGTGTTGAATACATTTGATTTCCATTAGGTTTGGAAGCTCTAGCTGGAAAATACATGAAATACAGACTTTGAAATTAAAGTCATATAAGACGTGTAAGACTTAATACCTGTAAAAGATAATTGTGACAAATGCTGTTTTAATCTCTTAATAATCCCTAGAGTTATGCGATGACTGTCTGATATGTGGCGTACATGTGTTTTATCTTCAGGCTCTCCCATGTTGCGTGCTAAGTTAAAGATATAAAAGCTTTCAGAAATATCTGAGTTGTAATTACGAATGCTATTTGAAAGTCTGAAGCTTGTACAATAACGCTGATATTAAATGAATGTTGCAAAAGCCATCTAGTGGCCATAATTATTACGGCAGGGGGAAATAGAGGGAGTCAGATGATGCTAAAGACAGTGTGGGTTGGATGAGTCAACAAATCATCGGACTTAAACATAAGATGCTGTTTGTTTCCTAACCGTCAGTCCAGGATTGTTGCATAATCTTAACTAGAGCCCAACCGATTTTTGAGGCCAATACGAATATTTGATTATTTAAAAAACCGATACGCCGACATATCGGCCGATATATATTAAAAAAAATAAAAAATCCAGAAATGCGTTATAAAACAATTTCCTTAACATTAGTTATCTGTAGTTATTTATGGGTTCTCACTAAAATAATATTAGTTTTATTGTCACAACAGAACAGAGGAACATCAAAATATATTAAAGTTCTGGAAAAAAATGTATAAAAATACAAACTAAATATATAAAACTTAAAGTCCTTTGAACAAAACACATTAACAAAAAAATCAGTGTTGCCAACAGGGACGTTGTAGAGCGTCCTCTGGTGGACAGACTATGCAACGCCATCACTAACAGGGACGTTGTAGAGCGTCCTCTGGTGGACAGACTATGCAACGCCATCACTAACAGGGACGTCTGGTGGACAGACGCAACGCCATCACTAACAGGGATGTTGTAGAGCTGGTGGACAGACTATGCAACGCCATCACTAACAGGGACGTTGGTGGACAGACTATGCAACGCCAACACTAACAGGGGAGCTGGTGGACAGACTATGCAACGCCATCACTAACAGGGACGTTGTAGAGCGTAGGGCTGGGTATCAATCAAAGATTTTCGATACCGGTACCAATACCGATACCTTTACTTCGATATCGGTTCCTGAACGATACCTTTTTCAATACCAGTTTTATAATATCAATTCTGAGAAAAAGAAAATTACACAACATAATAAAGTTCAAATCTTGAGTTTTATTTTTAGCTCAGATTTTTCCATTCAAAGTACTTCTCTCATTTAAAAAAAATATTTTTTGCCGTCCTCGGCACTCTTTGATGAGGCGGAGTCCAGTGGTGGATATTTTGAATCACTCGGAGTCGGCTCTGGTTCTGCATTGCCCACGGGTGGCTGAGAGGAGGAGGGCTGCGCAGGCTGCGCTGGCTGCGGTCCGCTCTTCTTGCAGTCAAACACTGTGCAACTTTCCGCTCTTAAATTGATCCCGTGCACTATCAGGTGCTTCATCAAATTAGTCGTGTTGCCAGCCTTAGCAACAATGTCTTTTTTGCATATATTGCATTTCGCACTGTTGGCATCAATCTTAATAAAGTGAAGCCACACTTTTGATCTAGGTGGCATTTTTAAGCGGTACAACAATGCTCGCAACCAGTTCACAACAGATACACGTGAACCCCGTCTGTCGGCGTAACCACGTATGTATTTTTCCTGGGTGACGCAATCACGTTTAACGTTACAGCCAATCACCAAAACTTGCCACCGAAAGACGAGGCATAATTTCATACTGTGTAAAACCGAAACATTTCGGTCGGTACCATAAAAAAACCGAAGTTTGGTACCCAGCCCTAGTAGAGCGTCCTCTGGTGGACAGACTATGCAACGCCATCACTAACAGGGACGTTGTAGAGCGTCCTCTGGTGGACAGACTATGCAACGCCATCACTAACAGGGACGTTGTAGAGTGTCCCCTGGTGGACAGACTATGCAACGCCATCACTAACAGGGACGTTGTAGAGCGTCCTCTGGTGGACAGACTATGCAACGCCATCACTAACAGGGACGTTGTAGAGCGTCCTCTGGTGGACAGACTATGCAACGCCATCACTAACAGGGACGTTGTAGAGCGTCCTCTGGTGGACAGACTATGCAACGCCAACACTCATAACATGGCTGACAGTTGTTTTCATTTTTTAAATATTCATTTATCAGTTATTAATTAATATATTTTAAATTGGCCATCATAAATAGTTTAAATGATTTATTGGCCGACTGGGCTCTAATCTTAACCCCCGTGTTTATCGTAACCATGAGGATGAAGGTCTGACTCCTTTCCAAAGTAGTCCTTTAACCCAAATAAGGATGTGTCCTTTAACCTATTCACGTTATTTTTGTGACTGAACCAAACCTTAACCACAGAGTCACATCCTAAAATTGATTTTATTGTTCAACCACATTTAGTTGTCAAAGTCCTGTTTGAGAGTTGGACCGATTCCATCCACTGCTGGTCTGTAGTGGATAATCTGTCCTGGTTCTTTGATTGATGATACGTTGTCAGTTGTTCCTCAGTGAGGTAGAGCTTCAGGGCTTTTAAGACGCTGCATCATAAGTGATGTGCACACGGGTATCATTCACAAGGTTGTTTCTTTTATATGTGAACCCCTCTACTGACAGGAAGTCCATCAGCCGAACAGCTTGTTTTGCTCCGTAACATTTCACGCCGCTGTTGAGATTGTCATGGTGTGTGTGTGTGTGTGTGTGTGTGTGTGTGTGTGTGTGTGTGTGTGTGTGTGTGTGTGTGTGTGTGTGTGTGTCAGCTCTTCAACCTTTCGTTACCCATAATGCCATTTATTTATTTTTTTAATTATTGCGCAGATACAGTACATTTATGTTTCTGCACAGGATTGTGATTCCAGCGTCAGTCAGTGACTGGGCTTCTTTAAGGGAAATGATCGACAAAAAGTGAGTGAGACTTTTGAGAAACCAACATAAAGAAAGTACAGTTTCCTCCATGGTGTAACCTTCTGTTTATTGGTGTATTGTGTCTTCAGCACACAAACCAAGCCTCCAGACCTGTGTGATCTTGATCTTCTGTGCGTGTATCCATTAGTGTCACTTCAACATGCGAAGCGCATTGTGCAACACACAGACACGCACGCACACACACTTGCTGTATCTTTTAAAGCACCAGTTAGAGACATTTAATCACTACCCTGTCTGGAGGAGTTACACTCAGTTTCAGAGAGCTAATGTGACTCAGCCTCAGCTTGTTAACTAACCACACAAAGCTGCAGCCTCAGTGCTGATCTAACTACCTGTGTGTTCAAGCATCAACTTCAGTTTGAAAAGCAGGTGCAATGATTTAAAGAACAATGTCATTAAAGGAGCGCTGACAGTTTGTGAAATGCTGTCTTTTGGGCTGATTTGGTTGCAATGTTGAATGGCGTTTGGCTACACGTTTCTTCCTGATTCCAGTCTTAATGCTAAGCTAGGCTAATCATGGCCAAGTACAGTATGCAGTGTTTCCCAAAGGTTAAGAATTTACCTGTGGTAATGGGTGGCAATAAGTTTAGCAAAAAACTAATCAAACAAAGGTGAAAACAATAACATTATCAGATAATTTAGAAAGCAATAACTATATATATATATATATAGCGACACTATGCTGCATCTGACACAATTTCAGTGTAGTTATTAAGGCTGCATGAAATGAGGAAACCTCTAATATATCTATGTTTAAGACTTATCATGTTAATGCAACAATGGTTCTGAAAATTAGCACACTGACAAACAATAGAAGAAAAGAAATGAATTGTTAAGAGTAAAATTGTTGCAGGAATAAATGCATTTAACAGACAATTTGGCGCTTTTCCAGTTCACTTTAATGCTGGC
Organism: Etheostoma perlongum; assembly: GCA_026937815.1. NCBI lineage: Eukaryota > Metazoa > Chordata > Actinopteri > Perciformes > Percidae > Etheostoma > Etheostoma perlongum. Next base: position 8,496,906 of record CM049393.1, on the reverse strand, counting down.
AGGTTTTCCTACAGACAGCAGAGGACAAATGAAACACTCTCTCTCTCTCTCTCTTGCTGTTTAAGTGAGTGTAACTCGCCCGTACAGCCAGTGCAGTGATTAAATGTCTCTAATTGGGGCTTTTAAAGACACAGAGAATAAAGTGTGAAGCTGAGGCTGCTATTTTAGTGTCACTTCAAGACGAGGAGGGAGCTCGTTATGTAACACTGTGTGTGTGTGTGTGTGTGTGTGTGTGTGTGCGTGCGTGTGTGCGTGCGTGTGCGTGCTTTGCTCTCCTGCTGTCAAAATCTAAGACAGCCTGCACAACGAGTGACAGAAATTTATATTTTTTTAAACCAAGGGAAAGAAAGGAGACAAACAGTTGAGGAGATACGGAGATCAACATGGTCCCAAAAGATGAACTGTAAGTAACACAGACACTAGTTCACCTGAGGAAACACTGATCGATTGAAGTATTGATCGATTGTCTGAGTGAAACCTTCTGTCTCGGCAGTAATGAGGCTTCCTGGGGCTCAAACTAAACTTTTAAAACATTTTATTGGTGGACGTCTGCTCTGCTGTGAAGTGTCGAGTTTCAAAACGTCAAAGACCAGCGTGCTGGGAGGAAAATGAGGCCGTGTGCCTTAAAGGAACAGTTAACCCTAAAAATCAAAGGTACATGTTTTTCCTCCCCCTTACTTGTAGTGCTACTAATTAATCTACATAGTTTGGGTGTAAGTTGCCCAGTGCTGGAGATATTGGCCCTAGAGATCTCGTCTCTCCAATATAATGTACTCAGCTTGTTGTGCTCAGAGCGACAGAAATACATTTGATAAACTCAACAGCAATGTCTCTTTCCAGAAATCATGACCCGGGTACTCAAGATAATCCACAGACCTGGTTGGGAGCAGTTTCATGTAGGAACTAGTTTCTTTCTACCAAACTACAGCCGCCAAAACAAGCCTCTCTACTATTGGTAGGCTTCCTGCTGCACGGTGATATGGTTGTATCCAGTAGAGCTGAATCGCAACTCTGCAGGTCCACAGATCAGTTACCACGACAACCGGAGTAATTCCTGTAGGCAAGGGTGTGCGTGTGTGTGTGTGTGTGTGTGTGCCAGTTGGTTGGTTGCCAGCTTGTTGACTCAAACAATCTCTTGCATCAGATCCAAGGTCACACACACACACACACAATCCAGGGTAGAGTTTGCTGGCCTCTCACTGCCTCGGTGACCCAACATCTGTTGCCATGGTAACATCTCTCCCACTCTTTCTTTTTCCCAATCTCTGCATCCATCTGCTTTCTCTCTTTGAGATTCAAAATGTTCTTTATCGGCAAACAACGGAGAAACTTGCTGTGTGACAGCAAACTTTGATATCCACTCTCTGCCGTCCGTCAGCTGAGAGCAAGGTGTTTTTTCTCTCTGACAGTTACTAAACTAAAAAGGTTAGCTAGATGTTGGTGATAACATTAAATTCGGGAGATGTTTAGTCATAAGCAGCTGACAGTAAGTGTGTTGAAATGGAACAGGAACAAGAGCTAGATGCTCACAAAGTGCTTTGGTTTTTATTAAATGAGACGTAAGCAATCGCTTGGTAATTGCTTATGTAATGTATGTAAAAAATAAAAGTAATGGTGGTCAATGTCTAATGAAATCATGATTTACAGATATCAAATGAATATGAGTGCACAAAGCCAGCTCCATAAAGACATGACTTTCCCAGTCTGGTGTGGAAGAACTCAACCTCAACCCCACCAACACCTCTAGGATAACCTGGAGCACCGATTGTGAGTCAGACCTGATCCCCTAACAAGAACGTTGGTGTCTGATATGTCTTTTCCACCAAGACTAACCAGGTGCTGGTTCTGGGCTGGTGCTATAGCCAGTTCGGTGCTGGTTCTACTCGCCAGTTATCTAAGAACCAGCTCGATCTTCCCCAGCCTGAGAGCCAGAGCAGGGCTACGTTACGTCACTGCAAGTACCTCCGTTGTCATAGCAACGCGTCATGACAATCAACAATAATGGAGGACTACATGCCGATACTTTTGCTCCTGGCTTAACAAATTCACCCTGGAATTCAAAGACAGGCCTCGACAGCTATTTGTGACCGCTATGGACCGCTACGGACCGAGGACACGTCCAAGAAGAAAGGGAATCATCTCGCATGATTTAACGTTTATTATCTTTTGCTAGCTTGCGATGGCAACATCAGTAGCGTCAAGCAAAACACCGTTAGGCTGAAAAGACGTCCCGGTTTGACCAGGGCAGTCCCAATTTTACCGACAAAAAGCCTACCGGGACCCGCTCCCAGCACCTGACGTAACCGGTTCTTATCTCTAGACCAGCGCTGAGATGGAAACCGTTTTCTTGGCCCAGAGCCAGGTTTATTTGTGTGGAAAAGCAAAGAACCGGTTCAATATTTGGCACTGACTCCAAACCAGCACCAGAACTGCCTTGGTGGAAAAGACATATGATTGGGAGCAAATCCCCCGCGACAGGTTCACCATCTGATGGAGAGACTGAAGCCAGACAACTGGATTCTGTTAGACCAGCAGATTACTAAAATATAATATTAAGATGTCCTTATACTTTGGTTTAGATTGTGTATAAAAACAGAGCACAAAGCTGAAACAGAAGCCAGCTGAATATAAAGCACAAATGAAGGATTAGTGGTCAGACTCGATGTGAAGCTTGAGGTAAAGTGCTGTTTGGCAGAAGCACACATGCTGATGTGTTTTATTTTAGCCTGAGCCTTTTTCGATCGCGGCTGAAATGAAAGAGAGGCTGCCGGGAGATGAGCGAAACAAAAGTTTGACGACTGTGCATTTACTCTTAATCCAGAGGGTTTTAACAAAGTAAGAGGTTGGGAACTTTCTCATCATGCAAAGAAGCAACTTGCTGTGTATATTTTTAAACATCCTCAACAATATTAACTGTATGCTGTAATACTAAGAGACTGACCAACCATACAACCATATAGGTAATTTATTTCTACCCTTTAAATACGACACACAGAAGCGTTTGATTAAAGTCGCGGTTTTACCCACGTTGCAGTTTTGTTACATACCGAAAATACTAAATTTAGAAAAAGATTGAGGTTTGGCAAACCATGGGACGATATGCGTTGTTTGTTCCGACCCTCTAATACGTCCCACAGGAGCGTTTCATAAAATAGCACTGCTGAAACCTAATTTCTAAACCAGAGATTGTCAATTGCTGTTTTCAGCGTGGGATTGGGATTTTAAAAGCGTCTTTAATGTTGAAAAATGGCTACGGTTTGGTTATGTTTACGCTCAAAAACTACTTGGTTGGATTAGAAAAAGGTGTTTTGGTTTAAAGTCAGACATTACTCGAGAGAAGGTTACGCACAAGGGGCTGAATGTGAAGTTCATTAAGTAAAAACGACAAACAGTGACTCAAACCCCACACTCCCAGGTGAGAGTCCTGTTTGTTTCACCTATACATGTGGAGTTTTGAGGCGAGACAGTCTCATACTGATAGATGTCTTCAGTCTTTAGGTGTTTAATAGTGTTTCATAATGGGGGGGTTCTCCAGCAGCTCCAGCAGGGGACCCCAAACTTCCCTTTCCCGAGCCACATCAACCAGCTCCGGGCGTTCCCAGGCCAGATTGGAGATATAATCTCTCCACATAGTCCTGGGTCTTCCCCGAGGCCTCCTCCCAGCTGGACGTGTCTCCACCTAGTCCTGGGTCTTCCCCGAGGCCTCCTCCCAGCTGGAAGTGCCTGGAACACCTCCCTAGTGTGAATATGTTTCTACAATTCCTTTACCACTTTCAGTAAAGTGTATGATTGTCCGTGGAGTCAGCAACTTTATTAGCACAGTAGGAGCTCAGAGGGTTCAGTGGTGAAACTCTGCTGGAGGTCAGGTAGACAACACACCCGTACATGCAATTATATATTACATAGATTCACATGAATTACTTCCGAAGCCCCTCACTACTGACGGGCCCCCCTTTTTATAAATGGTCGAAAACTACAAATTAGAGTGCCCATATTATGAAAACAAATCTCTTTTTCTGGGATTTTGGGTGTTATTTTGTGTCTCTGGTGCTTCCACATGCATACGATCTTGGAAACAAAACCCATCCATTCTGTTTTGAGTGAGATCCGGTTTCTGAATGTCCTCGGCCGTCAGTCTCCGGGTGAGCTGGTCAAAATCTGCACGGCTTTCTACGTCACTAGCCGAGACGAGATGGCTAACCATAGCACATGCTAGCATTAGCGTACTAGCACGAGCATGCTAGCTTGTTCTCAAAGGCAAAACACTGCTACAACACACACTAGTTGACCGTAATCTCCAAAAGAACCACTTCCATGTCCCTGTTCTGCAGGTATTCCACAAGTGCCCCTCGTTTAGAAGAAGTCTCAGTGAGATGTCTCACTCTGTAGCTAAAACAGAGACAGGGTGAAAAAGGAGCTGCAGCAATGTGCGGTACAACAAAAATATGGTGTTTTCTGAAAATGAAACCATATAAACCTATTCTGGCAGAACCTCAAAATACATTTATGAACCTGAAAATGAGCAGAATATGGCTGCTTTAAAAACCCACAACATGTCATAGCAAATCCCATCTTTACTGCACTATAGGTGGATCATGTGGCCGATCTATACGAGTTGGTGTTGTGTATATTTTTTTTTTATTGTAAGGATCCCTATTAGCTGACGCCTAGACAACCAGCCAGTCTTCCTGGGGTCCAGTGGGGTAGAGATGGTGGGGAGATTGGCCTTTCCAAGCACACTGGAGTCAGTGCTCCTGTCCTCCCTGCTGATCTCGAGTTCTCCTGAGGCACCTGTGCTGCAGGAAAAGGAAAATGTAGTACTGTAGAAATGGCAGAGCACAGAGATGTCATTTTTCTAAAGAGCTGCTGTTGGTTGGAAATGGAATTTAAACTATAGTGTTTAGTCCGTGCTGGACAGGCTTTCTGAGTGCTGTCCAAACCGTTCTGCTGCAACAAAACAACACAAACCAGCAGTGTCTTCACACTTATTACTGTATGTGTAAATGTAATGCACCAAACACCAAGAAAATTCAGTAAATGTGAAAACCTACTTTGCAAAAAGAAACTGCTTCTGATTTGGGCACATTCTGTTAGGTTGGTTTGTGCTGATATGAAAGCTGTCAGTCTGTGAAATACTGCACACTTTCATCGCTGAAGGACTCTATCAACTCTTCGGTTGCGTGTTTCAGTTTTAATGTGAAAACTTTGAAGCACAAACACAAATATCACCACAAAACTGATAAACCACTCTGTGGTTGCAGATGTCATTAGCGTCCGCCGCCATCGTTAAACAGATAAATTAGCACCTGTGAGAACCGTTAGTAGTTTCCGTGACGACGTTGTGACCTTAACGTGTCCTGGAAACATGTTCTGCTTTAGGAAAGAGAATCGTGCGAGAGCAGAGAGGGGGAATTATTCAATTTATTCAAACATAATGACAGCAGGTGGGAGAGGGAGACAGAGAAGAGATTATAATGTTCAGGTTGGAGATTTTTGATCAGAAAGTTGTCCGTTCAGATTCCCATCAATAACTTTACTCACCAATAGAACTGGTTTTACTGGTGATCCTGACTAAGCATGGAGCCATCTGTTCTATTCCGCTGCATTATCCTAGCGAGGCTAGGCAATGATAAGAGGATCACCACCAGTACTCCAAACCATGACGGTATAGGTTGTTTACTATCTAATACGACCTTAGCGTGGCACGAAATACGAACCACATGAGCATTTCCCTTCCTCCTGTTTCTGATTCTCATAGCCTGCAGATATGAGGTCACGGTTTGATACATGTCATTGATGTCGTAAAACAGTCAGCGTGGTTAGGTTTAGCCACAAAAGCCCTGTCAGTTGTATTGTGGGTAATTAAGGTGCCATAGAATAGAATTCTTTGTTGATTGTCTGGCCTCATTTGTGGTGTTTTTGTAGAGTCTTGAATTGAAAAAAAAATGCTGTTTACTGATGCACTAAGATATGAGCAATAAATAATAGAAATGATTTAAGTCCCAAAATGTACTAATAATGTTCAGCCCACCTGCTGTGTACTGACAAAAACCGCTTTAGGTTGCACTTGGGACTGTAGACTCTTTTATTCCTGTAAATAAAGACTAATAGATAGCAAAGAGCAGCTGGTGTTTCCTTTGTCTCCGGGCTTGTATCTGAGGTCTGGTGGTTCACCTCGGTTAACATGTTCACATTTATGCTATTAAAGACAGAACTGGTTCAGCCCGGAGCTACGTACACACCGGTGGACAGCACATCAGCTGAGTACCGACATCCTCATAATGAGCACGATCATCAGCCTGCAGGCTGTTTGGATGAAGGAGGATTAGCTTCATAAATGGATTAAATCACAGTTAATCTTATAATTGTGCAGCAGTGATGCCATCTTTTTGCGGCCCAACCTGGATTTAGCTCATTGTACTTTAAATGTCAGAATTTCAATGGAGGTTTCTCATCAGAGAACAAGACCTTTGGTGCATACACATTTGCTTTAAAAATATAATGTTCTACTTCACTTAATTAAATCATAGTTAATTGTATAATTATGCACACACTGATGACATATTATTGTCCAATATAAATGATCTCAAGGCATATTTTTTTTATTTATCTTAAAATGTATTCAATCACAGTTAATCCTCAAATTGTACAGCATTGAGGGCATCATTTCATACTCTGAGCTGGCTGTTGGCTCTACTCATTGTTCAAACGGCACATTTCAAATGTCATTTTAGGAACTTAAGTTAATTAAATATTTAATTAAAGATAATGCTATACTTAACTGGATGAGTGTATTAAATCCAAGCTTAACTTGTTATTGTACAGCAAGGAAAACATCTTTTAATAGTCCAAGCTGGATGTTGGCTCCATGTTAACAGGTAGTGACTAATTTCAGTGGAAAGGTGTAGTTGTATTTCATTTTTTATCTCTTATATGATATACTTTGAAATGTTGTTATTCATAAGAAATAATGCATAATTAATTTTTTTAATCACTTCATGAGTCCTTTCCAAATTTATTATATTTATATTGCTTCCAGGTGTTTTTGGGTATGAGATCCCAAATTCCTACTTACTTTTAATGTTAAGTATTTAACTTTAACTGGCGGAAATATAAGAGAGCAGAAATTAAAGAGTTAAATAAGAAAACCCAACAAAGCCAAATTACATTTTGAGTTTAATTACTGGTGTGTGTGTGTGTGTGTGTGTGTGTGTGTGTGTGTGTGTGTGTGTGTGTGTGTGGCTAATTAATCATCTGTATTAGCGCTCTCCGTCTCCCTGCAGTGTTTTTGTTTGAAGTGGATAATTTATTACTACAGAGGCTGTTTGCATATAAGAAACATCATTTCATGATTCTGTCTACCTTCGTCTGTCTCTCTGTCCACTTGTCTGTCCCTCTCTTCATCTCTCTCTGTTCGTCTGTCTCTGTTTGTCTCTCTCTTAGTCTCTCTTTGTTCGTCTGTCTCTCTATTCGTCTCCTTCTCTGTTCGTCTCCTTCTCTGTTCGTCTCTCTCTCTCTGTTCGTCTGTCGCTCTCTCTGTCTCTGTCCGCTTGTCTGTCTCTTCGTCTGTCTCTCTGTTCTCTGTTCGTCTGTCTGTTTGTTCATCTGTCTCAGTTCGTCTGTCTCTGTTAGTCTGTCTCACTGTTCGTCTGTCTCTCTGTCCGCTTGTCTGTCTCTTTGTCTGTCTCACTGTTCGTCTGTCTCTCTGTCCGCTTGTCTGTCTCTTTGTCTGTCTCACTGTTCGTCTGTCTCTCTGTCCGCTTGTCTGTCTCTTCGTCTGTCTCACTGTTCGTCTGTCTCTCTGTCCGCTTGTCTGTCTCTTTCTAAATGTAACCATTGTCATGCTGAGGGGACTATTGGCTCCAACCTCACATTGTAATTGGCTGACAGGAATTCTAATAAGTGTCGATTTGTAACCATATGTAGAAGCCTATTTACACATTTTGAACCTCTTTATTCGTGTAACTATAGCAACCGACTACTATTAAAAAAAAAAGCGCCAGCTTGGCTTGCACTCACTAACCAGCCTCGTTATTTCAATACTGAAAAAATAAATCTCAATTCTTCTGTCAGAGCTGTTGGCTTCAGCCATGTTAACAAGCACCGGCCACAATAATAATAATTTTCTTTGATACTATTACAGCAGATGCATACATGTAAACACTTCGCCATTAAGTCAGTGAGTCTGGTGCTGAAAGTTTTTATTTTTCTATTTTCATATCTCTGAATTGCTGCATTCATCTCAGATGTTGTCTGGTCTTGTGTTGTACTTGATAGCTGTTCTCCAGAGATAGGATGAACATGGTTGTATTAATTAATTAAGATTAATTGGATACTGTGTTTCAGGGTGGCACCCCATTAAATACAATAAAAAAGGCTCACTGGGCTTTTGGGGATAATTATTGATGCATTAATGTAAAACAGAATGAAAAAGTTGACTTTCCCCTCGCAGCCAAATGCGTAACTATCGGTAAGGGTTTGCTTACGGGGTCGGACCAATCAGGGGCCTACATGACTGAAAGATATTGATTGACAGCCGGGGGCCCCTATTGCAGCAATCCCAGCAGTCCCACATGCACGGTGAGAGCCACTGACCAAGCAGGAGTGACAAGAACTCTGTCGGCACACACACACACACACACACGCACACACACACACACACACACACACACACACACACACACAGTGGATGCTGCAGGAAAAACTGCAGATGGGATGTACAGGATGACCTAAATTGAGGACAGCTAAGCTTGTTATTGTAAGTGCAATGATAAGTTAAAGTCCAATAAGCTCTTTATCAAACTAACAATGTAAAGAACAACAAGCCACTGACAGTGACATATATGTTCATATTTAATTAATTCAATAAATTATTTTTTTGTCTTAAATCGACCAGCAATTATTATATTATTCCAACATTTTCAGCATCCTGAGCCTTTTTGGTAAGGTTACTAGGAAATCTCAGCACAGAGTAATTAATAGTAATTATTATTCTCCCCAAAACAGGTTTGTTGGGTAAATAACATGAACACGTAAAGAATGTGAGGATGCTGAGCATCCTCCAGGCGCTGTTGAGCCCAGTTCAGACCAAAGATTCGCGATGAGACAAAACTATTTTAGAACATCGCAGAAAGGTTTCGGCGGTCTGAACCGGCCCGTCTCAGCTTGCCTCCAACCAGCTGATGGTGTGGCTGCAACTCAGCTGTTAGAGAGAGAGAGGAGCTAGAGAGTGACCCGAGAGAGGGGGCGCGCCTAGGACAAAGCTGTGACTCAGAGTTGCCAGTTTCCACTCGTCTCACAAATCTTTGGTCTGAACTGAGCTTTAAGGAACCCAGACCAGACAGGAGCTCTGTACAGTTCTCTGGTGACTCTGCAGAACTTCGGGAGTAGCTGTTCGCTGTGCAAAAGGAGCTGTGACACTGTGCTGAGCTTTGGTGCAATTATGGACCAATCATAGGTACCTTCCCGGAAGTCACCCAAACTGCTCTCAGCACAGAACGCTGTAGATGTGCAATCAGTACACTGTTGACACCTAACGCACTCACAACACCAGCTTAATGCTGAGTTTACACTGGGGCAATCTGATGCTTAAACCCCACAAACTGATGCTGGGTCAGCCGAAACGCAGACAGTCGGCGGAGCAGCGAGCGCGGCACAGGAAACAGATGGCAGAGCAAAAGAGTGATTTGTGTGACAAAATGTAAAGAGAAATGAACAGACGGCAACGACAGAAGACTGAAAAGACAGAAGTGAAAAAGAAAATGGGCAGATAAACAAAACAGATGGAGAAATAAGAGTGAAAACAGAAAAAAGGCAGCGTAAAGATGTTATACGAACAGCCCCATCTGCCGGTTAATGAAATTCACTCTAACAACAGAGACGGCGATGGTATCATCCGTCGCTAACAACCTCATTGGATGACTCGTCACTGTCAGGTGGAGATCTGATGTGATGGAAGCAGCATTCAGATGTTCCAGATGTAAACATTCAACTTCTCCGCTCAGTGTGAGCATGGCACCCACACCGGAGAAAATCATAGTTCATTTTCTTGTTAAGTGAGGGCAGTAAATTGACAGCTGTCTACTGGTGATAATGACTGTCAAGCAACATGAGCTTCTCTGTTGAGTCATCTGCTCCGAGCCCACAGAGAGCTTTAAAGATAATAGTCCTCTAACTGCTGCCTTGGGTGTCCTTACTGCACTTCCTGCCTCAGAATGGCCGTCCTCATTTACATTTTACTATATAACCATTTAAAAAGTGAGACAATTACAAGAAACCAGACACTGAGTATAAAGAATTTCTATAAATGGTATAAATGAGTGCGTTTCCATCCATGTTTTTATGCACATTTTCAATTCGCTTTGCTTTTTTGCTTTGTTTACCGCTCATTAGCAGGCATGTTAGCATGCTAACATAAGATGGTAAATGCTCTGGAAATGTTTCAAATCTGTGCAAAATTTAAAGGTCGAAGTAATACCTTACCTCCTCATCACTCTGTTGTGTTGCTAGAAGTTCAGACATTATACATTGGAAATGGAGTACATCAAACATCTGACAAATCTTTCCGTTATGCACACACACACACACACAGACAGAGACAACAAACTTACCACATTTAAACATGTAATATATGATTGTTATGATTGCACAGATCACATACAGATACGTCTCTTGTCGTCCAATCAGAAACCAATCTACAGTGGGAACTGGAAGTCCTGCAGTATCACGTCCTACAACAGAACTTCTAAAAATAACATTTCCAACGGAGCGGGCAGCTAATGAGACTAACCAGCTAATTTATAATCTCTAATCAAACGTTTCCAGGTGCGTTATGATACTTTAGTTTAAAGGTCGTCGCCGCTCGGCTGTAAAATGTTTTCCAGCTTTTATCGCTGCAGGGAAATCAAAGGCCTCTGATTGGAGGGGGCTGGCAGTTAGCCAAGCCAATCAGCCAGCCCCGAGGCGATCTGGTGGTCGCTGTCCTCTGAGTCTCCTCTGCAAACAGATAGTTTTTCCACTTGTGCAGCGAGACAGTTTGTTTGTGTCAGGGCTGACAGCTCAACAGCTTCACCATCGTGTGTGTGTGTGTGTGTGTGTGTGTGTGTGTGTGTGTGTGTGTGTGTGTGTGTGTGTGTGTGTGCGCACACCTCTTGTAGTCTGTAGCTGTCTGGCCTCATTGTTGCATAAAGGACACGTTCACTTCTTACTCAGCCCACACCTTTATTAATGTGTTCTTGCAGTCTTTCATGCAGAGCTTCGCTGCTGCCGCTTGTCACTGAGCTGAAGCAAGTTCTATCATTTAGACCATCAGACCTGCTGTAAAAAATCCGACAGGTCTGCGTGGTGTAATAATAAGCAGAGTGCTTGCATTGATTCTCCTACATTTAGTCACTGAAAGAAGACATAGGATCAATGAAGCACAATTCATGTGCCAAAACAATTTAAATGTAAGTTTTATCAAGCAAAAGTTGCTAATATTTGTTGTTTCCTGCGTTTGAAATGGACTCTTAGTTGAACCAAACACGCAATATAATTTAATTTTCTGGTTACCAATCAAAAACACAAAGCCTGTGTTACGAATGTTTATCTGTGTTTTAAGCTCCTAAGCAGCGCTGCTAGGGAAGGTACTAGGATTAGGCAATGGTTATGGTTAGAGTTATGGTTATGGTTAGGGTTGGGTGCCTTGAAGCCAACGGTCACAGCACTGCCTGGAAGGAGACAGTGGAGGCTTAACCCTTGTGTTGTCTTCCCGTCAACCATGAAAAAAAGTTAGCGCTTTTTCTGACATTTTTGTCACTTTTTCAATGTTTTGGTTCCTTTTTTTTGTTTTTTCCAAAGTTATTTGATATTTCTAATGTTGACATTTTCAGGTTATTTCGAAGGCCCATTTTTTGTGATGAAAAAATTGAAAATGGGTCAAATTTGACCCAAGGACAACATGAGGGTTAAAACACCATTGAGCGTTACAAACTGCAGGTGTGGAGTTTGAAAAATGTGACTGTTCACCAGGCAGGGAGGCTTTAATGAATTGACACTAAATCCAGTTGCATTATGGGAGATGCGGAATTCAGTGTTTTTGGAGTTCAACCCAAAGTAGAGACAAAATGTTAGTCGAATACGTTGATAAGGACCGTACGTTGTCGTGAGTTATTTGGCTCTATTTTGTTATAATTTCCTGCTATTTTATAAATAATTAGGTCTCCAGTGGATGACTCGCTTCAGAAGGGTTGAAAGTCAGCCAATTTCCCTCTTTAGCGTTTAGCTTAGCACAGCACCATTTCATCCATAAACAACACTAGCTTGGCCGCCTCATCCTTCCAAGCTTAACACTCTCATCCAAAATTTGTCAAGTCCGGTTTAAAAAGACCAAGATGGCCACCGCCAAATTGCCAAACTGGAGGCTTAAAAAAAAGGCACGGACCAATGGGTGACATCACAGATGCTACATCCATTATTTTTGACAGTGTATGGGGGAGAGCAGCGGAGACAGCCACCACAGTCACCACAGTGCTGTAGGACAAATACAATGATAAGACTTTGTTTGACAGTGTGGAAAATTGATGCTGCCATTGCCATTACCATTACAGACAGAGCATAGATACATACTAGATGTTACTGCACAAACAACACAGCAAGGTTTCTTAAACACTAATGCCTTAGTAAAAAAATGAGTAAATAATTTAATGAGAGTGGTGGAAAGCAGGTCTCAGTTTCCCTGAGATCTCTTTCCTTTGCTCTTGCTTGAGAAAAAGAAGCAGCTCCTGTGTGGAAGATAACTCGAGACCTACATTTGACAAGCTGTCCACACCTCACTGAAATCCAAACTCAATGCAGCCAGGCCCCCTCTGAATGCCGTCTGGCTGATTGGATCTGAATGAGAGCAAGATCCAATCTCAGCGCGTTCAGAGTTAACAGTTAATGCGTCCTGGTATGATTGGATGACTGAATTAAATTGTCGAATTGAAAAGACGAAGTGTACTTTTACCTCAGAATTCAGAAGCCGGAGCTGGGAATGACTTCACACCGAGGTGAATGCGTTCCATTTACAGGTCTGAATTTTCATTTTAGAGTTAGCTCTAGCCAGTGATAGCAATAATAGTTGATAACAACACATTACGCTGTTTGTAGGCACAAAAACAGCGTAACAACATGTCCACAGAAGTTGGAAAGGACGTTTTAGTGAGACAAATAAGACGGTGCTAATAACGGTACTTTACTACAGCTTTCACCACTGCAGCCATGTTGGATTTGGAGCTTGGGGTACTGCCAGGTTGTCAGAGTTCAAATGCAATATAACCACGGCTTTAGCCCTTTAACCTTTTCCGCTACAACAATATAAAAGTTGTCTTTCAGACATAGGTTTTCATCACCATTTGTCATACACAGGGTGTCCACATACTTTCACAATGTCAAACTCTATCAGGAATATTCTGTTGACATGTGTTGAGCACATTCCTCCTCCCCCAAAGTTAAACCCTTTTGATAATATTTAACAACCTCATTGTCTTTCCTTTAACATCACCCTCAGGACAAACTCTACATTTTAAGCTCCACTTGTAAGAATAGCTGGACCATCAGCGTGTAATTTATTCTGTACAGCACTTTCATATTATAGGGTGTAATGAACATGTCAGTCTCCAGCAGCACTTACTGTTTATTTGTGTGCGCTCTCTCTCTCTCTCTCTCTCTCTCTCTCTCTCTCTCTCTCTCTCTCTCTCTCTCTCTCTCTCTCTCTGTGTGTGCGGCTGCAGGTTGTCTGATGGCTGTGAAGGCGTTTTAACATTCAGAGACTCTCCCCTGTTCTGTCTTCTTGTGTCTGTTGAATATGGAGCAGCTCTTATCTGAACGAGCTAAAGATAATTGATGGACAAGTGGAGCTTGACTGGAGAGAGGGAGGAAGCAGGGAAACACAGACAAAAGTCAGATGGATTGCAGTGGCTGATAGCACCATGAACTGTGCATCACTTGCAACTCCATCTCCCCCGTCTCAAGGTCCGGTTCATAACAGATATAACAGTGCAGACACACCCATTAGGTTTCGTAGCTCCATGTATTTGACCCATTTTTTTTCAGGTGCCAACCCGTTCTCACTCCCAACTCGTCTTGGTCCGTGGCTCTCAGCGTCAGATACCAACGCAGATATCACCCTTTAGCAAGGACAAAAAGACCAAAAAGACTGAAAGGATGTTGGTTGGGGTGTTGGATGGGCGTCAGATACCAACGCAGAAATCACCCTTTAGCAAGGACTTTACCCAGGAGACCAGGGTTCATGTCCCGTTCCTGTCTCGCCAGTCACTGAAACGCACATTTTGTAACCCCATCCACTATCTTCTTCTAAACCCAACTCTCTCGTTCTTGTACCGCGTGTCAGTTAAACTTATGTCCAGACCCAGTGTGTCAAAAAGTGATGCCAAGAGTCCCGATCCAGAGCGTCTAAGTACAACGTCAAAGGGCTTGGCGCTAAAGGCGACTTTCTGCGTCGGTAACTAATGCCAAAGGAAAACTTGACCAAGCATTGCTTTTTTGAAAAGCTCGGAGTGAGAATGCATTGGGTTTAGCTGTGTGTGTGTGTGTGTGTGTGTGTGTGTGTGACCTGCCTTGAATTGTGAAATGCTAGCAACAAAAATAAATTCCATTAAGACCTCGAGTTCTTCATTAAACTTTCAGATGGTCTTTCCCTCCACAGAGAGGAAACACCATCAGGTCTCAGCCCACGTTTGTAGGAAACATAATGCCGCCTGGATGACATCCTTTTACATCATAAAAATATCCATCCTTCCTTCCATCACGGCCCTAGTGGAGGATAGAGTAGCTGAGCGGATGTAGAGTTCACCATCTTTTCTTTTTACCACCACAACCTTGGACTTGACATCCCAAGTTGAGCCAACTTGTTTTGATATACCGCTGTCATTATTTCCAGCATTGTCTCAGAAAGCTGCAGTTTTCGATTGGCATATCCATCCCGCTGTGTGTGGGCTTCTTCTGCGTGCACTGTTGTCCGCTGTCTGCTCTGGCCGCACGTCAAATGATGCAACGCTGCTCGTGGTTTTGCACTTGACATTTTCATGGTTTCTGTGCAGACGAGTCAAAGCACATGAGGTCAGGGAAAGATAGTGTTTTTTGGAAAAATGGAAACTCTGACTTGAGTCATGAAGGCTCATCTTTTTCAGTATACTTTTCTTAACTGTCTTCTGCCTAAAAGTCTGACTTTTTTTGCAGGTGCAGAAAACTTTGGAATTGCACATGAATTGTGAGATGAGACGTTGCTAAATATGAATGTGATGAACATTTTCTGGGACGTGCCAGTGAGCGAATCCAAACAGCAATTTCCTCCCAAAAAACAAATTTGACAAAGCAAATTAGCAGTGTTTTTAGAAGAGGGTTGTCTCCACACACACACACACACACACAAGACAGGCAGCACAACAGCCAGTCATGTGAGTCTGTTCTTCTGATACTGAAGCAACTACAGCCGCTGTGACAGTATCATGTTTATCATGATTCAGCCATGATTCACTCAAATCAGCAGCAAAACAGAAGCAATGTAAAACACTCTCTCACTCTCACACACACACACACACACACACATACACCAGATAGCACGGTGCTGTTGTCTAATGAAGCCAATTAGTGCAGGAATAGTTGTTTCAGTGTGTCACTGACTTGTCACACACAGCAGAAGGATGCTGCCACTTTGGAAACTTCTTTGTAAACCCTCCAGAGGTACCCGGGCGTTAAGGTGGAGAGTGAACAGGCTGCAATAGGTATAGACATACGTGGCCTGCATGTCCCATTAGCAGTGATTCACTGTCAGTCTGTTCCCAGATAGTTGTAAAGGATGATTACAATGTTTGCATCTCCCATAATTACCATTACGTCCATCATTTCATGCACCGCCTGGAAAGCAAACAAAATGACTCTAGTCTAACTTGCAGAACGCGCGAGAAACCCTTGAGAAAGGGTTGTATTGGTCAAAAGTTTCAGGGCTTTAAAAATGTGCTGAAAGAAGTGATATTTGGATGATCAAATTTAAAAATACCAATCAAAGAAAAACAGTGGCGCACTATTAAAGCATCAAATGTTTGTAGAGCTTCACAATTTATTAAAATGTCATTGCCGACGGAGCCTAAATTTATTTCAAATGAGTATTTCTGTATTTCTTCACCTTGAAGATTGCTTATCTTGCTGGATATATAACATTAATACTTAATACTGGTTTTCTAGGGCTATAAAAGAGGTACTAGCAATTTAGTATCACACTTTCATAAGGTTTGGGGACTCAAAATCAGGGAAGGCTAGTATTCTTTAAACCTCTAGTCCCCAAGTTTGGGTCCGGTTTCAAACACAACACCTAATCCTACACTTCCCTGAATGCAACTCATCTTTTTGTTAGAGTGGTAAATGTTTACATATTTAAAACTCCACAGCAATTTTGTAACGACTACAGTTTTTATTCAAGCCCAATCTAAGATGATGACATCACTGTGATGTCATCAGGGTTAATAAACTCACCTTTACACCCAAGATCTATGTTAGTGTTCTCCTTTTAACTTTTGAATCAGCCGAGGTTGGAGTCTGGTGTGTTTGGCTCCTGAATTCTCTGCAGAGCTAAATATATATATATATATATATATATATATATATATATATATATATATATATATATATATATATATATATATATAAAAAAAAATCAAAGAGACATTACAGGCATAAACAGAATCCAGGTAAAACACCAGAGTAACCCTACAAGAGTGGCGACAGAGAATCTAATTTAGGTTGTATTTCGTGTGCACCTGAAGCTTCATTCTGCGGTAAAATGAAACTATTCATTTGAGTATAATGTTTCATTTGCATATTCCACCTTATACCATGCAGCCTGATTTGCATTTCCCCCTTAAGTTAAACCAATCACATTCCCCCCCATCCAGCCACCAATCAGTTCTGCTGCCTGAGCCTCAATCATGTGGATAATGAGCTGTCAGCCTATCACGTTCAGCCTGGGAGCAGAGGGCTGGCACATGATTGGATACTGTGGATGGAGCGTGTCACAGCTTTGGAATTCTGTCTCCACGGTAACTCATTTATTTCATGATGCATTACTTGAGCTGCCAGTTAAACTGTCTGTCACGCTTCCCCTCCTCCTGGCTGTGATTAGTGAGCCGAGCCCGTGTAGGCCACTCTTTCAATGAGTTTGAACCAGTTTGAGGGGCCGGAGCTGATCGGTGGTTGGTGCTGCGTTTAACGCTCATCATCCTGTTTAAAATGGCGCAATCAATTCATTTCAATTGGATTGGCATGATCAGTGAAGTTGCTTGCGGGGAATATGTAAATCCAGACACACTTTCTTTCATTAAGTTGCACTTTGGTGAACTTTGACATGTGAATTTGTGCATGCCGTCATCAGTGTTGACCTTTTTTACATGAATTAGATACAGTTCCTGAATAATACTTTTTTCAAAACCAATTGGATCAAATCCATTTTAACAAAATGACAACATTCATTCATTCATATTTCTTATACAGGAAAGTTAAAAAGTAACATTACATTACAATGTTAAACGGGCCTGACTCAGTTGAAAACGGGTTTGCAGCAGGTTCCTGTTCTGCAGAAACATAAAACATGGTTACAGCACGTCGGGACAGACATTTGTAGAGGACATCGATATGGAAAGACAAATTTAGACAACTAAAACAACAATACAGTTACATAAGGACAAAGACATTTATACAAGACATCAGCTGGGCTAGACAAATACGGACAGTGCAAACAAGGCTTGGACAATACATGAGCAAATTAATTAATGTGTGCATCTGTTAAGAAGGAGCTGTTTGCATGTCTGTTTGAAATATGACATTACACATTGCAGTACAAATCTTTTAGTTTTTCAGCCCCGTTACACCTGTGTGGCACACACTGTAGTTTAGCACACACACACACACACACACACACACACACACATGGGAGCCTTGTCTCTGTGCGTAATGCAGTTTTTTTCCTGCATGCCTCTAGGACGTCTAATGTTAGACAGCCATTCACAAGCGTTATTAGCTTTGGCTCACTGAAGCTGATGGGATATTGAAATTTGGTATTGAACGGCATTTTTCAATTCTCAATACTATCTAGGCAATTAGGTCGGCGCCTAAAAGTATTGCAGTTCCACGTCCAGCCCTAAATATAGGTCATTTCATATCTCAATACAGATGTATTTCACGATATAGCATAGTTTTCTGTTTAAAAAAAAAAAAAAAACATTCCTGTGTGAATTAAATACTTGACAAATAAAGACTATTGAGTATTTCCTGATTTATATATAACTTTTGTGCAAAATGAACATAACGTGAAGGATCAAAACGGAAAGCGGTGTCCAAATGAAGTCAATGTAACGCAGTTCAACAATAAACAATATAGAAAAATATACTGTACATAGTAGACATTTTTTGTTTTGATGATATATACATCGTCATATTGTCCAGCCCTAATCCAAAACAGAGGCTCATAGGACATAAACTGGAGCCTGTTGAAGGAAGGGCTCTGATGTCCACTTGGACATGTTCCTATTTTTGATCTTGAAGCTCCAAAAACTGGTCCTGTTTCCTGCCGAGCTCAGCACGAGTCTCTGGAACCATGAATGAAAAGGAAAACACCTGTTGGACAACATGATTGAAATCATTATTACAATAATAGGATGTTTTTTTCTCCTCACGATCTGCTAGCTGCCTGTCCCCTGAACACACTGTAAAAAACATCTCCTCACCAAACAGAATTATTATTACTAGACAGAAATGTGTAAATCAATAAGATTCCTGTTATCACAATATGACTTTAGTAAAAATAGATCATATTGCTCATCCCTAACGCCGCCATCAAAACAAGGAGATACGGATTCCTGTTATCACACTCTTCTCATCCGGCTTTTAGTAAAAATAGATCATATCACTCAGCCCTAACGCCACTGCTCGTGTTTTGAAGAAGAGAGTTTGTTGATGAATGGGTTGCTTGTTTCTACAGAGGACACTTTGTCTCTGTCCTACACGCTGTCCCTATAAACTACTAGAATGGACTCACATGTCACCACAGAGCGTTTTCGCTGTCACTCTGACAGCTGCTGGTCGGATGATGGATCAGCGGTGAACAGTTTGAGCAGCTTGACACTCAAAATATGACAAATCATGTAAATCAACTTTTACATATTCCAGATCTTGTCATTTGTTTTTTTAAATTCAAAGCCAGATCAGTTTGTTAAAAACAAGCATCTACTGTATATGCTATTAATATATATTTATATTATTGTCTTTACACTTGTTAAAGCACTTTGAAACTTGTTTTTGAAAAGTGCTCTACAAATAAAGATTATTATTATTATATTAATTTACATTCCTGCTGTTCAAACAAACAAAGCAATGTATTTAACTGGTTGGAGCTGCACATTTCAGAAGGTGGCAGACAAACTTCAGTCACAACCGTCAACCAAAGCAGGACTTAGTGGGTGGAACTGTTGATACTGTTGTAGAACTACTGTTATTGAAATATAATATGTTAATACTCCTTCTAGCAGTGATGATTAATATAGGCTAGCAGGGCGAGCAAGGTAGATTCTCCTAAGTTTTCTCTCTTTCTCTCTCGCTCTCTTGCTCGCTCTATTAGGGAACAGATTCATTTCTTCAGTGTATTTATAAGCACACACACTGTCTTTATTGTGTGTGTGTCTTTTCCTTGTTTGTTTTTTGCACTTCTTCATCAGCAGCTGGAAAACTGGGACAAACTCAGAAACCCAGTGTGTGTTGAGTGTTTTCTGTCTGCAGCAGCTGTTTGTATGTCTCCAGGCAACTAGACACCGTCTCTCTCTCTCTGTGTCTCCCTATTATTGTCTCACCCCTCTGGTTTGACAGGGGTAAATTGGGACCCTCGGCCAATAAAGCTCCAGTTTCCAAGATAAGATATTCATTACATTCATTAACTACACCCCTAGTCTGTGGTTTCCATTGCTTGTGGCAGAGTCCGCCATTCCCGCGCTGCATGGGAGGGATTCACAGGAAACGGCGCAGCATGTAATCCAGTGTTACTGTTAGATTTCAGCCTCACTCAGGGTGTTTACAAGCAGTTTCAAAAAACAATTATTTTTGGATTAAAGCAATACCTCGGTTTCTCAAACCGTGGTTAAAATCTGAGTTCTCATAACGGGGTTAACAGACCTAGAGATTTCCTTTTGGTAACCGAGGGATTGCATGTATACATATATTAAACGTCCGTGCCCCTCCTTACTCCGCTGGATTGGTTTTCACTTGGAAATAATCCGTCATCCATGTGACCGTCTTACCATTGCTATGATACAACACACAACAGCGGTGCTTGGATCAGCAGCAGCGGAACCTACGGTCCATCTGTTTCTGTCCCTGCCAAGCAGCGGACAACGGGAGATGGCTCAACATTTACGGGTTGTCTCGGTAAAGAAGTGGAGGGAAGGAGCCTTAACGTTACAGATTATGAGCCAAGCAAAGATGTCAGGCATCTGGCGAGAGAACTGGACTTTCCTACGCTGTGATAAAATGTGTGAAAGAAATATTAAATGGTTACATTTTACACATTTTTGGTGTAATTTTAACCCTTGTATGGTCTTTGGTATGGTCTAAATTTTTACAAGAAGAAAAATAGTATAAGTTACATTTTTTTTTCTACCTGAAAATCAACAGCCTTACCCTTATTTTCTGTGATAAACATGTATTCCTGACTCAATACAGAACATTATTCTGGATATGACCACTTTTTCCAAAGATAAGAATATTCACATAGTGGATTTTAACATGAATTATAACCTTATGACAAAAAAATGAATCACACTTCCATTTTTAATTGTGTGCTAGTAGACACTGATTGCATTCCCTGAACATATACAGTATGTTTTCTCAATTGTTTGAAATTGCATATTTGTTTATAGATTATTTTATATTTAAAACCCCAAATAAGTCACGGGTCACTTTTGACCCGAGGGATGCGAGAAGGTCCTGAAATTGAAGACGATACAGGGGTTAACATAGCTAGGTCAATCGAAAATAAAAACAAACCTTATACCGACTAGTTGGAAGACCGCCACCTACTGCACCGGCGGTAGACTTACGCCCACAATCCATCCCATTCTTCCCCACTCACGTACACGGGGAGAACTGGCATAACCCGGTTATTCACTTAACTGAGGGAAGACCACTGCTGGGCATTTAACACCCTGTTTCTGTTCCCTCTCCTGCAGCTGTACCAGAGCAGACTGAAATATTTCAGCATAGATAGGTTGCCGTGACATTTGGCGCCGATATCCAGGACGCCGAGACGATGAATCCTTCTGACGTTGGTGATCCTCCGACTTTTCATTCGGCGTCACATTAAGGCTGACATTCTTTGTTTTGCGTGAATTGTCTCCATAACGGTTAGATATATTGACATGAAATTTGGTTCATACCCTAATTCATGTTGTCTTGAAGTCAATTGTAATAACTTTGGCGATCCTCTGACTGTTCATTTAGCACCATCATCAGGTCAACATAATAATAATAATAATAATAATAATAATAACACCACTTTTGGTCTGCAGAACTAAAGACAGTCCCATCAGACTCAGCTGTACGCTGTGTTTACTGCAGAACTAAGATGGTGAATATGGTAACCATACCTGCAGCAGACTCTCAGTGTAGTTGGGTTATTTGGCTGCTTATTGAGGTGGTAGTGTCAGCAGTAAAGCTAATTAAAGCAGTTGTAATTCCAAAATAATATCTGCCAAACACACAGGAACCATAATGTAATACTTAGTGCACGTTTAACTATGACATCACAATGCATGTGTCTGTGGTATAAATCCACTGCTGTTGTTGCTGTCTGAAATTTTTAAGTTTTGAATGTATTTCCTAGCACACACATATATACACACAGACACACACACACGCAGAAAGACACAAACATACACACACACAAAGTAAGCTGTTTGCCAGGCTATGATTACAGCGGGAGAATGGATAGAAAAAGAAATGAAAGGCAGAGTTGCTAAGACATGGCTTACAGACTGATAAGCTGATAGTGTGTGTGTGTGTGTGTGTGTGTGTGTGTGTGTCGACACAACCCTCTTTTCTAAAAACACCGCTGCGTTCTCCTAGCAGGAGTGTTTCTGGCATTCTAGTTATAATAAAAGTATGTGTGTGAAAACATCTGAGTCAGTGTGTGTTTTACATTTACTGGCAGTGTGCTTTTTCTGTGTGTGTGTGTGTGTGTGTGTGTGTGTGTGTGTGTGTGTGTTATGCCTCACTACACGAATCATGTGATGATTGACAGCTGTCAAACTGCCGTGATGTCATGGTTTGCTCAGATGATTGACTGTTTCAGACAGCGGTCCATGTGGAGGAACTAAACGTACAAACTGAGACTTGAAGTGTTGCCGGGAGTTTTTTTTAAAAAGATTAATTGTGCAACTCGTTTCATTAATAACAGATTGAGGAAAATCTGTGTTTAATAGATAAGATAAAGACCTGGCCAGTAGTTGTTGAGATATCTAACATTAAACCATCATAAATGCACCACCTATTTTGTCCTCTCTGTGAGCTCTACTTTCACGAATATATATTCTCTTTCCTCCTCTATTTTTTTTTTTTTTTGTGCTGTATGAAAATTCATTTTAAAGAGAAAACTTGAATTAAACTGAGCCAAAGAAAAACTCTAGGGAATAGCCTGTTGTCTCTGCATGTTATCCTGTAACGCCGATGAAGGTCCCTGCAGCGGAAATGCCAAAGATTGTAATTTAAAATTTAAATGAGGACCTGAGGACCCCCCCCCATTTACTAGAGAGAAACGCCTCTTCTTCTTCTTCTTCTTCTCTTCTTCTTCACCTTTCTTGTGAAAAACAATCTGGCTTCTGTTATAGTGAGAAAGCTCACCTTCTCACCTCCCCCCCCTTTCTTTGCTATTATAGTCAAGTTTCTTTCTACCAATTTCCTGCTCCTTCTCTTTTTATGTTCCCTTTTTACTTTAAACACCTATCTACATTAATTTATTTTAATCTTGCTGTTTTAGCTCTGCTTTTGGTCTCTACAAACTTTTGAAGGAAATATTTCTAAATGCTCCATTATGGTATGTTCACCACCTAGTCTGTAACTGTTGTACATTAGCAGTGTATAAAGATATTTTAGGAGAACGGGTTGAAACAGCAGACAGTGCAGCACTACTTTTTGTGGTGTAGATTCTCCAAGAAATGTAAACAACTTTAGGCTAAAAACAAAACCGGGGCTCAGGTGCATCCCACAGCTGACTCGCTCACTCCAGGCAACATTACACCGAATTACTGTATCACTCAAAGCATCATGGGAACCTTTTTTGACATTAATAAGGCTCTGCATGTCCCATCAACATAGTGCTTGTATACCTGGGACACTATCTGTACATATACACATATTTAGTGTTTTGAAAACCTGTGGACACACAAAAACATACCCATAAAATATGTCCTAGAACATGTAAACTACAACTAACATGCCAAAAGTATCTGAGAAGCTAACTACTACTACTAACGACACTAAGAGTCTGCAGCCATGCTAGCAGCTCTGTGAGCCGGTACTCAGGCACAACTGCACTGTGAGCTAATTGCTAACATCGGTATGTTTAGCAGGTATAAAGGTACCACGCTCACAACGGTCGTGTCTACATGGTAATCCAGGGATTTGCGAAAAACTCATGAGACTCACTGACAATTTACAATTACAATTCATCCTGAGGGGAACATGGACATGTGAAGGATTTATCCTCTGGGCAACATAAATGAATTAGCAAAGTGTCATTTTGATCTCTGGAATAGTATTTAAAGGTGCCCTGCCATACGTATTTCATTACTTTGTGGTAATGTCAAGACAAAATTCCTTTGTTACCTTGTTTCAAGCTATTGTAGCGTGGTACAGAACGCCTGCAGGAAGACTCAGCTCCATTTATGCTGAGCTGTTTGACTCTGATTGGCTAACAGCTAGCCAATGAGAGCCTGGCTATCAGCATCCTTTACCCAGCACATGTGGACTATTTCACTTGACTATTTGTCCGGCAAGGTTGCTCCACTTTAACTGAGGTTTGACATGTAATTACCTCTCTAATAAAAGGTAAAGTCCTTCTTCAGCTCCTCCTTCAATGTTATTCAAAGTTTCTTTGCTCAAAGGAATTCTATTTTTCCTTCTTTTCATCTCCTCCTCTGTACTCTATTTCTTTCTCCATGTCTTTCCTCATCTCTCTTTCTGCTCCCCCCTCTCTCTCTCTCTCATTCAAATAAATGTAGAGTTATATCTAAAGACTCCATATATCCATGTTGTGGGCATAAAAGGATAATTTGGCAGGTTTTTAAAATGACTCATGAGTTTAATTTTAACCGAAAATGGGATCTGCTCTGATGCCAGCAGTCATTCTGTCAGCTTTTTATTTAAATCTCACTGGATGAATTGGACTGGTGGGGTGGTGTTATTAATGGAGGAACCCATTCAGTGTGTGTTGAAAAGCCATAATGCGTTGTTTTGTGTGTGCTTTTCAGACTTGTTGGCGGTGCCCAAACATCCCTACGCCGCCATGGAGAACTGGGGGCTGAGCGTGTTTGTGGAGCAGAAGATCCTATTGGACGCCGAAGTGTCGTCGGCATCCTATCAGATGGAGCTGACCATGGTGGTCGTCCACGAAATCTGCCACCAGGTAGGGACATTTAAAAAATAATTACGGACTGTTGGCTTTAAATCTTGGCAATCGGATCACAAGTGGACAGCACAAAATACATTGTGATCGATGACTCAGTCCACTTGTAGAGTGGTTGGCCTGGGACATATCTTTGTGTAATATACAGACTGATGCCATGAAATGGCGTATGTATGACATGTTATGTTATCAAGACGCATCCTTGCTTTTTAGTGTGTTTATCAACGCCGTTTGGCCGCCATTGACTTACATTACCTTGCAATAGTGTGTGTGAATTCATGCCGTAGCGAGTAGTATGAAAGGGGAAAATGGTTGGTCAGGGAGGTGGATGGGTAAAACAGAGGACTTTCATCCAGGAGACCAGGGATCGTGTCCATCGTATCATGTTTCCAAAACTCAGCTGTCTACTTACTAAACCCAACCAGTTCTTCGTTTCCTAAACTGAACTGTCGCTTTCTTCTCGCGGTATCACAGCGTAGACATACACTGGGATAGCTCAAAATGCAGACTCATAACACGCCACTCAGCTTAAGAAAGTCGCCGTGTAGGTTTACGCAGAGTCATGATGTCATGTTGTAATGTAAATTAACAAGGTACAAAATGCAGATTGTATGTTCCCTGGCATGGACTGAACCCAGCGCTGTAACCAAGCCTGAACCTGCTGCTGTGAAATTACTTTTATATTCAGCTATGTGTTACTTTGACTTTTAATGGAAAAAGTGGTTGTTGTTTTTTAACAGCTGACTTTTCCTTTTAACGGATGCAAATGATCCTGTGTGTGTGTGTGTGTGTGTGTGTGTGTGTGCTTTTACAAAAGCTCCTCGGGCAACAACAGCAGAGGAGATGATCCTGTTTTTACAGTACGACATTGGATACGTGACAAGCAGACAAACGCAATGAAGCAGAAGAAAAATTAAAGGTTTCAGTCAGTAAAGAGAAGCAGGAGAGAGGGCGCGTAAGGCGGGCGAGCGGGCTAAAATGACAAAAAAAAGAGAGAGAGAGACTGTAGGAGACTGAGAGACTAAGAGGCTAGGAAACAGAGTGAAGGAGAGAAAGAATGGAGACGACGTTTGTTGAAGGAGAACCAGCGATACAAAAGGATGATCAACGACAGAAAGAGAACACAACGACAGAAAGATATCCAAAAAGATCCTTGTTATCATGTTGAGTGCTCTGTGTTTACGTTAGAGATCTCCAGGCTTAAAACTAAAGGAGGCTGACCTTTAAATTTGTGTCTTCTACATCCATTTTTTACACTCTCTCACTTTGGACTGAATATCTGTGGTGTTATTTATTTAGGGAAAGGAAAGGGCCTTCTCAAATTGAACTCGTGTAAATAACATTGTATGCTCATGATTTAAGATTTCCCTTCATTGGACATAAGGAGCCCGAACCATGAAAAACACACGTTCACCTTGACGTATTGGAGTGGCAGCAGAAATCACAGGGTATCTTAAAACCTGCACAAATAAAACCTAAGCTATCTGCATGGCTAGATGTGAAAGAGTGTTCTGTAATGTGTGGGCGAACTGGCCATTTAACTGCCCACATCAGCCGAAGCAGTGTCGTAATCATTGGGCTGTATGGACTCATTTCAGTGATGCAAAGGAAAGGTTCAGTGTAAATATTGCGGGGCCTATGGCTGACTGAAGAACACGTCGTTTTGATTTCATTTCCTTCAGGATGTGGCTCACATTTCTCTCTGCTGAGTCTGGATGAACGTTAGCTTCAGGCTACTGCTGGTGTGCAGCGGAAAAAACCGACTGAATAACTAACAAATTAAGCTGTAGAGTGTGATGCTCTGCAGTGTATTAAGTCATAAATATTATTAGACACGTCATACAAAATGCAGTGTTTTTGACTCTTGGGTTTGGTCTTTTTATGCATCTTGGTTCATCTGTGTTAGTTGAGATGGGGTAGTGAGGAAAAAAAGGAAGTGATAAAATAATTTTATCTGCTGCTTTGCACTCCATTTCATCCTAAAGCCATCAGACACACACACACACACACACTCACAAAGCAAGAACAAGTTTGAGACTTTCAATAATAAAGAGTTCACTTGTAAGAAGTATGGAAAACATAAACTAACTTTTATTCTAAAATCTGTTTAGAGAAGTGCTTTAGCTGTACATGGTGTGAGAGGGAGTGAGTGAGTGCATGCTAAGTATTCATGTTGTGCGGACAACAATCACTTTACAAAGTCTAATTGTGGGGATTTCTTTTGATAAATAATAGTAATCAAAGTTAGTCTATGATTTAGGTGTTGCCCATCCAAAATGCATTAAAGGATTGTAAGTCAATGCCCTCACATGCATGGAAATACAGTTTGTGTGTGTTTTCAATTGGCATCTGTCGGCTTATCCTCTCCTGCTGCTGCCATGTTTTATTTCAACATCCATCAGAAACAATGATTTGAAGACCTAAAGAGGGAAATTATAATTAAAGAATTATTCATATCTGATCGCCTTTCTAATGTCTTTCTAAACTAATCTGAGGGATTTTATTTTCAGGTTATTTGCAGGCTGCTGTGTGGACTCTGGAATCGTTATGTAGGCTATACACGATGACTTTAATGTCAGGCTGGTGATCAAAAGTGGAGCTGCTGTATTGTTGGGTATACAATATGCTGCTGTTGTTGACAGGTTCAGGGTGCATATCATGAATGCTGCTGCTGTTCTCAGGTGAACAGATGGAGAACATGTGGACTGAAATGTGAGCAGACAGCTGAGAGACACAGATGAATTTATACAGTCAATGAGTTTAGACACTGAAATGAACACAGCTGCTGTTTACCAGTGTCAAAGAGCCGTAAGTGCAGTACTACCAATGGCCACTAGGGCTCCAGATATGCTTATTTATACTATACTGTACTACTTGTCCAAAAGTTTCTTTCACGACACATTTGGCCTCAGTTGCTAAGTTCATGTGTGTCTTGGTGGAAATATTTAAACTATTGTTCCAATAATTAACCTGTTTGGTTTTTTTTGGCCACTTGGGGTTAGCAGAAACAAGTTGTAAACACAACATTAACATATTATCTTTAAAGTTGGTATCTGAATAGTGGTTGCAATGGGGGTTACGGAACATGTTACTTTTGCC
Organism: Etheostoma perlongum; assembly: GCA_026937815.1. Lineage (NCBI taxonomy): Eukaryota > Metazoa > Chordata > Actinopteri > Perciformes > Percidae > Etheostoma > Etheostoma perlongum. The sequence goes on along the minus strand of CM049393.1, from coordinate 8,469,107 downwards.
AAATCAGTTATTTAGTTACGTTTTCCAAAAAGCAATATGTTACTTTTAAGATGGCATCTTTCCCTGTATCTTTTGTTGGCACAAAAAAAGTTTCTTTTGTTAATGCACCGATTCCTTCTTCTTGGTGGGTAGCTGCGTACTAGTGGAAGGTATTCCATCCTGCGGTTGTGTCAGTGTGCATGCAAAGCTCAGCTAGCAAGATAGTGAGGAGCGCCTTTACAATATTTAGAATTTGTAGGAGAAAAGGACAAGAATGTCAGAGGGAAAGGCTCTACTTCAGAGTTACTGTTCTCTGTTGGAAAGGCTGTAATGTGACAAGTTACTTTTTATTGGTCGTTATCTTATGTTAAAAGTAACGTTACCCAAACCTGTCCAGCAGTTACAGAGCAACAGGATCATTCATCTAGATCAGTCTCTAGACCTAGACCTTCCTCAGCGTCATAGACTAGTGTCCACCTGATGTTTGGTGACGATAGCAGGTGTCTTTATGTCTTAAACAGGACATGTGGCCTGGTGTGGTCAAGTGATTCAGGCAGGTGATACACACATAGCAGATTACAGATGATATCTAAGGTTATTTATAGAGGTCAAATATAGTGTGTGTGCCCAGAAGCCCGGGTGTGCACACGTAATCATAGGTTAAGTAAAGGTGTATTTACTGGTTTTACATGTGGAGCAGAAGCTTGTCTACAGTTGTGTGCAAAGAATAAATGTGTGCTCACCGTCCAGATGTGTCTACATTAGAGCTGTAACAATTCAACATTTTTGCTGTACAATTAATTTTCCCAGAAATTGTGATTAACAGTATAATTGTCTCTTTCAGTCACATAATCATTTGTGTTACTTATTTTAAACAAATTGAAGTTTTGAATGAATTCCAGGATACATCTTTAGGTTATACAGTATATCACCACATATGTTATGCGACTCATATAATACACAGCTTATGAAGTAAGCCACGCCTATTATGAGATTTGGGTTGATATTTTGTCTCCACTGAACCTTCAGTCTCCACTGAACACTGCTACAACACACACTAGTTGACCATCATCTCCAAAAGAACTACTTCCTGTCCCTGTCCTACTTCCGGTCCCTGTTGTGCAGATATTCCACAAGTGTCCCTGGTCTAGAAGAAGTCTCCCAGCTGGTCCTGCCTTGGACTGACCAAAGCTGGAGAAAGAGTTATCTAGCTGATGGGATCTTACCGAGCTACTGAGCATGTGCAGCTCCCAACAAAGATAGGATAGAAGTGAGATGTCTCACTCTGTAGCTAAAACAAGAATATGGTGTTTTTTGAAAATGAAACCATTTAAATGTATTCTGGTACAACCTCAAAATACAATTATGAACCTGAAAATGAGCAGAATATGGGCGCTTTAAGAATTTACCTAATGTTAGCAATTAATTGTGGTTAAACAAAGAAACCGCGATTATGTAAAATAATTGATATTGAATAGACAATTATGCAATCATTGTTACAGGCCTAGTCTACGTGTGTGCAGTAAAATGAAGACACAGAATCAGTACCTTCCATCAACGTCTCTGCAACAAAAAGCACCGACACACATCTTGTTTGCTAGGGAAGGCAGTTAGTTTATTTCTATCAACTGTTAATTAAAACAGAAAGAAAAACACTGGGACGAGATTCAGGAAAACAGATTTCCTCTCTTCATCTGTTCTCTCTCTCTCTCTCTCTTATTAATTCAACCATATGCAGGAGGAAATAGCACAGTGTGTATTCTGGATAGCTGACAGCAGAGTCAGGGGTTTTCAACACACACACACGCACACACACACTATATTGGTATCACTGCACTTATGAGAATCCCCGGCGGACGTACTGCATTCTCTTCACATATACCGTAGCAATAACCACGTGAAGACCCTAGCTGCATATCTTAATAATCACCAAAACCCAGTCCAACCCCTAGAGGAGAGGGAATTCAGTCTGAAAATCATGAGAATTGTTTCAGCTCAGTATTTACCGACCAGCTGAGCAATGGTGAGTGCAGCCCAGTGGTGCATCGGTGTTACAGCCCACTTGAAACGATGTCTGTCTCGGACCTTTTATTGTTATTGGTGTACCTGACGAAGTGTCTCCCTCAGCTTTATAAACGTCGGCTTCAAGGCCCGGGAAGGTTTTGATGAGTTCACTTGTTACGGTCTGCAGCTCCTCCTACTGGTTGGAGTGAGACTGTTGCATTTCTTCCAAAGTTAACAACGTAAACCAAAGTATGGAGAAATGGGGTTGGTGTTGGCGGCTTGAGAGTATTTCTGATAAAATGTTTGATAAAACACCTTTGAAGGATTTTCCCATATGTGCACGTTAATTATCTGAACATTGTGACCTTCCTGTTCTCTTCACTGTAACAAAGGCATCCAGCAGTGACAGCTTTCATGCTTCACGCTTCGTGGCCGCTCTCATCTTGATAAACCTCCTACTTTGACAAAATGACTCGACTACAGACGGATTTTAATTCTGTTTGTGATGCCATGATGGTTAAGGACATTAAATGCTTTATTATGTAAATGACAAAAAGAGATTTGGTTGTTAAATCAAGTTCCCAACATCACACTGTGTCACGCCTTCGAATGGGCAAGTAGCAGTATGTGGTCCAACAGAACTCTATATACAGTTCAAATGTTACACTTGGTCCTCACAAGGACACAAGAACAAGAGTACACACAGTGTGTGTGTGTGTGTGTGTGTGTGTGTGTGTGTGTGTGTGTGTGTGTGTGTGTGTGTGTGTGTGTGTGTGAGAGCTGTCAGGCGGTATATTTCTCTCTGCAGTGTTTTGGTTTAAAGTGGATAATTTATTACTGCAGACCATGTTTGCATAGAGTTCATTAGAATACGAGGAGCCATAAATCATCTCATTGTTCTCTTTTTCTTCTCTTTTTATTTTAGTTTCTCTCTCTCCCTCTCTCTCTCTCTCTCCCCCCTCTCTATCTGTTTATGTTTTATATTTGACTCACGCCGACACTCAGCTTTCCTTCTCCATCAGTTCAGTCTCGAGGTCGCCCATTTCTTCCATCTTTGGTTGTTTCCTGTCAGCTTTGACCTTTGACCTCCTGGCTATTGGTTGTGATGTTGTTGATCTGTAACATCTTGAAAAAGGGTTTGAGGAGCTATTGTTTTTTTGTTTTGGCCACCACTTCTTTTATCTTAAAGAGTTAACATTCAACTCATGGTACATCTTGCAGGACAAATTCAATGAAATGTCTGAAATCTGTAAACGTGTGAAGCTTTTTTAAATAACCAAACTTGTAGTCCGTTAAAACAATGTGCTGACAGGAATGTTAACAGTTTACTAAACCAAAAAGAAAACCTCTTTTGCATTGTCATAATTTTAAATGTAATTTGAGCAAAATCATGCTTACACTGAAACATTAAGGTCGTGCATCATGCACATTTTACACACTTGTATTTTAGGTTTCTACCAGATTAGGTTCAAAAACCACCTTCTCTTTTAGACTTACACTAAGGCTATATAACTATATTTAGAGATATTAAGTAACATTTGTGAAACCTTTTTTTCTGAAATCTGAAGAGGGCCTCTGAGAGTATTTTCTGCTTTATTAAACTGGACACCAACGTCTACCTACAGCCCTCTCAGAGCTGAGGGCAGGCAGGAGGGTTTAATCAATATTACTGTGTGAAAGGAATAGTTATATTTAGTGTGTGTGTGTGTGTGTGTGTGTGTGTGTTGTGCTGCCTTCTGCTCATGTCCAAGGCTAATTAACAGACCATAAACAAACACTGACCACTGTGTGTGTGTCACACTCAAAAACACACTCACATGCCATGTACTAAATGAACTATAACAAACCACAGTGAAACAAAGTGATGCTATGTATATATGTCCCGGAAGTACTTATTTTAACCCAAACCACAAACGTTTTTCTAATCCTAACCAGTGGCATTTGTGCCTAAACTTTTTAAACTGTCACCAGCATCACATACCAGTGGCCGGTCGCTGTTAAACATCATATTTCATAAAATATCATACAAACTCGATAAGAAAACGTTGACCTAATTCTATATTTTCATTTTCAATGAATCCACTGAATGTAACAGCTAACAAGTACTGTGTGTGTGTGTGTGTGTGTGTGTGTGTGTGTGTGTGTGTGTGTGTGTCAAACCATAATAAATCTTCCTACGTGTCATAAAAACACTTCAATGAGCCACACACTTGCACTCTGTGGAACGTTCCTTCATCACCAGAAACAAACACGCTGTAGTTTATTTTGACCATCCTGCTGCTACTTTACCCACTAGAGCACCATATTTGGATTAATGCGCTGCTGAAACAAAATGCCCTTTCTAAGATTCATGATTAGGTAGAAACCAAAGGGTTTGGGGCTGACAGACACAGTTGGACTAGTTGGTTTAAGGCTGTTGGCAATATGCAAAATATAGAGTAAGGGCAGTCTCATGCTTAAATAATAAAAATATGATTCAACCCTAATGCACTTTTTTTTCATATTTTATTTAAGGTAGACCATGATTCATTCATGTTGTGTACATGTTTATGTAGGATAGTTTTTATTGGGTGGAGTTGTGGCTCATGGAGGTGTTTTGTATACGTCGTTCAGTACAGTAGGGAGAGTTCACCATTTAGCGTTACATATTGTAATTCTGTTCGTTGTCTGTCTGTCAGGCTGAAGCGTTTCACTTTGTTTCTTTCTGCTTTTATTTCCATTTAATTGACAGGGCACGTTAAAACGCATGCATGCACGGACATGTGTAGTTTTGTTGTTGTAAATCAAAGGTTTCATGGTTGTGACAGATTGGTTTTGCCAGCCAGCTTTATATAGCAATTCAAACATCACACACACACACACACACACACACACACATCGTGAATAATGGGAGTGCGGCAGAACTGTAAGGAACAAGAATACAAAGAGAAACGAGTCACAGAGCTGAACACACTCTTTCTGATGAACTGTCTCCCTACACAGATCTGTCTTTCTGTCTCACCCCCCTTTCTTCTGTCTTCTAGCAGGTTACAGACCAGTAAAACCTTTGCACCACTGAAATATTTTGGTTGGTCACACAATTGTCAGGGCGGCAAATGAACTACCCTACTACTTTTAAATGCAAATACACTGTACAAGAGGTGCAGCAGGTATAATGGTTATATTAGGGTTGACACGACTAAAGAGAAACGCTGAAGAAATCGGACCATACAGCCTCCTTAGCCTTGACCCAACTGGTTTAGACCTCAGCAACAAGGCTCTTTTCCTGCCTCCCACTGGCCTACAGCTCTTTAAAAACCATCTCATTCAGAACTCTGCATGAAGGGTCCTAGTCTTGATCCCACTCATGGATCTGATTGGTTCATAAGTTATCCAGATGCAGGGTTTTTATCCTGGATCTACCTGAAGTGTCAAGAAGACTATTATTCCAGGTCCAACTAGCGCAGTTCTTTTTAGCAAGGCTTAAAGCCTGGGTCCAGCTGGTCTACAACTGTTTAGACCTGTGCATCTCATAGCCCTTAGACGCCCTCCTTGACTCCTCCAATTGCCTCCCTTCCTAGTCCCTCCCACCAAAGAGGCATGGGAGAGACCGAAGGAAGGAGACACGCATGGGAGGAGACATGCAACGAGCGAATGTGTTTTAGAGGGATGAGATGTCCTTTTCTCTGAAGCGTCACATGAATTTGTCAGCTGTATGGGCAGATTTAGCAACTCCTTCAGCTGCCTGCCTTCTGGGAAGGCTGCTCTCGTGTATCCTCACCTTTAGCTCCTCGATGCTCGGTCCTCAGGGTAGAAATAAGAGCTTTGAGACGGCCTTCACCGGGGAAGGACAGAACAACTTCCGGTTCAACTGAGGAGTCAAGGAGCTGTCAGATAAGGCTATGAGATGCAGACTCAGTCCTATACCAGGTCTAAGTAGTCCAGATGAAGTGACGTAAGCCCTAATCCAACTGGCCAGGAAGATGCAGGATGCAGCGTAAGCTATTATCCAAATCAATGTGTGTCAACCCGACACTGTTAAATCCCCAATCTGCCAGTCACAGATTAATTAAGCAGAAAGTTTGAGACTGTGTTGCGACTGTTATTCATATGTTAATTTCCAATTTAGCCAGTCAGGGTTGAAGACACTGTGAAAGTTGTTCTAGTGTCACAGATGTGTAGATGTAAACAGTATTTGTGCCAAGACTAATTTTGTGTTGGCTGTCATGGAGCTGTGATGAGCTCCATCAGAAAATCAGATTCAGTCCATCTGCTGAAGAAAGGATGAATATTTATCAACAAGGGTCAGACGGAGGGAGGGAGGGAGGAGAAGAGGAGGATGATCAAAGGCACAGATCTGCTTTGTTCTGGAAGAGACAGAAAGACAGAGGTGAAGGAAGGAAAGATTGGAGCTGTTATGACAAAGTAGGGTTTGTCTATTCTGCTTTTTCTTCTTGTTTTGATTCAGTGCGTCATTGCATAATTTGTTTCAAATTCTATAGTTTAAGCTTACCAGCGACCAAAATTCAATTTACGAAAATAAAGAAGCAGTCCATTACCCTGCTGCGTCACTGTAACATGTTTTACACCAGCACTGTTTGTTGTTGCACCAGAATGTCTCCCAGGAGAAGCCCTGGAGCAAAGACTAATATGTAACAAGCTTCCACTTTAAGGGCGCTTTCACACCTGCCTCATTCAGTTTGGCTCAATCACACGCAAGCTTTGTTTGGGCAGGTGTAAATGCAGCAATCACACTCAGATGCTCACCTACAGCGGACCAAACAAGCAAACCGAGACCTGCTAATGAGGTGGTCTTGCTACGCTTTCAGTTGAACTCCGGAGCGGTTCGTTTGTGGTGGGAACGTGATCCGTCCTTGAACCGCACCAGCTATATATACCCCACGAGTCTGAGCTAATGGCTCCTGCAGTCAGTTGTGCTTGGAGATTTACAATGCGGAAGATCGTGCAATCTGTAGCCGCTTTAGAGTGCGGTCGAGCTCGGCATCATTCGTATTTCCGTGGTCAAACCATCCGCCGCTACAGACACAGAGGAGATGGACGGCGGCAGAGAACAGCCGAGTCTCGATGACCAGAGCAGACGTAGCAACGTCGCTCTGGAAACAATGTTTGATTATTAAAATGAAATGAGCTGGTTGGTTGATTGGACCTTCTTCCTGTGTTTACTTTCTTGCTCCCCCCAACACATCTGACCAATAAGCGGAGTGAATGTTGTTGTGTGGTTTGTAATGACACATTTTGGTAGACTTGGTTTTTAATGAGTGTTTTACTATAAGGGGTCAAAGCAAACTGAAAATGGAAACACAACCCTGATATTTCTTGGTCATGGATTATATTTATCCTTAGATACTTACAGACCGCACTACCCTCTAAATGGTGGCGGTTATTGAGGCTGTGTGCACCAGGGAAGCAAGGTGTGCAGGCCCTATTCAAGGCTGAGAAATACTGCCACTTCCTGTTTTGGGGGATGGGGGAGATAGATACTCTGCTAATGAAGACGCTGGCTTTTAAAGCACTAAATCAACGGCTGGAAATAGTCTTCACCCTAACCTTTCTGGGTATTACTGCTAACATGTCACCATCATCTGCATATCGACTCATCCAGCAGACACTGGGACACATTATCATCCCTTTGTTTTGTTTTGGGCTCCACCAACTCCCAAGAAAAACATCACAATCTTTAGCTGGTAGATGCTAGTTTTTTAATTATTTAAATATTTTTTAATTATAAATGCTATTAATCTTCGGCTTTCATTGGGAAGGCGTAGTTTCAGAGTAGTCTAAAATAGGAAAATAATGCTCATATGATTTTGATATTATTTTGGAGCACTCACTGTACACACACACACACTCACAGTGTAGTTTTCAAAGTTTATTGGACCTAGACAATCGTGTGTGTGTGTGTGTGTGTGTGTGTGTGTGTGTGTGTGTGTTTTCTGCTCAGCATTCACCCGTCATCTGTCTCTGGTATTTTCTTGGCTTTTACTAAATCTTATCGAGAGACTTCTTTCCATCCCTCCATCCCTCCATCTCTCCGTCTCTCCATTTCCTGACTCATCATCTTTCCTCCTGATGTCTGACTTTTCTCTCCAGAATCTTCCGCCTCAGCAGTCTTTCGGGTTCAGCTTTGCATAGTTTCCGTTTTTGGCTTCCCCCCCCTCTGCAGTTTACAGACCCAACCCACGATGCATGCGCGTAACCACAGCAACAGCAGTACATTAGCAACCCGACTCGACTTCCCCCGGCAGAAATGGCCGACGCACTGTAGGCTCTTTTTAATGTTTTAATGAGGCTGAAAAAAGGATGAGAGATGACAGGAGAGCTAATTAAGACAAAGAGTGTTGTAGAAACCACAGAAGGCGTCATTTTTAATTATTCCAGAAGTAGTAACAGCTATAGAGGATTAGGTCTCTTCATAGAGTCTGTCACCACAAAACTAAACGTCTTTCTCCAGTGTAAAATTCATTATATTTCCTATTTGTCAAGAGGCTTGAACAAATTGTACCAGCATGAAACCAATCTGATGAGAACTGAAGACTTACTGACCCACTTCTAACATTACCAGCCAGCAGGATGGAGGCTTGAATCAGGAACAAAAATCATGTTTAAGTCATGTTTAATTGAAGAGTGAAAGAAGAAAAAAAAAAATGAAAAGCTGAAAATGTACAGTTTGATCAGAATGCTTCATAATTAAACTGGGGGGGGGGGATCCCGCTAAATATATATAATATATGTCTGAGTGGTATGTGACGTTCTGTGGTGAGTGGAGGTTATGACTGCGTGCAGTGGCAGAGAAGTAAAATCCATCTGAAAAACCAGATTGAGCTGCCGATTGCGGGTGTAGCAGCGACCTCGTCATGCGAGGATAACTTCCTCGGGCGCTGGTTTTTGTTTTCCACAAACTCCGGTGTGACTGGAGCTCTGCCTCGGGGAGCTGAACCAGCCGCCCGTTGAGCCAGGCAGCCTGCCAGCTCCCACCAGGTGGTCGGTTTTGGTTTTCTGTCCCAAACAATTAGTTTTTAAATAATTAATCTAGTCATTATTTTTTCGATTAGTCGACTAATCTAATGATTAATTTTGCAATTGGTGATTATTTTCCCATTGCTCAGTTATTAACCATTTACACAAAACAAATCTCTATTTATTAAACTTGTGTAACACTGCACTTTTCAACCGGAAGCCAGATGTAGGTTATCAATCCAAAAATAAAACTTAAAGTAAACGGAGCAAGTGCAAAAAGAGTAGCCTGTATCTGTTTTTTTAACAGTAGTAGGTAGGTAAAATAATAAATAAGCTTTTTAACATCAAGTGCAACACAAAAAGTGCAATTTTAGCAACATATGAGCTCAGATGCATCAAATAAATCCAACAGTCTAACAAATTCACATTTCAAGTCATTTTCAGGAGGAATACACTAATAATAAAGTGCAATTTTCTCTCTCTCCATTCTAAGGGAATCATGAGAATCTGGAGAGGCATAGCGGAGCAGAACTTGCGGTGTTTTGCTGCTGTTATCCAGACTCGGGGACCATTTTACAAAGTCTACAGACTCCCCCGTTGTTGGCATCAAGAGCAAAATACTCCCACACTCCTGAAGAACGTGTGCAAACCTTTTTCTGAACGTGTTTTTGCGAGGAATCCATACTTGCGCTGTTGCTGGAGCCAGCCGTGTGATTTTTAGATTTATTTATTTTAAATTATTTGTGTCAACGCATTTGTCTACTACATTGTCTGAATGACATGTTGTCGGTTTGAATCCCTGACGCACAGTCCGCCTGCCAGAAACAAGGAGTTAGTATGCATGTGTGGACACATTCTGGGCTTCACTACATCTACAGGCTGTATGAGCTATGGACTGTGTCCAGACATATTTTTTATTATTCAACTTTATAGTTCAGTTGAGGGCAGGAATTTTATGGGGGCCATGAAGGCCTTGGCTGCCGTGCCCCCTCCGTCTGGCCATATGCCCCTCAAAAAGGATATGTCTTATGGCCGCAGTGGCCTTGATGTCCCGTCTGCAGCGCCTCAGCTGATTTTGCCGTTTTCTCCTCTGCCTTGTTTTCCTGTTTTGATTTTTAGACACAGGCTCAATTTTGAGCCTGGTATGAAAACCGAGACTTTCAATAGTTTGACACAAATCTAGCGACGGCAAACCAGTAGATTTAATCAAACACATCCTGATGTGCCAATGCTGCGGTTTTAGATGGCAAAACTGCACCATGCTATTTAAATGTTATATATTTTGTGTGTGTAAAGCTTGGTAGAGTTATGATGAACTGCTAAAAGAAGCAACAAACTACCATGCAGTGCTCACAGAGCCAAGAAGAAGTCACTTCATCACATGAGATGAAAGTTTCCCATTCTCATGTTTGACTTGTTTTGTTTTTACTGCAAATTTGTATTTTTTCCCTTTTAGAAACATCGGAGTTCCCCAGTTGTAATTCTGTCTTGGATAGTAACATGAATAGTATTTAATAGACACGGCAGGCAATTTTATTTGTATGTACCTTTTGAGATTTTGAGCTATTTTGCGTCAGCATGCCTTTTTTCAGACTAGTGGAAAGCGTTCAAAATACAAATTTAGGTGTTTATTCAACTACACTGTCTGTAGAGTTCTCCTTTATGTGATATGTGTACCTTTTCTTAAAGGTTGTTTTTCTCAAAATAAGTATCTTGTCATACTCTGAGAGAAATCTTCTCTTCAGTAGCCCATGCACCATATTTTCCAGTTTCATTCTGATCTATATTCTGAAGGTTTTTACAGAGGGGTTTGTTCATATATCTTTCAATGCCTGATTTATATAACATTTGATTCTTAAAAACATGGAGAAAATCAATTTTTATGGCTTTTTTTTCATATTTATGTAGTGATTAAAAAATAGATCCAAAATTCCCTTGGTAAAAACCTTTTGCTGCAATACAGTACGTCAACAAAATTGACTCATTTTAATTAGTAAGATAATGCATAATTTGCTTATTTAAATAAATGTGTAATACATAAAACATTTGGCTCCATGTTAGGCCCTACTTATCTTCACAAATAAAGTGTTTCCACAGCTTCTGCACCAGCTGCTAGTGTTTGATTTATCAGCCTTATACCGCCTGTGCTTCATGTGGGTTCCATACGCAGAGAGCAGCCTCAGTAAACAAACACTGGCCCATATTAGCCCCAGTTGGCTCTAGTAACTCTAATTGTGCTCTAGCCAGTATTGTTGTTGGTGGAGGCGAGAGGTTGTTGGGTGCTTTTATGGGGACACACTTAAGGCTTTGGGCAACATCATTAAACTTGACTTGTTTCAACTGCAGGGTGAAGCAATACACATAGGAACTCACACACACACACACACACACACACAGTCTACTTTACATGCAGACTTTGATTAGTTGAAGGACAATTTACTGCTGGAACACTAAACACTGCCAATTACTAACACAACACACTGTGCTGAGGTATGAAAACTACAGTGTCTCATTCCGGCTTTAATGATGGTTGAAAGTGAATTTAGAGAAACTTTTTATAACAATCGTCTGCCATACGCTCTGCAGCTGAAGCCTTGAAGGGAACGTTGAGACTTTGAAAACAAAACTGGCGGGGACTCACATTTGTTCCCTAAACGTTACACCGTTTTTATTCGAGCTGTGTCGCCAGAAAACAGCCCGGGTCCACATGCATTACTCTTGAGGCCATACGTTTCCCTATCAGCAAAGCTCAGTGTATTCTCTACGTGCTCCCCATTTTATAAACTTCACTGTTGCTTCACTGTGACGAGGCTTTGAGGGCACTGTGAGAACAGACTCAGCAGTCCAACCAGGTGGTAGCGTGGCATATAAATGAGGGCCAAAACCACGGCTGCAAGCTTTCACACTTTATAGCCACATTGCTAGTTATCCTCCGGTGTTGCTGATGAACAAGACTGCTTCATCATGTCTGATCCAGGCAGATGCTGTGCTGGTTCGGCACCGGCAGGTGGAGACTTGTCCATATCGCTGGATGTCCCTCATTTTGGGCTTCAGCTTTCTTTGTGTTAGCATTTTAAACTCTGGTTACCTGGTCCTCAGATCTCTGCAGTGTAAATCCAGACAGCTAGCTAGACTATCTGTCCAATCTGAGGACTATGGTTACCTGGTCCTCAGATCTCTGCAGGGTAAATCCAGACTGCTAGCTAGACTATCTGTCCAATCTGAGGACTATGCTTACCTGGTCCTCAGATCTCTGCAGGGTAAATCCAGACATCTAGCTAGACTATCTGTCCAATCTGAGGACTATGGTTACCTGGTCCTCAGATCTCTGCAGGGTAAATCCAGACAGCTAGCTAGACTATCTGTCCAATCTGAGGACTATGGTTACCTGGTCCTCAGATCTCTGCAGGGTAAATCCAGACAGCTAGCTAGACTATCTGTCCAATCTGAGGACTATGGTTACCTGGTCCTCAGATCTCTGCAGGAAATCCAGCTAGAGACTGTCCAATCTGAGGACTATGGTAACTCTGCAGTCCAAATCCAGACAGCTAGCTAGACTATCTGTCCAATCTGAGGACTATGGTTAACTGGTCCTCAGATCTCTGCAGGGTAAATCCAGACATCTAGCTAGACTATCTGTCCAATCTGAGGACTATGGTTACCTGGTCCTCAGATCTCTGCAGGGTAAATCCAGACAGCTAGCTAGACTATCTGTCCAATCTGAGGACTATGGTTACCTGGTCCTCAGATCTCTGCAGGGTAAATCCAGACAGCTAGCTAGACTATCTGTCCAATCTGAGGACTATGGTTAACCTCTGCAGGGTAAATCCAGACATCTAGCTAGACTATCTGTCCAATCTGAGGACTATGGTTACCTGCTCCTCAGATCTCTGCAGTGTAAATCCAGACAGCTAGCTAGCTATCTGTCCAATCTATATGGTTACCTGGTCCAATCTGAGGACTAGCTAGACTATCTGTCCAATCCTATGGTCCTCAGATCTCTGCAGTGTAAATCCAGACAGCTAGCTAGACTATCTGTCCAATCTGAGGACTATGGTTACCTGGTCCTCAGATCTCTGCAGGGTAAATCCAGACAGCTAGCTAGACTATCTGTCCAATCTGAGGACTATGGTTACCTGGTCCTCAGATCTCTGCAGGGTAAATCCAGACAGCTAGCTAGACTTTCTGTCCAATCTGAGTTTTCTGTTGCATAAATAAAACAACTTTTGAATGTACACGTTCCACCAAAACAAGTTCCTTCCTGAGGCTGTTTCACAGCGGCACCGTGGCTCTGTCAAGCGCTTAGCGCCACCCAAGACAATAAATACCAATAAACCAGAGCACGTTATTCTCCCATCCCTCGCCAGACCCTCCTTCGCAGCGCTGTTGTCCCTGAGACAACTTTAGTGTGAACTAGGACATTTTGCTTCTTGAAACACACCCATCCGAATTTGTCTATGGGAGTTTATAAATTGTTTCCAAAAATAGAGGACTGCATCAAGTAATTCCTTCTTTGTGTCTTTCAGTGGTTTGGTGATCTGGTGACTCCGGTCTGGTGGGAGGACGTCTGGTTAAAAGAAGGTTTTGCTCATTTCTTTGAGTACGTCGGCACAGACTTCCTCTTTCCAAAGTGGAACATGGTGAGTAAAAAAAAAGTTTTATTCATATCAATCTAGGTATTTATATGTTCATCACACTCATCAATCTTCCTAGGCTTAAACCAACACAAATGTGCTTTATTATATCTTTAATTTATTTGTATCCAATCTTTTATTTAAGCAAACAGCAAAAAAGCATTCAGATATTCTGAACTTCTGTTGATCCTCTCTGTTGGCTCATAACATCCAATTATTAAGCCTCCCGATGGTTTCAGGTGACTCAGGATGTAAGCTCAGGGCTCCAGGTATGAATTAGATTTTATTTTAGAGTAAAAGGGTGCCAGTAATCAAATACAAGACAAGTAGAAACCAGAAAATCTAATTTAAAAATAAGATATTTTGGAATAAATGAATAACAAATAATGGCCTAAAATGCCCAAAACAAATCTTTAACTTGACCTTTTTAACGTATTACGGATAACCTGATTTCCATGTGTTTCATATCAAAATGTTTGGAACAAACTCAGCTTTCTGTAAAGTTAAGCCCAAAATTGTTCCAGAACAATATATAAAGAGATCATTTGGCCCTAAAGGGAAAATATTTCTCAAATCTCTTGTGAAAACATACCTACACTCAATTTTCTTTGGTGCTTGAAATGACTTTACTAAAGTCTAGCAAGTAAATGTCTAAAATGAAATCTTGTAATATAGTTTTTTGAGTCGGAGTGTTGTCAGACATTGATTGGCCTTGCCGGTGCGTCTTTTGTCCTCAGAGGGTTAAACAACATAACATACAATAAAACGAATAAAACAAGAAGTGGACCATCTCTCTGTGGACAGGTTTTTATTGGTGACGTTGGTTGTGTTTTGGCAGAAAATGATTCCCAGTGGAAAGCGTTGGCGGAGAGGTCTGATTATCCTGAGTAACTAGGACGCTTTTTGTGGATGCTTCAAGTAACTTTAACAAAACCCTATTTAACTCAAAATGTCTGCATTGTTAGATTCCACCACAGGGAGAAGAGTAATATGTTTTTCTGACCGTTTTAAAATGAATTTATCATTCAATTTTTCTCTTATTGTCAACAAATCCCATGTGCAGACCAAAACTAACAATGTGTTTAGCTGTTTCTCAATTCATTGACTTCCTGTCTGCGACTCTCAGCTCCAGCTTCCTACTGTAATAAACTTTAATTAATAAAGATTTGAAAGGCAGTGTAATACTGCAACCACCTTAGTTAACCCGGTCTGGACCAGTGTCAGAGGCAAAAGAATATCACCAGCCATACAGGAATCTAATAGGAAATACAGCCTTTATTAGAAATACAAATTCATTTAAATGGGGACACCACAACAGAAAGCCCTTTGTTAAAGTTCTGCGCACCCCTATCTGGCAACGGAGCCCCCAACAACACAGCACTGCAAGTGTATACTGCACGCACCCCGAGAGAACCACCGCACTGCATCAAATCTACAGGACTCTGCACACTGCACACTAATAACAACACCATATATAAATGCACCGCACTGAGTAAAGACTACTCCAAACTGTAGACAGGTCAGAACCACTTCTACCAGTAGGGGGGTGCCGCCCCTTTAGTCAGCTGCCTTATAAAAAGCCTCTAATGGGTGTCACGTTACTAAAATCCATTGGAGATATAATGACTTATAGATTGACTGGGACACAAAACTAACAAGACAACATACAATCTATGAAGATGAAGGGGTTTAAAAACGTGTCTGCCCCAGGTCTGGCGGCAAGACCCTCCCCCGTGGAGCAGGAACCACCCCCAGGAACGCTTGTTTAGAATGGCGGGACGGCTGAAGGTGACGTGTCGCTCGTGGACCTCAGGCACAGGAACCACTGGGTCCCGGTCTGTCTAAAGGAGACGCGTGAAGGAACATGTCACCCAGTGCAACTGTGTGTTATTGATGGGTGTTTTTTGTATGTATCAGACTATGATACACACACAGTACGTGATAGGTGATGCATTCACTTATGGTTGTGTTGTTTTAATGGGATTTGTTGAGAAGGAGAAACATATAGAACATCTGCAGCCTTATCCTTTAAGTCAACAACGAAACATCCAATCACATCCCTTCAAGTTGTCTTGTTTGTGCCATTAACAGCCAACTAAAGCCTTAGATTTCGATTGATAAAACAGTCTGCCGTTTAAATCGGTTTATTTTTAGATTTTCTGCTTACAGCTAAAGATCATGGGTAACTTATTATTTAGAGCAGAGCTCTTCAACAGGGGCCCAGGACACCTAGGAGCTCCTCAGAGTCACTGCAGGGGAGCCTCCAAATTATTGTTAAAGGTGCCTTGCCACACACATTTCATTACATTTTAGTAATGTCTGAGGTTCTATCATGGACTCTGTAACATTTTTTGTGGACTATCATATTGAGGAGACTCCTGTGTTTCTATGTTGAGGAATATTATAGATACTGTAGCATGAAAAGAAATTATATATACTGTATATACATCTTTATATATCCATCTCAATGGGAATGTTCAATGTGCTGTCTGTTGCTCAGTTTCTTCTACCACATTGTTTCTCTTTGCTGTATTAAACTTTACATAACGTATGAAACCAACAGGACATACAGCGTGTGCGTTTACAAGAAGAAAGTTAAAACTGGCTTTTGTGGAGGAGGAAGTCCTGACTCCTGAACTCTTTCACCTTCTTCCACTCACATGGATCGATGTCAGATTCCAGATAATATCCAGCCTGAATCTGTAGCGGGGAACAGCCAGTTCCATTTCATTCTGCTCAGGCTTGCAAACAAATTGACGCAGAGAGTGAGTCAGCTCAAAACACAATAAAATTAGAAATGAATTCTTGCTCAGATTTTCACAAAAGCTCCCAGATCTTCTCTTTCTCACCCCTGACAGGCAATGAGAACTTCTCAGAGAAACAGTGAACAGTAAACTTTAAATTACAGCACACGCACTTCTTTCTGCTTTGTTTCTGCCAAAGTATGAGGTGATTTACTTCCAATAGAGAAATGTGTTACACCAAAACACCTTATCTCCGGCACGCACACACAGTCTGCTTCTGAGCGACATGGCATTTTTAAATCCCTGTTACTGTAGTTCTGCATGGCTGGACGCTTTAATATAAACAAAGTGTCTCTCCAATAACTGGCACATCGATGATAAAGCAGCCTGTTCCTGATAAAGCAATTTATCTCATAATATAGGTTTGTGTTTAAAAATCAGTTTCAATCAGCTGCGAGTCACAGCGCTGCAGGGAGGCAAACAAAACAAGCAGAGGAACGCAAACGCAGATGAGGACAGAAATACGCTGTGGAGAGTTTCTGTATGACCACCAATCAATCAGTCACTCAGCCAATAAGGTTGCATTACATCATTTATTTTTAATCTTACAAACCATACTAGGATTTAGGTGTTTCGAAGCACACTTAAAGCCACGGACTGTATAAAGAAGTGGACGTAGCCTCCAGGCCTGAAAAGTGAAACCAGGGCCAAAGTGCCTTAAACCTGCATTCTTTCTAATGGCCAGCAGGGAGCGCCACTGGCTCCAAAAAGGAGTACGCTTCTATAGAAGTCTATGAGAAAATTACCCTACTTCTCACTTGATTTGTCACCTGAGTAGTCTACATCCATGACCCTCCACTTCCGGGATTGCTCCGGTGCCGGAAATTCATTCGGATGTCCCTCTTTACAGCCAGTAGTCCCTCTTTAGAGCCGGATGTCCCTCTTTACCGCCGGATGTCCCTCTTTACAGCCTGATGTCCCTCTTTACCGCCGGATGTCCCTCTTGTCCCTCTTTACAGCCGGATGTCCTTCTTTACCGCCGGATGTCCCTCTTTACAGCCGGATGTCCCTCTTTACCGCGGATGTCCCTCTTTACAGCTGGATGTCCCTCTTTACCGCCGGATGTCCCTCTTTACCGCCGGATGTCCCTCTTTATCGCGGATGTCCCTCTTTACAGCCGGATGTCCCTCTTTACCGCCGGATGTCCCTCTTTACCGCCGGATGTCCCTCTTTACAGCCGGATGTCTGTCTCCTTCAGCTTTCTTTGTGGAATGTTAAACTCCAGTGGATCTATGAGGACTATGGTTACCTGGTCCTCAGATCTTGTGACAGCTAGCTAGAATGTTAAACTGGTCCTCAGGTCTCTGTTGGTAAATCCAGACAGCTGGATCTGTCCAATCTGAGGACTATGGTTACCTGGTCCTCAGATCTCTGCAGGGTAAATCCAGACAGCTAGCTAGACTATCTGTCCAATCTGAGGACTATGGTTACCTGGTCCTCAGATCTCTCTGCAGGTAAAATCCAGACAGCTAGCTAGACTATCTGTCCAATCTGAGGACTATGGTTACCTGGTCCTCAGGTCTCTGCTAGGTAAATCCAGACAGCTAGCTAGACTATCTGTCCAATCTGAGGACTATGGTTACCTGGTCCTCAGGTCTCTGTTGGTAAATCCAGACAGCTAGCTAGACTATCTGTCCAATCTGAGGACTATGGTTACCTGGTCCTCAGATCTCTGCAGGGTAAATCCAGACAGCTAGCTAGACTATCTGTCCAATCTGAGGACTATGGTTACCTGGTCCTCAGGTCTCTGCTGGGTAAATCCAGACAGCTAGCTAGACTATCTGTCCAATCTGAGGACTATGGTTACCTGGTCCTCAGGTCTCTGCTGGGTAAATCCAGACAGCTAGCTAGACTATCTGTCCAATCTGAGGACTATGGTTACCTGGTCCTCAGGTCTCTGCTGGGTAAATCCAGACAGCTAGCTAGACTGTAGATCTGTCCAATCTGAGTTTTAAAACAACTTTTGAACGTACACACGTTCCAACAAAAGAAGTTCCTTCCCGAGGCTGTTTCGCAGCGGAACCATGGCTCCGTCCGGTGCTTAGCACCGCCAAGACGATTGTGATTGGCTTAAAGAAATGCAACTAACTATGACTTTGTGACTTGAAAACTGATATTTAAGAGGTGCAGCACTGGGCATATCAATTAAATAGTGACAAAGAGACATCTGCAATGTTTTCAGTGAGGGGGGGGAGATGAAATGGAGACCTGGACCTGATGGGTCTTTTTTATTGTGTCTGATGATCCCAAAGAGCTTGTGAACAATATTGGTTTTGGAGCACAATCAGTCAAGGCTGCAACTAGGC
The DNA here is from genome assembly GCA_026937815.1 of Etheostoma perlongum. Lineage (NCBI taxonomy): Eukaryota > Metazoa > Chordata > Actinopteri > Perciformes > Percidae > Etheostoma > Etheostoma perlongum. The sequence continues at coordinate 8,450,423 of CM049393.1, read as the reverse complement.
CTCATAGGTTATAAATTGTAAATAACAAGCAATACAAGTTCAACTAACTGCTCTGAACAAACCAAACACACAGACTTGATTTGAAAATGTTCCAAAAAGGTATGAAGCCACCCCAAGATGACATTTGGCCTCTCTAGGGGTTCTAACCAACTCCATTTGTTTTCTTAGTTTATCAGTGGGATTACGCCACTTAACACATACATAACAGCCGGATTTGCAACGAAAAACAGTGGGTTTGTTAGCATTTGTTTAAGCGAGTCATTAAAGCAGCTGAATGGCAAACTGATGAACACACCACACCTCTCTACCTCCTTTTCAAACTGATAGACATGCGCATGTTAGTTGCCTTTTTAAGCAGCTTATACCCATTTGAATAGAGAGGTAGCCGGGCAGACACACAGTGAGTGTTTTTTTTTGCCAAACACAGAGGGAGTGGCTTTTAAAAAGTAACAAGTCAAAGAAAAATGACAACACACAAAATTATGAAAATGGGCCTTTTTATTCAGCAGAGGTCCAATATGTAATCAGCTTTTATTTGAATGATAAAATACCATTACAGTATGCTTTCCTACAGTGAGCTGAAGACATCATTGTTTTGTATGACACAATAGTGCAGTAATGACGGACTGACCTTAACTTTACCTCCACACAAACACAACAGCAGTGGTAGAAATCAACTGTGTTCAAGTCATTTTTGAGGTACATAACTTAAAGGGACAGTTCCTATCTTTTTGAAGTGTGGTTGCATGAGCTACTTCTCCTATATTTAGAATATTTACCTTGCTTACGACAATTAACTGAACCTTGATTGGTAAGTTTTTAGTTCCTAACCCTTTGTAACACCAACATCACACAAACACACTGCTCGGTGGAGGCAGCAGTAGAGCAGCAACTCCTTTGTTCTACAAGGTAAAATTAATGTTTTTGTCAAAGGAGTCTGGTGGCTTTGAAGAGAGCAGAGATAACAGTTTGAGTTCCCCATCATAAAGGGCTTTTCTTGTTCATTTGGAAATTACCTTAATCATTAAAATCATGCTTACATTATATTTGAATGCATCAAAAATTGTAAGCAGCCATTCTGCATAACAAGTCCTTTCATATGGATACATTAAGTATTTTTTTTTGCAGCTGCTGCTATTATTACAACTTTTATTTAACAATTTGAGAACCTTTTCCAGCAGTGTAAAACATAAACTGGCAGCTTTATATCTGTAATCTGTGCTAAATACAAAGAGGCATAGAGATAGCAGGTCAGAGGTAAATGTCCACCAACAGATAAATGATGTGAAATAAATAGACTTCGACTTGGAAATCGACAGTAAGAAATATTCATGATTTAATGAGAGCAGAGAACAATCAATATTCATCTTCTCTCCTCTCTTCCCCTCTTACACAATGACAAACGAGGCTGTATTTAAATCGTCCTCCATTTTCAGCATGTGTTTGCAGTCACTTTAACTCGTGGTTGGTTTAACTGGCAGTTAAGAAAATCATCTATCCTGTTTAATGTCATTAAGTGTCATATACAGTACACCAATATATATTATGACATATGCATATTCTGGAAATTTGGAGCAGTTCACGGAAAAATGTCAGGACAGGAAGAGCTGTTTTGGCTCAGTCAGTAAATTCAATGTGATGCTTCAATATTGTGACTAAAGGATGAGTCTGAGGATATTATTTTTTTCTTACACTCGACAAATCCCATGAAAAGAGTTTGTAGCACAGCCTGATATCGCTTCTTCCTCCGTGCCATAAAAACACATCACTGAGCCACTCTGTTGCACTGGGTGACACGTCTATTTTGACTCAATCCCACAGCTTGTTTCTCTGATAACTTGGAATCCAGATGTCCAACCAAACGTAACAGAGCGTTATCTTAAATAAAACAACAGATTTCTTTGAACATTGTTGGCGCATTTGGGATAATGTAAGTACACAACAGGTGTATTTATTTTCGACATTTTAATGCTGAAACGCAACATACTGGATGATCAGTGGTGGAAGAAGTCTTCGGATCCGTTAAGCCTACCTAAGTCAAAGTACTAATACCGCACTGTAAAAATACTCTGTTGCAAGTCAACTGCATTGAAAATGTTAGAGTGGCTATATGTAACTTTCAGTTAGTGTTGAATCTAGTGGCTGCGTTGGACACAAGCGTAGTGTTAGTAGTGTTTTAGTGTCTAGGAGTTAGCCAGGAGGTCATAGTTGTGTTGAATGTTTTGCTCAGAAAAATAATCATTTATTTGCAATAAGACAATATGTTACCTGGGCATAGGCATTAATAAAGATTCTATATTAAGAATATATAAAACTAGCGTTCTTTTCACTGTTTGCCTCATTTACTGTTACAGGTCATTTATGATCATTACATGGAAAATTACAGTTTACAGAAGCATTTAAAAGTTACATATATTCACTTTAAGTAAAAGTATGTAAGTATTATCAGGAAACTGTAATTAAAAGTAAAACTACTCAATGCAGAAAAATCCCCACATTTTATAGCTGTTTTTAATGGTTTAATCATTTCACCTGGACTTGTAGGCCGTTATATTGTTGGGTAGTTTAATTTATAATAAGTAACTAGTAACTAAAGCTGTCAGATTAATATAGTGGAGTAAAAAATAAAAAAAACTACAATATTTTTCTCTGAAATGTAGTGGAGTAGAAGTAGAAAGTGGCATGAAACAAAAATATAGTAATGTACAAGTACCCCAAAATTGTACTTAAGTACAGTACTTGTGTGAATGTGCTTCGTTACATTCCACTGCATATTATACTTTTCAAGAAATAGTGCCCAGTGTAGCAATTTCATGAACGTGTGACAGGTATCTGCTGTCAGGTTATGTATCATATTGGCCAATTATATCAGGTAACACAGCATGAATCATCAGTATTGTTGCAAAGACAGCTCTCAGTTTAATAAAGCGGTTAATCTGTTGAGCTAAACTCTATTTGATGTGCGACACCTGCCAGGCAATGAATTAGTATTCAGGGTGACAGTGTTGGAGAGAGAGAGAGAGCGCTGTCATCAGGTTTAAATGCCTTGAAAGAGGAGAATGGAAGGAGGGGAGGAAGTACAGGAGGAGGGATGGGGTGGAAGTGAAGGAGGACTGAGGGCGGAGACGAGCAGCCGCTTAAAAAGTTCAGCAGCTGTTCCTGAACGCAGCCCTGTCCCTCCGTGTGTGTGTGTGTGTGTGTGTGTGTGTGTGTGTGTGTGTGTGTACACTGACTGTTGGCCCATTAGCTGTCCTCCACATGTGGGTCCATCTGGTTCATAATGGCCATATGGCCCAGCTGGACCCCCATCTCGTTCTCTCCCCAGGTGACTTAAAGTCTCTGTTAATTAGAGCTGATGTCTCATTTAGTCTGATTCTTTTTTTCTTTCTGTCCGAGTCATTTTGGTTTCATCCAAATGTGCCATTTAGCTAAATAACCAATTGCGTAATTTGTGGGTGGGGTCCCCTGATTTGTGCGTGCGTGTGTGCGTGCGTGTGTGTGTGCATTTTACAATGACATGAAAGCAGTAGCCTGTCTTTACCCAGGAGTTAGCCCAATCCTTTGAGCGGGGCTCAGTCCAAGAAAACACCCCAGGGTTTAGTCAGTCAGCCCTGAAAGGATTTATTTCAAAACAAACCATTTATCTGACACATAGTTAAGTTAATTTGCCGTCCCAGCCACTCAGAAGTGCTGCTCCCAGCTGGAGACTTTCTGGAGGACCCACCCCCCAGACACACACACTTCTCTTGTTTCCTGACAGCATGTCTAGACGCCACAGTAAACAGACATTCAAGCTCCATTCATTCAATTGCAGGTATCACCATGGCCGTAGTCTCCCATTGCCAGGCCTGTTTGTACAAAGCCTAATTTCTGGACATATGATGCTGGCTTTGTGAAGAAAGTAATCTCTTATTTCACAATATTTTGATCTCTAAGTAAATAATTCCCAACTCTCAGCATTTATTTATTTATTGAGCAAGGGTCATATTCAATTTGTTTTTCTTTTAAATAGACCATAAAAGTGGAATTCCATTGCTAGGCAACAGCCTGGCCCCTTGTTTTCTTCCTGTCACTTGATGTCATTCACATACACTGCAACAGGAAATCAACTTGGGGCCATTTAAATGCTCTCCAGTGGATATTAAAAAGTACACACCTCTGTTAAAATGGCAAGTTTTTTTAATGTAAAAACAATGAGACAAAGATAAATCCATGTCAGAACGTTTTCCACCTTTAATGTAACCTACAACATGAACAATTGAATTGAAAAACAAACTGAAATCTTTGAGGGGAAAAATAAACGTACAATAACCTGGTTGCATAAGTGTGCACACCCTTAAACTAATACTTTGTTGAAGGACCTTTTGATTTTATTACAGCACTCAGTCTATTAGCATGGCACATCTTAGCAACCAAAATTGCCTGGTATTTGGAACGGTTCATAATTCCCTCCACCCTGACTAAGGCCCCGGTTCCAGCTCAAAAACAGAAGAAAAACAGCCCCAAAGCATGATGCTGCCACCACCATGCTTCACCGTGGGTATGATGTTCTTTTGGAACTACGGCCAAAACGTTCAACCCTGGTTTCATCAGACCATAACACATTTTCTCACATGCTTTTGGGAGACTTAATGTTTGTTTTTGCAAACTTCAACCAGGCTTGGGATGTTTTTCTTTTTAAGTAAAGGCTTCCGTCTTGCCACCATACCCCAAAGCCCATTCATATGAAGAACACAGGAGATTGTTGTCACATGTAGCACGAAGCCAGTACTTGCCGGCATCTCCTATAATGTTGTATTGTTGTTGCTGTAGGCCTCTTGGAAGCCTCCCTGAGCAGTTTTCTTCTCATCTTTTCATCAATTTTGGAAGGACCTCCCATTCTTGGTAATGTTTCTGTTGTGCCATATTTTCTCCGCTTGATTATGACTGTCTTCACTGTGTTCCATGGTATATTTAATGCTTTTGAAATTCTTTGGTACCCTTCTCCTGACTGATACTTTTTAAAAATGAGATCCGTCTGATGGTTTGGAAACTCTGTGGACCATGACTTTTGCTCTGAGATGCTAAGAAAATGTCAGGAAAATCCTACTGGAACAGCTGAACTTTATTTGTGATTATTCAGTCACTATAAATGATGGCAGGTGTGTAATGACTTCTATTTAACATGAGTTTGAAAGGGATTGGATAATTCTGAACGCAGCCACATCCCCAGTTATAAAAGGGTGTGCACACTTATGTACCAAGGTTACTGTAAGGTTTTTATTTTTTTTGTTTTTCAATTGAATTGTTCACATTATAGGTCACATTAACTCTTTGGTGCCGGATGCTTCGCGACGACACATCTACCGCCGGTTACTGCGTTGCGCAACTCTGAACCTCCCCCCGGCTGCTGCGTGGCGCAGCATTTTGTATTCGTCAGTCTTTTCATGACGCATGCAGCAGAGAACGCACTGTCATTGGTTCAAATGCACATGAGGCGGGTCTTGTTGGCCATTTAAAGCCATGTGACCACTAAAATGTACTGTAGTTTGCTGAAAATCATGTCAATCAACCAGACATACACGTGCGTTTGTTTATGTTTTTTGAGAGACGTTCGAGAAAATGTCTCCGACAGAGGAGGATTTTGACAGCGAGGGCAGTGACAAACGGGACCCGTTTGTGCCGGATGCTTCGCGCCGACACGTCTACCGCCGGTCAAAATCCTCCTCTGTCGGAGACATTTTCTCGTTTGTCACTCAAAAAATCATAAACAAACGCACGTGTATGTCTGGTTGATTGACATGATTTTCAGCAAACTACAGTACATTTTAGTGGTCACATGGCTTTAAATGGCCAACAAGACCCGCCTCATGTGTATTTGAACCAATGACAGTGCGTTCACTGCTGCATGCGTCATGAAAAGACCAACGAATACAAAATGCTGTGCCACGCAGCAGCCGGCGGGAGGTTCAAAGTTGCGCAACGCAGTAACCGGCGGTAGATGTGTCGTCGCGAAGCATCCGGGCACCAAAGAGTTAAAAGTGTCTTTGTCTCTTTTTTTGTCATTTTAACAGGGGTGTGTAGACTTTTTATATCCACTGTATAGTGAGCGACAAAATAAGTTTGCGTTCCCAATTAAAGAAACCCTTGTGGAATCTTTCTCTTTGCTTTGTTTGAGTCTTTACAGCAGCTGAAGAGCCACTTGATGAACACATTTTCTGCCTCCTATTCAGGCTGAAGTGAGGTGAAAATGTCTTATACTCATTTCAATAGGAAGCTTACCTGAACCAACACGCAGTGAGTGATTTGTGAAAGAAAAACCCCTAGAGGAATAATTTTTAAAAAGTAGTGTTTATTTTTTGCAGGAAAAATGTGAAACGAGATGACATAAAAATGACAGCTTGTGTTGATGTTTTACTCACTTTCCACTAGGCCCTCCTTTGTTCTCCACAATCTGTCTCTGTACTTCTGACAAGCCTGTAATAACTTTGTTACAGAACTCTTGGGTCAGTTTTGTTTCCCAAAAGACCTCGATGGCCCGGACAAGCTCGAGTCTTGTGTGAGGCTTAACCTCTTTTCGGATGAAGTCTTTCATTGAGTGCCAAACGAGCTTGATGGGGTTCAAATCCGGTGACTCTGGCGGAGTCCTCACCCAGTTTATTCCCTCAGATGCAATGCAAGCTGCAGCAGCTGTGTGCTTTGGATCATTGTCCTGGAAGAAGCGATGATCGGACCCAAAATGCCCTCTGACGTATGGTGCTGCAACTCCTTTGATGATGGCGTTCTCAAAGTAATGTCTGTCCATTCTTCCTTCAAAGATGACCATAGGACCTGCACCGTGTCTGGAAATCATTCCCCAGACATACAGCTTAAAGTGATTTTGGGGCTTTGGTGTAACCCTGGCAACAGGTTGGCCTTTCATGCAGGTACACAGCCGGGTGTGGTGCTCCAGAGTTACTGTTGTTGTGTCCGTAAACAGGATGTCATGCCACGTCTCCCCAGACTCGAGCCACTGAACAGCTTGTCTGAGCCTTGCCTCTTTGTTGAGCTCTTTTGTAATTGGGCAGAAGCTGTTCTTTCCAAATTTCCACCCAAGATTCCTGCGTGCACGGCGAACACTGGTCAGGCTAAGTTGAACACCAAAATCTGCTTCAATTTTCTGCTGTAAAGCTTGGGCCTTCATCTTAATGCTGCTCTTTGTCACCTCGTCAATGGCAGTCAGTATGTTACTGTGAAAGTCAGTGGGGAGAAAACGTTAGACAAAAGGACACATTTCATACACAACGAAGTAGTCTCCAGCTGTTTCAGAGACTGTTATAAAGCTCCAGCGAGGTGAGACTTACTGGTGCAGTTTTCTCGGACATGATCGGCGCGCTTGTCTCTCCTTGAAGTGATATCTCACAGTCCTGAGCGACACGTTGATGCCCAGCCTTGTAAAATGTTGCTGGATCTCATGTGCTGATTTTCCACTTGCCCTCATGAGACGAATCTGTTGGGACCTCTCCCTGTTGATCTGCGTCATCTCCGCTGCCGTCTGTGGGGATCCACAGCTTGCTTATTGCAGGGGCCAGTTTATGGGTGGGTGTAGGTGTTCTTCAGTAAGCTATTGCAATTGGCTGAAGTATGCCACAGGTAGTCTAACCAATAAGACACAAGCCTGTCGTCTACACCAGCAGCTTACCACCAGTCCGCCCAGCCCCCTTCTTCTTTGTTCATCTGACATTTTTTGAGCTATGGACGCTGAGAAGCTGCAGTCTGCTTATTATTATTATTAACTTTGGGCTTGTTTTCCAGCTTTATGTGAATGTAAACAAAAGATTTTAGTGCCCTAATGCTTATCAAGTGTAATGAATGATATATTAAGATAAAGTAAAATGAAGTGCTGTGTTTGAACTCAGTGTTACAAAGGCCCCTTCCCTTAGTGTGCCGGTCTAGACTGCAGGGGCTGGGAGACCTGTAGGACGGCACACCGATGGACCATAGAGGTCAAACAAAAGGATACACTAATGCTAATGGTATGTTCTGAGCTTTATCTCTGTATTCTTCTGTAACACGCATTACACTGCAAACACCAGGACCATGTCACAGCCTTGTCTTTGAGAATCTGACCCAATTTCTCACACACAATAACTAAACATAGCAATATTATACATACAATACAAACAATACAATATAAGTTACAATTATTAAGCGTGTGGAAATTGTTGAGAGGGAGAGAACAGGCTGCACAAGTGATAAAATATGAGAAACAGACAAATTAAGCTATTAAAAAGCAGTGTGTTTTATTCTTTCTTAAACCACCATAACCTGTAAAAGGCGGCTTCCTGCTCTGGATATCATACTTGAGCCTGAATAATGGCTGAATAAACGTGTCATGACGTCCGTTTGCTTTGCCGATTTGATTCTAATGACTGAATAGACCTGCCCCAGAAATGATAGTCCCAAAATGCATTATAATATTCTCTATTAATCTAAAGTGTGTTTTATTTGCGAAGATAAGCAGCACACTGACAAAAGTAACCGCAATATACTCTAGTTGCCCAGGGAAAGATGAATAAATCTCTTTTGTTAGAGTTTGGGGAAACTTTAAAAATGTTTTCAAACTCTGTCTACAACAAATTCTTAATTATGTGCCTTAATTTGAAATTAAATGCAATATATTAAGTTATTTCTTTATGTAAAAAACATTGTGGATTTGGCCCAGCATGTTGCTGTATTTCCAGATACGTTAGATGTTAACAGCGGATAAAGTAACCCAGTTGATCCTTGGTGTATGTCATTCATTTCCCCCTGTATTGCTTTTAGTTTTGAAGCCGTTCTGTTGAACGATGCATCTCTTGGCTTTCAGAACAGAAGACATCTAAACTAAATAATAATAATAATAATAATAATACATTTTATTTAACAGCGCCGTTCTAATCACTCAAGGTCGCTTTACAGACAATAAAAGACAGATACAGGGAACAGAAAAGTGAAAGCAGTTAAAACAAAACAAAGCAAAACAAAAATTAAAGGCCTGTCTCGTTCAACATCTGTTTCATCAATAAGCTCTGTGTTGTGTTCGTTAATGCATAAAATCAACATGTATCAGGGTTTTAAACAAAGCTTAAGCATAATATTTCCAAGACCTTGAGATATGATAACAAGTGCTTAACTACAACTACCATTGGGTACGACTACCATTTGTAGTCTCTGTTATCTTTTATTGTGACTATTATTGCCACTGTGTATCACACCCCCACCGTCAGACTCCAGACGCCTACCCAGAGCCTGGGTCTGGGTCTGGGTCTGGGCCTGGGTCTGGGCCTGGGTCTGTCCCAGGTTTCTTCCTAAAAGGGAGTTTTTCCTCGCCACTGTCACACTGGTTGCTTACTCTTGGGGGAGTTACTAGAATTGTTGGGGCTTTGTGAATTAGAGTGTGGTCTAGACCTACTCTATCTGTAATGTGTCTCGATAACTTTTGTTATGATTTGGTACTTTATGAATAAAATTGAATTCAATTCACTAAAGGGATGCTCTGTGTGGGAAGCGCTTCCTCATACACTTCGGATATGATCAGAATATCTGATATCAGGCGCACCGGGTCCAGCGGGTCACACTACAGAAGTCACACTGCTCCTCGTGGTGGAAAGATAAAACCACCGTCGCAGCCCAGCCAGACATTTAAGATGGATGTTACTTTACATTTGCTGACATTAAGCTTCCCTCTCACACCAGATAACAGCTTCACAGACAGTGCAAACAGTCTCTGAGTAACAGAATTAACACTTTGCTTGTATTTTTAAATCAAGAATAATTTAATGTATGTTGTCAATGAAGATGAATATTTCATGCAAGTCAACAAAGACCGAACCATGTCTGCCAAGAAGAAGCCGGATCCCAGTAGACACTCCAGTTGATTCAGATGTTAATTCAAAATGTAATATCTCAAGAAACTTGTTGTTTAACTAGATGTAGATTCATTAAAACCAAACCTACTTAATAAACAACTTTAATCCATGCACAGAGCCACATTGGACAAATAATGCCCCAGCAGATACTCTTAATAATATCATTGTTTCATTTTTCTGTTCATTCAGTTCATTAACGACAAAAACTTAATAAGCCAACCATTCTATTGCTTAACAAGCTGGATGTTCATTAAACCCAAATCTCCATAGTAAACACTGTAAGCCATGAATTAGACAGAGCCACACTTCTCCGGATTTAGCTTCATCCCAGGGGTAATTCAGAAAGCTTGTTACAGCTCAACATGTTTGCAGATGTCTAACACCCTGAAACTAGGAGAGTAAAGGGAGGAGAGGAAAGGAAAAACGAGGAGTAATGAGAGGAAACAAGGAGAGGAAAGAGGGGAGTGGAGGAAAGAAGTAGATGATAAAAGAAGGGAGAAGGAAAAAGATTTGAGGAAGAAGATGAAGTAGTGCAATGTACTGGAGTAGTGTGACTGGGAAAACAGACCTACAGAATGGCCAGAGGTCATTTCCCAACTTTTGTTAACGTTGGCTCCCTGATTGAGTCTCCAGGTAAGAGACAATTAACGTTACCCGCTAGTCTTAGATGATTACATCTGACCGTATTATCCCAGCGTCAAAACAAACTATTGTTGTCACCAATTCATATGACATTAAATACTAGCATGTTGAATAAATTCCATGTGAATGTTAGTTTGAACTGTAGCAGCGACGTTAGAGGTATTAGCACCGGCTCCTTTTGTCTATTCGGGAGTATAAAACTTAAAATCTGGACACCACACAGCAACTTTTCGGCATTGTACCAAGCAAAAAAAACAATCGTAAATATGACAAAGGGTAAAGATTAACAGCTAACAAGGTCTAAGCTCATTAATTTGAATGGTTTGTTTTCCCCCATGGCATAAAGGGAAATAACGCTTTAGTGGACGTTCCCCATAATGCCGACCAAGTCTATAGGATAAAATGATGAAATGATGACATTTTATATCCAAATGGGCAAAGGCCAACTTCACTGTGACATCATAATTTGATAATGTTGAAACAAAACCAACTCCAGATCCCAAACATCACTGAGACAAGCAGCCGGGAGGGGAATCACCAACATTGTGGGGACTCACTTACCTTATGGGGACAAGCCACTGGGGGGTGAGTTATCGACATTGTGGTTCTCTGGTAGGTGAGTCTTTAAAATTGTGGGGACCCAGCTATGACAGGGGGGACAAGCATCCCGTAGGTGAGTTCTCGACATTGTGGGGACTCACCTACCTTATGGGGACAAGCATCTGGCTCACCCAAGATGTGGTTTAATGGTTCGAATCAAGAGGTTAGGTTTCAGATTTGGTTCAAGGTTGGGAAGACATGTAGTGGTTAGGAGTTATGGTCAGCCTCCAGAGAGTGAGTGTAAATACAAGGTCCCCATAAGTGACAAAAATTAATTTTCTTTTTTTTCCAGGAGAAGCAACGCTTCCTGACTGACGTCCTCCATGAGGTGATGCTATTGGATGGCCTACGTTCCTCCCACCCAATCTCCCAGGAAGTGGAGCAGGCAACAGACATTGACCGAGTTTTTGACTGGATTGCCTACAAAAAAGTAAGGGCAGACTTCATGAATTCATTAATCCTAATGAAATATGGTGACCCAGTGAGACCTTCAGGAATACTTGGCGAGCCGATGTTCCTTGTGAGCTAAAGTGTAACATGCTAGCTGGCTAGTAACATTTTAGCCACAATGACATGCTAAGGTAGTGGGCCACGTTACTCTGTGGCTATTATGATAGTTTACTCCATTTTGGACCCTGTTCCCTCTAATAGTCAGCTCTTTTGTAAATGGTCAATGTGTGTGTCAAAGTTCACGAAGTTTAACTGCTCGAAAGATCAAGACTGATCGACTGATCACAACAATTCCATTGATATTCATTGATTAGTGTCTATCACATTCACAATTGTAGGGGGCGGCGTTGATCCGGATGCTGGCTAACGTGATGGGACAGACGCTGTTCCAGAAAGGACTTAATGTAAGTTTGTGTCGCCCTGCATGTCCAGCTGTGTATACAAAGGGTTTACATATCTGAGGACAACAGGGTGTGTGTGTGTGTGTGTGTGTGTGTGTGTGTGTGTGTGTGTGTGTGTGTGTGTGTTACAGGCCAAAATACAATATGCTGAAGCAATGTACACCACACTACCCAATAAGAGCATCAGGTTCAGTCCTCAGCTGCATGAAAAACATCTTCATATTCATTCTGCAAACAAAAAGACTCATCGGCTGTGTGCAGAGTAAGTGGATTTGGCTTCAGGGGCAGTTTGAGAGCAAGTTCTGCTACTTTTTTCTCCTGTAAAACTAAATTATAATCCACTGGCAGTCATCTGATCACAGCCACTTTTGTACAGAAGCTACAGTTGGAAGGAGATATTTCTGGTATCCCGCACTGTAATCAGGATTTTCATATAGACCAATACTATGGTCATAATTCCAAGTAACCCCTACCATTAGACAGCATTAATATTAAGCAAAGTTGTGTATATTCTAATATAGTATTTATTCAGCTGTGTGATTGCCAGGAGTAAAAGTCTGTTGGGTTCATTTATTAATGGTTGGCCCAAATATTTTTTACTAGAGATACTGGAATGAGACTATGAAGTATCCAAAGCTCACCTTTTCAATTGTTGAATATGAATGTTACTAATGTAAATCTTAGTGTATTTATATCCACCCCTTTATCCCTAGTCCCATAGTGCCTCTGCACTTCCTTTTGCACTTCTGGTTAAATGCTGGACTGCATTTCATTGTCTCAGTACTTGTACTTGACAATAAAGATGAATCTAATTGAAACTCCCCCAACTTCCTCTACTAAAACATCCATATCCCCCGTTAAAAAATTCAACACCTCCTGAAGGCGGTTGGTTTCAGAGGTGTAGGATGTGTTTGCAATGTGACAGCAGAACATGAAAAAAAATCAATTTCAGTTTAATTAGGTGCCATGAATTCCTACGAACTGTTAGGGACAAGTTCAAAGTAGAATTCAATAAATTGATCCGGGGTGGAGAAAGGCAGCACTGGCTGTTGTACAGAGTGATGAAACGTGAATTAGAGAGAAAGCAAGAAGTAATTTGAGGGGACATATTGTCATGTTACTTTGCAAATCTCAGCTTTATATTGATAGTGTGTTTTACTCTGGAGGTTTGGATGTCATGAATTGGTCTCATTGACTCAAACCACTAAAAGATAAAGTAGAGTAGATAACAACGCCAGTGGTGTTAGTTACAGAGCGCACTGCATTATTCATCGCTCAGCTGCATGTGGCTGCTATAACTGGCTCTCTGAAGGTTCACACTGGTTAATGTTAATGTCTTCTGAGCTGCAATAAAATGAAAATAAACTTAAGGTTCCAAGCAAAAAAAACAAGCACTCTTCAGCCACAAAATTGAAAGAAAATCAGTTGGAAGTCACTGTAAAAAGATTTCATATGATGTAAGGTGAAAGTGGGTTAAATATAGTTTTTGTTCTGAATACAGACCCGGAAATATGTATGAATCCCCTGCACTCTCTCTCTCTCTCTCTCTCGCTCTCTCGCTCTCTCTCTCTCTCGCTCTCTCGCTCTCTCTCTCTGTCCTGATTTTCCCACAGAAACTGATCTGGAACACAGTGAGAACCACATTCTATATAAAAACTCTGCTGATCCAGCAGCAGAGAAGTGTGTGTGTGTGTGTGTGTGGGGGAGAGAGAGAGTGTGTGTGTGTGTGTGTGTGTGTGTGTGTGTGTGTGTGTGTGTGTGTGTGTGTGTGTGTGCGTGCATTTTGCACGTCAAAATGTAATATGCTGTTCCTTACACCACACTACTTAATACGAGCATTAGGTTTAGTCCTCAGCTACATTTATTCTGCAAAAAAACTCTAATTGGATGATTTAGTAGAAACACAATTTCCATAAAAAAATGTTAGTGTGGGCACAGTTTTCACTGTTATTTGGAATAATACAATATATATATATATATTATTGTTAACCGAAAATAATGGCGGTCACTTTCTAACAAAAAAATGTGTGAATTAGTAGGTTATGTTACTGAAGGCTATTAGGGCCTTTTCACATCTGAAAGTCCAAACTAAGCTACGATACGTTTGGCGGGTGTAGTTTGGTAGAAAGAAAATAGTTCCTATATGAATCTGCTCACAACCAGGTCTGTGGATTGTCTTGTCTTGTCAGTAACCATGTCATGATTTCTGGAAAGAGACATTGCTGGTGGGTTTTCCAAATGTATTTCTTTAGTGCTTTGAGCTCCAGAAGCCGAGTGCCATTTAGTTTGATTATATTGGAGAGAAGGCAGACATCTCTTTGGACGCTATCTGCAACACTGTGCAACTTACACCAAAACTATCTGGATTAATTAATAACACTACAGGTAAGAGGGGAAAAAATATTTTTAATTTGGGGGTGAACTGTCCCTTTAGATGACGCTTGTTATCAGTTTGATTGAGGTGTATCGTGCTGCTAAACCTGTTTTTGTATTGGAATCAGTGTATGTAGCTGGTTGGGTGTCTCCGTGTGTGTGTGTGTGTGTGTGTGTGTGTGTGTGTGTGTGTGTGTGTGTGTGTGTGTGTGTGTGTGTGTGTGTGTGTGTGTGTGTGTGTGTGTGTGTGTGTGTGTGTGTGTGGAGGCATTTTATCTCTGGTCATGTCATCGTTAGTGAAGGTGAGAGAGTCCTACTTATCAAAGCCACACACACTCAGCGTTGTTATCATGCGTGTCATCTTGGTCCAATGAAGAGTTTCTTCTTGCTTATCAACCTCCATCCACAATGTCGCCTGACTGTGAGGAATCTTCTATATCCCTGAGAAGCAGATTAAAGCTCTTTCTCTGCAGGTGTTCTGTGTTATCTTTCACTTTCCTGCCGTTTCTAGTTTTATTATAAGCCCAGCCAACCACCAACCTCCCTCAGCCTTTTTTTAGCCCAATTCAGTGCAGTGGAAATGAGTTTTCTCCCTGCTATTGGAAACAGAAAGGGATGAAATCAGACACAAGCTCCGCTGATGATTTACAGCTTGAAAGTGAAGCTGCTGCACCAGTGACATTCTCTGTGGGAGTTTTTGAGGCTTGACCTTGTTAATTAGCTAAAGTGTAAGTTAGCTGAAAGCCCTTTAGACTCGAGCACTACTGGCTTGTCAAATTTGCCGTTTTCTCATATGAATTTTGGACAATGTCTGATGAGTCAGGTCAGATCATAGTCGGAAGTTTCCCTTTTTTGCATGTAGCACATTGCAGGAAATTGTCAATGCCAGACGAGGGGTGGCGCCTGGGTGGAGCGTGCAGGAGGCAGGACGTGACGCTGATTTAACCCACGGTGACATTGCCTGTTCGTAATTCGGTGATAAACAACCAACCCAGTCTCACTGCAGTTTGTAAAATGCTCACGTTCTTTAATCTATGGAATCATGTACAATGACACGTTTTTTTTTTTGTGTTGGTGAGGACGATTTTTAAAGTAATGTATTTAAATGGGAAGCATGTTCCGTGGTCACAGCACGACTACGGTAGCGAGTATTATTAAATGCCGAAAATCTGCGTAGGGAGGTTGGTGTTGGTGGTGGATGGGTCAAACAACACAAGACAGTCACCTTGAAGACCGGGCATTGTGTCCCGGCGTGTGGCGTGTCCTCTCCCCGTTCTTCTTTTTTGAAATTGATGCTTCTCATTACTTAGTGACCAGCACGAATACATTTCCTTCTCAGCAACACGGGAAAAAAATGAGAAAATCGCGTCTGTGTACACAAATCAATAGATTAAAAATCATGTGACTATTTCCCGAACTGCCCTGAGGCTGTGTTGAAATAACCGAGCCGTTGTTAAAGTTGTCTGATTATGGCCCTTACCGAGAGAATTTCCCAAAAATCGCTGTCTCTCCAGTTAGACATTTTTGTGTGCGTGTTTGTGTTAATCACCCTTCTACTTCACCCTCGGGGGCTCGTTTTCTTCCAGTTTTTGCGCCAGCTGCATGATTGAAACGCCATCAACTTGCTCCATGTGAATTCTCCGGGACAATGACCTGCTCCATCTACACATAAACTCAGTCGTTAAAGCCTGTGTGCTCGGGAGCTGGCAGGGTAAAGACCATTTAATGTCCGGTCCAACTATTTGCAGTAATGTCTTCATAAGTTTTGGTTTACAGTGCTTGTGTGAAAGGGACTATTGGTTCACTGGAGGAAATGTCACGTATACAACCCTGTCATACATATGCTTCACATTTGCAGTTGTTGCAATAATATTTATATGGGAGAAAATGTTATTACGCCCAGATTATGCTCACTGTCAACATTGTCCACTGTCCAACACACTTCAGTTGTATCACATTGAGTTAATGAAAAGTTGTAAACAATAGAAGTGATTCTTCTTTTGTACTTCAGTAAAAGTAGTAATACTGCAGTGTAGAGATATGTTGTACAAATAAGTCCTGCATTCAAAATGTTGTTTGTTGTATCAGCATCAAAATACACTTAAGTAACAAAAGTAAAAACTTATCTGCATAGTGGGAGACTTCTTCTAAACGAGGGCCACTTGTGGAATACCTGCAGAACAGGGACATGGAAGTAGTTCTTTTGGAGGTTATGGTGAACTAGTGTGTGTTGTAGCAGTGTTTTGCCATTGAGAACGAGCTAGCATGCTAGCGCTAGCATGTGCTACGGTTAGCCACCTCATCTCGGCTAGTGACGTAGAAAGCCGTGCAGATTTTGAACAGCTCACCACTTGTATTTTGTGTTGCATAATAAATAATCCAAGAAGGTATTTTGTGCAAAGACATTTTATAGCCAATAGAGACTAGAGGATGGATACCCGACCCGAGCCCGACGGGACCCGACGGTACCCGACGGGTCGGGCCGGGTTCGGACAGATTTTTAGAAAGGATGCTCGGGTTCGGGTCGGGCTCGGTCACATCAGCGCGATAAGGCATTGAACATTTAGAATTTAAAACAGCTTAAAATAAATGTCAAATATTACCCTAACATCCGTCTTCCTGTGTGCTGTGACAACGAAAGACGTGCGTATTAAGCTCTATGTGGCAGCGCAGCGATGGAAGATGTTAAAAAGAAGTTGGCCGCAGGAGATTTTAAAACTATTGAAAACGAAGGAAAGTCAGCGGTGCATTGATGCGCTTTAACTGTGTCGGGCTCGGGTCGGGCTTGGACAGAAATATCTTAATGCCTGTCGGGCTCGGGTCGGGTTCGGTTACTGCTCTGTCGGACGCGGGCCGGGCTCGGACAGAAAAATCCGGGCCCGATCCGCACTCTAATAGAGACACATCTGAAGGTTGAGTCAACCACAGTTGACCAAATGATGTAATTTCCTGTCACATGGTTTGTTTAAGTTCTGATCTGTTCTGTTTTTTCTTTTCAGGACTATCTGCTGAGTCACATGTACAGCAACGCAGCCAGAGATGACCTGTGGAGCAAACTGTCTCAGGTAACGCTCTGTGTACCTGGCTGGCTGTTGAACCACTTATCCTCCCCTGGCTCAAAGGCATCGGGGCAGAGCAGTAACACCTCTCACAGTGAAGTGTGAGTGCCTTGCTCCACAGCAGGGGTTAAAACCTGTAACATCTTCCACAATCGGCTCTTTGGGGATCATGTAGGCAGACTGACAGAAGCTGTTAATTATTTAACATAGCAGTTTTAATGAAGGTGGGAGAGACGCTCGTTAAAACCGACTTGATGAGACAGAGGCAAGGAAAAGTCCCGTTTCCATGGTACCGTGACTGAGAAGTGGAGACCACTCCTGTTTCTCTTGTTTGTCCTACGCAAAGGAAGCTTGTGGAAAGGATTGTTGATTAGATGCATCTTTGTTATTGATGTTTGTTATACTCAAACTACTCTTTAATGAGCTGCCAGCCAATCGGAGCGCCAATTACCTGAGAGTCAGTCATTTTCTTTTCTAATTAAGTGATATTGAACTATATATTGATTCATCTTTTCACTGTTCTACTGTAATAATAATCATTGCATGATTTTTGATTGATGATTATTCATGCGTTTTGTTTTTTTCCAGGCCATGCGTTCAGAGGGGCGGGACATTGACATTGGACAGATGATGGACAGGTGGACTCTACAAATGGGCTACCCCGTTGTTACTATCAGCAAGAACCAATCAGAGCAGCTCCCAACTCATTATATCACTGTCAGCCAGGAGCACTTCCTGTACGGGCAGGAAGGCAGGAGCAACAACAGGTTAGAGTTCAAACTTTATACTGTAATATAAAGTTAGTTAATTAATTAGTGTGTAGTCAGAGAGTCTAAAGCAAATAGTTCAAGTTATTTCATTGTACTGACCTTTAACCCTTTGAAAGATGCAGGAAAGATCAACAAGAACAAAATGCTTTCTGTTCATGTGATGCAGAAAGTTTAACTTACTTGTTCGTTTGGTCTGACATCAGCTTAAAGGGGTATTTTGGATCTTTTGAAGTGCGATTGTATGAGCTACTTCTCCATAGTCAGTGTGTCAGCTACAGTAGATGGAGGTCGGCACGCCCCCACTTTGGAGAAGGAGACAGGCGTACAGAAGCTAAGCGACGTCCTGCTGTGGACGGGGGCGGCAGCTTAGCACATTTTAGACACCTAAAAACACATGTCAGTTTAAGTGTAGGCTATATCTAGAATATTTTCAGCGCTTCACCTTGCTGTCAGACAGCCCTTTACAACGGGAACTGAAGCCGTTATCGCTGCTCTCGTCAAAGCCACCGGACTCCAGCACCTAAGGCTATCACATGTGGAAAAACTGGGCTGTCCTTTTCAATCAATGACATCACTAATTAAGAAATTTCAAACAGGAATCTGGACAAGGCGTTTTAGGCAGTTGTCTGTGGAAGAGAAAGCTCCATTTGGAGTGAAATGTGGTGAAATCCAATAAAGAATAATGCATGTCACATTTGTAGGCCACGGGCCACACTTTGAGAAACTTGGCTTTAAATGTTGAGCCCTGGCCTTTGATTTACTGCCACCCTCAGGAAAGCTTGTACAAATTATAGCCCCGCTACTTGTATGGCTCTAAAAGTTTTGAACTTTCTCGGGAACACTGGGCAGCATCTAAACTGCTGAAGCCCAGACACACATCTGCTCTCCATAGTGGTAAACTCTTTGTTTCACACCTTAATAAGTTTGTCCTGCCTTTTTGGCTGAAAAAGCACTTCATCACATTCACCTTTACATCATTTATATACATCATTTATATTTCATTTATATTTGATTCACATGTTTTATTCACATCCTTGACAACCTCTGGAGTTTATTCTCTTCGCTGTTTTATCGACCCACTTTCTCCTCCATCAATACTTCATCAGTTCCTCTCCTCTTTTTTACCTGTTGTTCATTCTTTCCTTTTCTCTGCAGCTCTTTCTTTCCTGTCATGTTTTTGTGCATTTGTGACATTTACAACCACTCTGACCTACTCAGTTTCTCACCAAAAGTTTCTTTAGCTTTTTTTCTATTGTACGTCTCCTTCCTTCTTCCTTTCCCCCCCCTTTCTTTCATCCAGTCTTTTGTGTTTCAACTTGAGCTCCCCGGCTCAAAGTCGCTCCCGAGCTCTCGTCAGCAGATGAACTGAAGCTGTTTGTTGAAAGAGGAGCTCAACTCTTTCTTTCGCGCTTGTCGAGTCTCAGGGGGCTGCGTTCAGACACACCCGGTGGTCCCGGGGCGTTCACCAACGCTTGTGAAGAGAAACGGTTGTTGTGTTTTTAGCTGAACTGTCAGCGGATCGTAATCCGAGGCCGACGCTAGTGTTTGATCCGGATACAGAAGCACACCAGAGTCCCACAGCGTTACACGCTGTTGACTTAAACTCCTGACTTATTTATTCATTTGCTCTTTTATTTACATGCAGGGGAACTGAGAATTTGTCAAAACATAACTACGGAAATATACAGAAATTGAAACATGACTGAACAGCCAATTAGCTCTCTCTAACTGGTAGTGACAAACAAATCATTGTCAACCTGTATCCAACGTGTTTTCCTGAACGGGTCCTATTGTTCGAAAACGTATGCCTATGATATCCTCCAAACCTCGACTACTGTGTGGCCGGGTAAGCTCAGTTGGTAGAGCAGGCGCGTGGAGGTTTACTCCACAACGCAGCGGCTGCGGGTTTGACTCCGACCTGCGGCCCTTTTCTGCATGTCATTCCTCTCTCTTCCCCTTTCATGTCTTAATCTGTCCTTTGAAAATAAAGGCCTAAAAACGCCCCAATAAATTATAAAGTAGTCTCACTTTGCCAGACCTTTCTCCAGAGCTCTGCCGAGGAGGGTCTGGCTAATCTTTAAATGGCAAGTGAACAATACAATATATGCAGACATCTCTTACGCAACAAATCCTTTACTTTTTTTATAAGTAACACAGTGACAATTTCCTAGTTTGTTTACTACTAAACATTCTTCTCATCTTCCAGTTCTCTGGAGTGCGTCGTTTATTTTCTCGGCATTAAACAAACCGACGCGGCGAGGCAAATACGTGTTTTTTAAAGAAGTGAGCTGACAGAAAAACAGACGAGGCGAATCCGGAGGTCCGCTAACGATAAGGTCAGGCTAATGATGAGGAATCCCATCACTACTCGTCTCTGCAATTGTGGCTGAAGAGAAAAGAAGCCTTGTCAGGTAAACAGAGACGTGGTCGAGGGACGAGAGTGGCTGTGTTTGTTTAAATGATCTTTAAACAGGACGGCGATACATTATTCATGAGTCCACGGTTGTAAGGACTCTTATTTATGTACTGCTTTACCTTTCTGAAGCAGACAAAGTGTTTGAAGAAAATAATTAGTAGCTGTTTGATGTCAACACAAATGAAAAACTACAAGTCTTCCAAACCATACGACAATAAAAGGCTGATTCACGCTTCTGCGTTAAATCGGTGCTGTGGGTACGTACGTAGGTACGGGGAGAAACACATTCTTACACCTCTCACGTAAAATATGGACGCTTGGTCAGGTGTCTTTGGTGTTGTTATTGATGCTAAAAGTCTCCTTTAGCGTCATATCTAAACGTGCTTTATCTAAGCGTGCTAGGTCGGGACTATTGGCGTCACTTTTGACACAATTAGGTTGAGGAAAAGATCGTGGGTGGACTTATAAAAAGTAGGGGAGAGCCGGGACGATTGAAACGCAGGACGGATGAAACATTCCAGTTTTCTCCGAGTGCGATGATGATAGACAGACATCTTTAGGTCTGAACATACAGCATGTTACCCTTCTCCTATCAGCCAAATATCTCCCTGTTATTTCCTTTTATCGCGGAGTTACAGCCGATAAACGAGTTTTGATGGTCAAAAGTAAACTTCATTAGCGGTCACATTTTTTCGATTATTAACGAGGGTTTTTCATTTAAAGGTTTGACTACATGCTCATTCAGTAGACCAGTTAGTGTTCTCCACAATCCCAGACTTTCATATTGCATGCTTGTTTACATGAGAAGCTAAACAGGCTGTAAGGACATGTGTCTATGTCGGGACGGCTGAAACAGCTGTTTCAACTGTTCATTGCTTCATACGCGCTTCAGGATGACGGCAATGAGTTGTTAACAGACATTCACAAAGACGCATAGTCCTGCAACAATCTATCTAAAATAACACCTTTTGGAAGTACCATCCATGATATACAGTAAAATATTAAAGTTGTTGGAAGTTTATATGGCTTAAACTGTATGTTTCATTCGTCCCCGCATGCTGTTTCATTCGTCCCGTCCAAGAGGGACAGATGAGACATTACGCACGTACCACTCTTGCGGTAATAACTCCTCAACGGTTTTGTTCAAAGCTGAAAATTCAACTGTATTTGACAGATGACACGTGTCTAGTGCTAGTGACAAAATATCACCTTTCAGTGTGATACGACCGCTTTGTAAATTACGTTTAATTAAAAAGTGTTTCAACTGTCCCGGCTCTCCCCTACGTTTCCGTGACACGCAAGACAAGAACGGGACAGTTGGCTTTAGGAAAAGAAGAAAGTTGAGTTTAGAAATCTACTACTACCCAATCATCATCGCTACATGGCTGCTGCTCTGGCCGGTGCGTTCTACACACATGCTGAAGGTGCTTTTTGCATCGTGTCTGACACACTAGTATGAAATAGTGTCTAGTGTAAAATAAACAGCATTCATTTCAGTCAAATATTAATGAGCATTCTGCTGTCCATGCTGCTGACTTTGTGCAATTAAGTATGTGTGGCTGGCTGGCTGGCTGGCTGGCTTCCACTCTTGTCAATCACGTTGATATAAATATCAGATTAAATATTAGGTTGCTAGGCAGCGGTATCGATCCACGATTGCCCGCGGCGACACACAGTCTTTCTCTTGCTGATTGCGTTACAATACCTACTACACACACATCCACAGAATCAAACACACTCTTTAAATGGATTAATTAATCATAGTGTGTAATGTTGATTGTTTGCAGTCTTTATTTAAAATCCACTTTAATTAAAATATGAGTCAATTTGAATCAGTTGGAATGATTTAACTAAAAACTCAATGGAAGTTAACGAAAGGTCTCACTTTAAAGATTCTTTTAGTGTGTGTGTGTGTGTGTGTGTGTGTGTGTGTGTGTGTCTGTCACCGAAAGCATCAGGAAGTTATTTGTTCCTAATGAGCTGTTAGAGTCGGCTCCATCTTCACACACTGTTATTTACATGGTAAATACCCTTTTACCTTTATTTATTCAGAGGGGATCAAACTGAGAGGATTGCTCTCTTTTGCAGATAACTTTCACACAGTTACACACTACTAACTGTAAGCAGTTGAAGCCAGAGCATTTTACTTTCCACTCCCAGATATATTATGTGACTTATGTGACTGATGCAAGTTTGAGCAATTGCATCTATAACAATGCATCATATTTCATAAGTTAATCAAAACAGTAGGTTTTCTCAGTAAATTATTCATCTGTAAATAGCTGTCAAATGGAGTAAGTGGAGTAAAATGTACAAGATTTCCATCTAAAATTAAGTGAAGTGTAAAGTAGCATAAAGTACCTTGTAAATGTACTGAACTACAGTACTTGAGTAGATCTACTTTTTTTATGTTTCAGCAGTGATTGCTCATGCTGAATAACAGTAGAACACGCGTCAATCTCAAGGCCTGCGTGCCAAATCCGGCCCCTCGCAAATTTTGGTCCAGTCCGCATATCAATCTAGGTTCACAACAGATTTTGGCCTGCCTATATGTGTGCCAAACCAAAAAGGTCCCGCATTTTAGTTTGGATGTTTTTCAAACTGCAATTACGCATAACTCAAAGTAGAATTTGGCAGATATGCCGAATTTGAGACTAATAAAATGACCATAAAACAACCAAAGGGTTTACATATTCAGGCTGTGAAACAGTTTGTTGTAAAGAATGTTATTATTGCTTTGCTTAAATGTTAAGGACCATTTTTCCATATGTATGCAATATATAATTATTATTTATTTAAATATATTTATTATTTATTTAAATATTCCTGTCATGACCATGCCAGCTGACTCCGTTCTTAAAGCATTGATTTATAGTGTGTAAAGTTATATCTCTCCTTTAGGTTTGTTTTTAATCTAGTTGTTAAAAATTAATCAAAATGAAAAAAATGAATAAATTAAACACTATGCAGATTAAACCTTGAAAGGGAAACGGAAAGGCTGAATTAAATGACACCTCAGAGCTTTTCAAATCATTAGCAAACATTTGGACAAATAATCAATTATAATTGCACTACAACACACTTTATTTGCTGTAACATTTGTTTGGAAAAATGTGGATTCTGCAGAGCGCGGATCGCCACACTATGTTTATGCTCAGCCGAGATGCAATTTCTGAGATAATCAATAGTTTTTTGTTTTTTTAAGTTTTATGAGTCTGATATGTTGCAATTCACTCAAGCCATAAAAGAGCATTTATGTTTCTCTCATCTGATCTGAAAATGTAAAAAATCAGCAAACCACATTTAACCTCTCCCTCTCTGAAGAAGACAATAACTCTCAGCTACTTCTCCTTGACTGATGTTCGCTGACTGCTGCAGCTATTACTGCAGCCTCTTTCTCTCTCTGTAACAGTTAGTGCTGCTTGATCCATTTCCAGCTGACTGATGAGGGATCGCCACTGACCATCACTCTTTCTCTCTCTCTATAATGTCTCTCAATTTGATAACTGAGGCCATAAAACCGAATGCAATTCCGCCAACCATTACTGACATCACTCTCCCTCTCTGTAGTTTACAGTGGCAGGTTCCATTGACGGTCGCTGTGGGAAATGCATCCAGTGTTTGTTCAGAGAGCCTCATCTGGATCAACAACAAGACAGGTACAGTACTGCCGGGAGGCTTCAGGTATTAACACTAGAAAACACTGCAGTGTGCTGATATGAGATCCGACATCATCACCATAAACGTTTATTTTGCTATCTTGACTCAATTATCTTGTTACCTTGAGAAACACAAGCCATTATCTTGGTATTTTGTTGTTATTAAACTATCTCGTGATCACAAATTAATTTCCTCATTATCTTGATATGTAATTTGTAGTTAATGGACTGAGAAATTCTATCTTGCAGGTATATTCCTTTGAAAATTGCTCTGCTCCGTGTTTTCCATGTTTCAGTGTTCAGAGATCTGTCAGCAGTGGGAATAAACCTCATTCTGGTTTTGTTCATGGGGAATATTAGCTCAAACTAATACAATACATTTCTTTGGTTTTTAGAGAGAAAAAGCTGTGTGTTTTTGAAAATAAAGCTTGTTCTGCTTTGGATTTTTGAAGATAAAGCCAATTACAGTTGTGTTTATGGAGATTAAAACATATGGAGCTTCTGAGTTTAAGAAATAAATATGGTTCTGCTTCTGTTCCTGGAGGGTAAAACTCTCTGTGGTTTGTTTTTGTTGTAAATAAAGCTTATTCTGCCTCAGATATTGGAGAATAAATCCAAATATTGTTCTGTTTATGGAAATTAAAACTCATTCTGTTTCTGTTTTTGGGGAAAAAAGCTGGTTCTGCCGACCTTTTTCTGAAGAGTAAAGCTAACTATGTCTCTGAATTTGAGGAATAAAGCTTGCTTTGCTTCTCAACTGCTCTGAATTAACACAGAATGTGGGTTCTCACCCATTTTCAAGGTACATGGTGAAGGGAGGTCTAGAAGTTCAAGAATTCAAGTTGAATTTCAACCAGAGGGAAGAAAGTTAAGGAAGTGGGCCAAACTTAGGTCAGCTTGTTGTTCATCACCTGGCCGTTATACTAAGTCTGGAAGATCCTACAAGCTGTTCAGCTAAACCTTACAGCCTAATTAGGATGTTCTTGTTTTTTCTGTGGGAGGCTGTGATGCCACTACAATCAACACAACTTTACTTTTAGCATGCAAGGTGTAAGAGATGGTGTGGATCTTGCAGTTTATATTTAGTTGATTCTCTGCTGCATTCTGTTTTGCTAATGTAACACCTGTTCAAGTTAGTATAAATCCTAGTTAGGTAAATGTTTTTATCTTCCTAATATAAGGTTAAGGCATCATAGTGTGCAGCTTTGTGCTTATTGTACAGATTCCATGTTATCAACGGGAAAATCATTTACATTATTGGACAATAATTTGATTTGATCTGATTTGAACAGCGGAGACTTGTAATTACTGTAACTCCCGTACTAGTCCAAACCAATCATTTCTTCACATACAGTATTGGTTAACAGTGTACTTCAGACTGTTTGCCTTCTCAACCTAAACTTCAAGGTTCAAAACTATACACATCACATGATGAAAGTAATAACACCGTTTCGTGCATCCTTTTAAAAATATTCCAGGACAACAGGACAGCGTGGTATCATCTGCATATTGGATGACAACTACTAATACACTGGCTTTTTGGCTAAGCCAGTGCTGTTTGTATCCGGGAGAAATTGTGGATTAACTGCCTGACTAAATGTTTCTATTTTGTCTCAGAATCCCACAGGATCAGTCAGATGGACGACAACACCTGGTTGCTAGGCAACATCAACCAGACAGGCTACTTCCGTGTGAACTATGACCTCCAGAACTGGAAGCTGCTGATACAACAGCTACACAACAACCCTGAAGTATGTATTTCTGTCTGTCAGTCAGTCAAACTCTCTTTCTGTTTGACTCTAACTTTTATACGCCCTCCCTCTCTCTGTCTCACTCTTCTCAGATAATCTCAGTTGGAAACAGAGCAGGACTTATCGATGATGCCTTTAACCTGGCCAGGTGAGCATTTGTTTTAACCAGAAACACTATTGTTTCTGTCTGATGTACAATCCCGTCTTCAAACTCTGACACTCAGGGCGATGGACAGTTCATTTTGACAGAAGAAGTGGTGGATGAATGATCGGTTTCCCATCCTCTCTCTTTCTGAGAGGCTCATCTGTCTCTGAGCCTTTAAGACATGTGGACACACAGAGGGAGAGTGCAGCCTCGCTGATCCATTGTTTCTATTTGCTTTTAATTGCTTCACAATAAGGAGCGCCTCTTTGTTGGACAGGACTGATGGTGGGTCTGACTCCCTCAGATATGTCTGTTTTGATGAGTTGAATGTTTGGAAAAGACTTATTGCCATCTGGATCAAGCAGGATCAAGGATGTGCTGCTGTACATGTAGTTTGACAGAGTCAGTTGTACATACAGAGGTTTATATCCTGTATGTGAGTTCAGCTAAGACCTATGGATTTTCTATAAACACATTTACATTCACACACACAAGGCATTTGGATGGAGCTTTGCCAGCAGGTTATTCCTCCGCCATCCACAACCATTAGATAAGTGCCACTCGAGTATTAACACTGTTGCCTTGCAGCAATGGGTTTTCCTGGAGTTTCTCCTCAGCATTACTTTCCTCAGGTCCTACAGATTGCGTGCAAATTGACATCTGCCATATTAAAATTACTACTGTTCTAAAGTGTCCTGTCCAAGACTGACTGCAGCACAAATAGACGTTGCTGACATAAAACAAATAATATGGTCAATAAATAAGGAAATTATAACTGTTTGAGTTAGAAAAGCAGAAATCTGGAATAATTTAGACACAAAGGAATGGATGTTGATGATAATCACAGACTGGAATATGTCAACTTTTACTCAACACTATTTCAAAAACACTTAAATTTGTTTTTGTCAAATGGTATAAAATTGAATAAGACGCACCAAAATTACCCATCAAAATCACCCCAAAGAGCGTTGTGTGGAATCACTCATGTTGTTTTGGGTAATAACAATTGGGTAGTTACAAAGAACATTGATATTGGAAAACAGGTCAATGTGACCCGAGGACAACATGAGGGTTAAGCAATGCGTTGTTTCCAGAGCTGTCTCTGGTAGAAATGTCATCCCAGAGTGACAGGATCACATCTGGCTCTGTGAAGCCATGTTGCTGCATTTAGAGCAGACCTAGCAAAAGAAATTCAACCGGGGCCAGAGGGAAACTTTGTGATGAATGAATGTTGGGTGAGCCTGCAGCCACAGAGAGGTAGAGAATGTCGTTTCTCATCATGATGTTTTCAGCCTGAAGCTCTTTGAGCACTGTAACCAAAATCTACTCTGACACCAACCCTATAACTCAATCTACCCCCGTCTCTCTTTCCTTTTCCACATCTCTCTCTCGCAGCCATCTGTCCTCTGTCATGTTGAATGAGCAACAGCTAGAGATGGCTGCGATGCCGTGTGTGTGTGTGTGTGTGTGTGTGTGTGTGTGTGTGCGCAAGGAGCTCAGCAGGAGGTTCTCATCTGTACAGAAAAAAGAAACAGAACTACATATTAATTAATATTCACACTGACAGCAGAAAACGCTCTTACTTCAGCCTGCATCTGTCACCATGGTAACAGAGAACATTACTGTGCCACATTGGAAGACACATTGTATTGTTTTTGATTTACAATGAGCTTTTTGTAGCGCTCATAGTTTTGGAAATAATAAATCATTCTCGACTACTGGGGTGATTTTGCAGAGGAGTACATCTACATAGAAAATAAAAATGAAAAAGGAACTTTTCATGTGTGAACCATTCTTTGTTGAACTTTAGTGCTTTACAAACACCAAAGCAAGTAAGCGCTGTGACTACTCTTCTGAAGAGATTATGGAGAGGGAAATTAGATGGTTTACTACACTATATCACTGTCAGCGGCAGCTGCCGCTTACAGTACTTTTCTAGACACGGAGAGCCTCTCTTTCCATACCAATAAACCCTGTTGGACTACCGTTACGTCACATACGCTGTTTTAATTACTATACATACCTAGATTGTATGTTGAAATGCCAGACCTTTCTGGCTGACGGCGGATCAGTGATTATTACCTAAAAAAACAGGAAAGGGCCTTCCCTGGAAATCATTGTTTTCCTTTTTATTAAACTTAAGTTACTTTGCAGATTTAGATTAAGAATAGAAAATATAATCAATAAACTATTATTGTTGATCCTGAAGGGGAAATTCACAAGCTATCCAGCTTAGTTCGCCTATGTGTTAGACTAGCTCCGGGTCCTATCATCGTATATTTGTAGAGAGGAAATGAAAGGTAGAAAGGGGTAGTTTTTTCCTTTTTATTTCCCCATATTTTAGTTATTGATTTGATACGTTTTTGTTTTGAGAGATGCAGGAGTGAGGAAATGGTATGGGGGAATGTTAGATATAGACATTATGATTTTCTATGGTTTCTTTGGGGATGTGATTGTAATGAAGTTATAACTATTTAATGAAGAAGTTTACAGACGTGGCGGTTTGTTTCTAAACCCGTCTCACTTCTTTTTTTTAATCAATGTTTCAATGTCACATCTCAGCAGTTAATTTGATAAGTACCTTATTAAAATTACAGGTGGAAAAACTACAATACAAACCAAGCTGTGATAAACTTGTTGTGCACGAAAAAGCCAATGTATAATGGATGGTAATAGCAAAGACTACATGCAGAGGAGAACCTGCTATCTCAGCTTTTTTAAAGATATTTAAATTTTTTAGATGGACGATTATTGAAGTGATTACAGTTTGAGGGATTCTTCATCGCTTGAGTAAATTTCAGTATTGCTGATACTTTTGCTTGAAGTTCGATTGGCTGAGGCGTGCGTGTGTGTGTGTGTGTGTGTGTGCGTGTGTGTGTGTGTGTGTGTGTCTAGTTTAGTGGTAGTAAATGACTGTCTGAGTGTGTGCTTAAACAATGATGAATGTTGTGTGTGTGTGCGTGCGCGTGTGTGAGAGAGACTGCAGCAGTCCCTCGTTAGCTCTCCACTGAGCCTTGCTAATGGCTAATGGACAAACTATTAACTGGCCCTTAACGATGTTAACGAGTTAATGAGCTTGTTAAGACGAAAACACTGGA
Source organism: Etheostoma perlongum (assembly GCA_026937815.1). Taxonomy (NCBI): domain Eukaryota; kingdom Metazoa; phylum Chordata; class Actinopteri; order Perciformes; family Percidae; genus Etheostoma; species Etheostoma perlongum. The sequence continues at coordinate 8,421,190 of CM049393.1, read as the reverse complement.
GAGACACACACACACACACACAGACTGTAAATGGCTGAGGGCAAATTGAAAATCTATAATCTCCCCACTTTCCTGCCTCTCTGAACAGAGCCACCTATTGTAAGTGTCCCCTAGAGGCTGACCAGCGCTGGGACTGTGGAAGTGTGAAGTTTGTCCAGATGTTGGTGCCAGAGAAAAGGTCACTGAAACCAAACGGCTTCATCCTCTGAGGAGCAGGAATGGGGAGGTCCCCTGGAAAACATACCCAACCCCAAAATGCATAAATATATTTTGAGTGAACCTTAATAAGAAAGTGCTCAGTATATATCAATGAAATTTAGATTTGGGGTGTCCTCTAGCCTAACGGTTACTTCACTTCTGGCTACACATGTGGTGATGAACGTGATGTACAATACGTATGTTTTAATTAAATGGATTTTTTTTTAAATGGACTCAAACTATACGAAAACTTGACTTAAACCCCGATCTCATGGGTGAAAGTCTTGCGATAATTTCTGCTTACGCAAAATGTGGCGCTTTGTCACCTTACTTCCTGCTTTACTCCTGTTGTAACTACTCCGACCACTAGGAGGCACCACTACGGGAGGACAGTCTCATTCCCTGAGTCTTGTTGTCATGAGGTTGCCAGGGTGAATTTTCATTCTTTTTTCCTTTCTATATGGGTTAAACAAACAAGAAACAAAGTGTAAATCAGTATGCTTTAGAAGTGCTTGTAGCTTCCCCGCTGTTTCCAGTCTTTATGCTAAGCTAAGTGGCTGTTGGCTATAGCTTCATATATCTCCTAAAATAAAGCAAAAAAAGGGTATTAGCCCAAATATTTAAATTATTTCATTAAAGGTTGAATGAACATGATAGATTTTAGGGGTTTTATTTCTCAGTGTTTCAGTGTTTTTCAGGTTTTGCACAGCTTTTCAGAGAGATTTAGTTCAGCTTCTTACATAGTAGATAATACAGAGAGATAGAAAACAGAATGGGAACCATAGATCGCTTCTGAGTATTGTTCCCTCTGAAAATAAAAAGGGGAGAACATTTGCAAGAACAGAGACATACAGGATTAAAAAGGCAGAAAAAGTCCTCAGCAGAAAATGAGAAGACAGATGAGAAGACGGATCACATGCGAACACATGAAGGTTGGCGTGACTGTGTCTGCAAGTTAAAAAAGTAAACAGGTCAATGGTGCTGGATGCAGATTGCTATTATTTCTTTTGCACACTGTATGAATTATGGTAATGGTCTCAGAGGCCAGGTGCATGATGGGAATGGAGATGAATGTGTGGAGGTTGGATAAGAGGCAGATTATGGAAATAAGTCGGTCTGGAGTTTAGAGTTCTGCTGGCTCCTCAAAGATTTAGAGTTTTATCTCAATCAGATTAACTGTGGAGGTCTGTGTCTCTCTCAGCTTCTCTGCCTGCAAACTAAACTATTCTGGTGAAAGAACATGAAGTTCTGTGTGTGACTGCCGCTCACTTTGATTGACAGCTCTTCAGTAAAGGTTACTGCTCGGCCTCAGTCGCTGGGAAATCATAATTTCCATCGGTCACTTCTCTCTTCAGTCCGAACGCCAATAATCAGAATAAAACCAATAAAATTAACAAAGCCTCTCTTTCAAGCGAGTTCACTTTCACTCGCTTTGACTGCCTGCCTCATTAATATTCATGGTGTGTGGGTGGGGCTAAAGGTTGATGCAGGAAGCAGCTGAGTCCCCCCATCGTAAACATCATGAATGTTAATGAATGCACAAAGGACACTGGTCCATATTCATGATGAGGTGGATGTAACCCATGCAGCTAAATAGCTCTGGTGGCATTTAGATGGCCAAGTCTTTCTTATTGTTTTCATACTGTAGTAACATAATACACAGACTCTCGCACACAGACTTTAAGGGTTAGATTAAGGGTTAAAGATCAGATGGACATCAGACGCCGACTTCAGATTGACTTCATCTCCTAGTATGCACCTATGTGTGGCCTGAACTGCATTGACAAAAAAGTTCAGAGTCCAGAAAGCGTCATTGGTGTTTGGGTTAAAGTTTATACATAAAGAAGAAGAAAGTAAATACTACATCATAAAAACTTCCCTTGTGTAGCACACACTGATGTAGTATGAAATCTGGGATGTGCCATCTTTCTGAAGAGTTGACATCAAAGGGTAGTTTTGTTTATTTTGACAAGTTTTTTGTGTTTAAGTGGCCGATAGGAACTACAATCTTTGAAATTGGTCCAGTATTGAGCCTGAACGCTGGAACAGACTGCGCTGCGATAAAACACTATGGGGCAAATGTGCATTGTCAATTTGGTTTGCTAATAGTGATAATTTTGCCAATGAAAGGCTTAGGTTATGATTCTAAGTGGCTGACAACATTATGGAAAGGATCCCTAAAAAGATCTGCCTTTTTAAAACCTCTTGTAAAGCTTTCTGTTTAACCAGAAACAGCTCTGATGTTGCTAACACTAAACCCACCAGACTGTAAAAACAATGCTTTTAGTGTGTATTGACCCAACATATTTTCACATGTAAATGGCTTTATTTCAACTCAAACTAGAGTTGTGGTGGTTGGACAATTGGAAAGACGACCCAAACAACTTTTCCTAGTTTTCAAGTGTATTTTTATATTACTGTTTATTTAGATGGAGTCTGGTGGCTTTAGCGAACGCAATTTCGCTAATGTTTTGATAGTTTAAAAAAAAGGATCTTATTCTTTAACAGAAAGGTCGACCTCATTAGAAATCCTTTCCGTAATATTATTGACACTTAGAATAATAATCTCAACATGTCACTTATAAAACAAGCACTTTCATCAACGTAAATAGAAGGTGCACAATTACCCTATAACCTTACATTGTAGCTTATTACTGGACCAGTGTCAAAGATTGTTGTTCCCATCAGTCACATATACACAAAAACATAGGAAGATAGGGTCCAGGTTGGAAAAAACAGAAGTTACGCTTTAACGCTGGGAAACTGGACCATAGTGCTTCAGATAGACACAATGCTGCCGGGGTGCAGGCCACCTTTGTGTTTTGCCATTTAAAGCAAGACAATGTAACTTTATTGTATAAATGAGAAATTGAATTTATGTAAAATAAAAAAGCTGAGGGATATTGCATCTGGAGCCTTATTCGGTCTGGTATGACCCGTAGTCTATAGTGGCTAATGTTAGCAAACTTTAAACATTGGCATATCAATAGCCAATTGATGAGTGGTGTTTCTGCAGTGCCGTGGTTAACTGACCCTGTATTCTCCCTTTGTTAGCAAGTAAAGATGTCCTGGCATGTCTAATCAGAAAGCCTGCTCGACGACAGGCATTGTGTTGTTTGGTTTTAAAAACCGTCTCTGGCCTTGTTTCCTGGGTGGAACTGAAGTTGGAAAGATTGTTTCTTAAAGAAAATGTATGTGTTTCCTAAATAAATGCATTCATTGTGAGGCAACAGAGACTGAGAGTGTTTTTTTTATTCATCCTAGAAGAGACTGACCTAGTTGTATTCATCAGTCTGTGTTAAGTTAGTTTGTGGTGTACGTGGGGTGTCATGTCCTTGTGCTTAAAGTGCCGAACATAACTGCGTAATGGATTTCAGCCGGTACAGTTGTTGCACTCTTTGCTTCGCCATGTTTCTTGTCTCCATCTACTCTTTCACCAGTCAAAAGAAAAAGTACCATTCATAAAGAGGAAATAGCGGTGTATAATTGGGGACAGATGAAGTTGTCTGTGAAGTGACTGATAACATTAAACTGGTTTTGATTGCAGTGGTTTTTTTTTGTTGTTTTCCAGAGATGATGTTAAGGGTATCACTCTTAGGGTTAATTCTCTCTCTCTCTCTCTCTCTCTCTCTCTCTCTCTCTCTCTCTCTCTCTCTCTCTCTCTCTCTCTCTCTCTCTCTCTCTCTCTCTCTCTCTCTCTCTCTCTCTCTCTCTCTCTCTCTCTCAGGGCTGGGTACCTCCCACAAGGTGTTCCCTTGCAGCTGATTGGCTACCTGCCGGAGGAGCAGTCCTTCCTGCCGTGGCACTCTGCCAGCCGAGCTCTCTACCAGCTGGACAAACTGCTGGACCGCACAGACGAATACAGCCTGTTCAGTGTAAACACCCTATCAATCAGTTACTATCTCAATCAGTTCTCCTGTCTATCAATCAATCACTTAGTCAGTTAGTAATGGCTTTATGTTAGCACAATAACTGTCTCTTCAGCACTGACAGCTGGATGTCTGTTAAAGACTCTTCAGAGGGTGTGTGTGTGTGTGTGTGTGTGTTACCAGGACTATGTGCTGAAGCAGGTTGCATCGCGGTACCATCAGATGGGTTGGCCAACAAACGGCCCCGGCAGCGAGGGCAACGTGCTGCAGGCATCCTACCAGACTGAGTATGCAACACACACCCACACACACTATTATACACTTCCATTAATATTATCAGTCTATTAAAATAGAGGACCCTATTTCAATCGCGCAACAAACAAGTGCAGAGCAGTAGGTCGTTGGGTGCACAAACTGTGTGGGCGTCTCCAAGCACATCTGCTCTTTAGGTTCATGTATGGGCAGCAGCGCAAAGAGCAAAAGGCCTGGAGATAGATAGATAGATAGATAGATAGAAAAAGTAATTAGTTACTTGTTACTTCTTCCAGAAAGTAACTATTGCGTTTCTTTCAAGTACATTTTTAAATGCTCAAATGTGAACCCACCTCCACCCCTCTTTAACGGAATACATGTGCATGTTCAATTATTTATGATAAATCTGAATATTATAATTAAATGGACACTTAATACATTATTAACAAAATCAATGTACACAAATCTAACTATTTTAATGTTGCTGTGGGACAAAGTGAGATACGTGGATATTATGTTTATATAGTGGATCGTTACAAATAACACAATAGATGTTTTTGAACTTTGATATTTATTGCCCTCGTTTGGGCTCGCTATACCTGTCTCTCGTTGACTGACTCTCTTGTGTTGTTCGTTGTGTGTCCGACTATGCGTGCTTTCAAACACCCGCCCGACTCTACCTTACCATGAAATTTTACTCAGCCAATCATCAGCATTTATGCGCTTGCCTCGTGCTCCGCCCACCAACCAAGGAAAACAGTAAAAAAAAAGGGTCTTTGCCTCTCGGCTCAGAGATCTAGTTGGTCTGATGAAAATAAACACTTCAGTTATAGTAACGCGCATTTTTTGGCGGTAACAACGTTATTAAGATGGGAAGAGCAATCAATTATTTTTGATAAATAACGTGTTAGTAACGCCGTTATTTATAATGCTTTTATTCCCATCACTGCTGCTGTGACAGTAACATTAAAGAGATAAGAGAGACCTCACTCATCCATCTATTCCCTCGTCCCGGTGCAAAACAAAAGAATGAATGAATATAAGGTGCAAACAACAAGATACAAAAACAGGTTCACAACAAGGTACAGACATATAGAGCAATCATCGAAAAATATGAATACAAGCAAAATAGACTCTCAGTCAGTCACATCATTGTGATGCTTCTCAAGAGTAACACAGGAGGCACCACCTATGTTAACTTTGGAAAGGAAACCTAAAAAAAGACGGAGCTGTTTCTCTCTGCTGCCAGTAATACGTCCTGGCCCTATCTCTGTACTAGATAGGAGACTGATACCCCCCCTCCTCCACACAGGAGGTTTTTGTAATAAAAGGATGCAATGTTTCCTGTTGGTCTCTCTTCAGGGAGTTACAGAGGGAGCTCATCATGTTAGCGTGTAGCTTTGGGAACAAACAGTGCCACCGTCAGGCGGTCGCCTACATCTCTGACTGGATCTCCAGCAACAAGAACAGGTACCAACACACACACACACACACACAAGCTACACAGTATACACTGTATAGACTATAGTATCGACGGGCTTTACTTAACCTTTGGGCCACTAAGGTGGGAATTTATATAAAATAATGCAGAAGACAACAAAAACAGTTCTGGGATTGGATTTCACAGCTGTAAAAAAAAAAAAAAGACTCTTATTGTGTTCAAACGGGTTAAAACCACGTTTACTCTGACCTTATCAGCCTTCGTTAAGTTGAATGCAATGTTGCGTTCAAATTGAGAATACCAACTAAGAACAAATAAAAGTGCAGAATATGTTGGGCGGTGGTATCTCCACCACCTGGACCCCTAATTCCCTCTATGTGTGTGCATGTGGGTTGAATAATGTAAGTTTCTTTGGATAAAAACTTCTGTCACATGTAATGTATTATTTAAAATTAGTATCTTAGAATGTGTTTCCATGCAACCCACTCTTAATTAGAGACCACTCCCACCCTCTTTCCACATTGATCCATTTGTTTGATTCCACTTATTTATTCTTTCTGTCTGCCTTATAAGTTTTTCTCTTTCATGTGTTGCTGGCTCGTTTTCTGCCTCTGGGACGTTAACGAAATCTGCTCAATTAGATTTCAAACAGCAAATTAAATACAAACAGATGCTGGTGTTCTGAATGGGACAGCAGAGAGCTGACGATATGAAGGACACTGAAAAAACACACCGTTTCACACTCCATCCGGCAGACTTTATGAATGGATTCTTAGAAAAGTAGCAGCCCACGTCCTCGTTAATGTCAGATTCGTGTTTACTTGTCATTTAGTAAAAGTTCAGCACAGCCGCAACAAAATATTTCACAAGTGTTGTACACCAACTGTTCTTCACTCCTCTCGCTTTCAAAGTTAAGTAGTTGTTGACAGAGTGAGGAAGCTTTTTGCATCGCAACCATATGGCAGCATTTATTTTTTGATAAAGCTCCATTTTTCAGTCCTCACTACAACACAAGTCTGACCTTTTGAAATTTGAGAAGCAATTTGGAAACTCTCCATATTCCGTTCCAGATAAATTAACATTCATAAAGGGCTAATCTCTCCAGGGGTGATGTTTCGTTTTTTTTTTTTTTTTAATATTTCATGTTCTATTCAGTGATGATAATCCCATCTGGAGAGCACATGTATGTGCATTTCCTCCCAGTATGTCCAAGTATTTACAAAAGACTGCTTTTTGTCAGAACGCTTCAATAATTCAAATCAGGAGGAAGCTCATCTGACCTGGCTTCATGATCACCTGATTTAAGAGACATGAAAATGAATGTTACTGTATTTAAGCATTTGGCAGCATGTTGGCCCAATGGTTAGCACCGTGGCCTCGCAGTGTGGAGTTTGTATGTTCTCCCCGTGTTTGGTGGGTTTCCTCCGGGTGCTTCTGTGCCCTATTGTAAATGGCTGCCCACTGCTCCCTTGAGGGACGGGTTAAATGCAGAGATTGAATTTTGCTACATGTATGTGTATGTGACAATAAAGTACCTTTACCATGTGTAACTCTCAGTACGTCCATTCTATGCTTCTGTAGCAATGTGTGTGAAAGTACAGTTACAGCCTCCGAGAAGAGTGACACCAAAAGAGAGCAGCCTTTGATACGAGCCAAACAGCAGACCTGCGTCACACCTGCGCCTCCTGCAGGAAAAGGGTGTCAGGAGCCACTTGCTGTAGTCTGACTCCTGCCTAGAACAATGAGTGTAATTATTTCAGAGCACAGCTAATATTTTAGTGCCTACATCCTTCTGGAATAGTAATCATGTCCCACTGGGGTTTTATTGTAAATGAAGTGTCCAAATGGATCAAATGAAAGAGCCCATTTTGAAATGTATTTTAATGTAACTGCAGCTATTAATGGATTACCTGGTAGGGGGTCCAGGGGCAACAATGAACTGCAAGTGCTACATTTCAGAAACGACGTAGAGATGTGTTGTTTTTCATGTTTTCTTGGGCCAAGTTGCAGTTTGAACAGGTAAGTTTTCAGTTGGAAGATGTGTAGAGTTTCTGCTGTCCCGATGTAAGTGGAAAGCTTGTTCCACCATTATGGAGCCCGGACGGCAAGCAGTCAGGATTTGGTTGAGCGGTATCCGGGAGTAGTGAGAGAGTAGCACGCTGTTTGGCTGTAGCAGAGCGTAGTGGACAGGCTGGGGTTCAAGGTTTAACCATGTCCTGGATGTAGGGTGGAACTGAGCCATTCACAGCACAGTAGGCAACCCGTAGACAAACAGAAGCCAGTTCAGGGTGCCGAGGAGCCGTGTGGTGTTAAAGAATTTTGCTTATATGGAAAACCAGCCGGGCTGCTGCATTCTGGTATACAGGCAAGAGGGAGTTGCAGTAGTCTAGACACAAGATGAGTTTGAAACCACTATTAACATTTTTGATTGCTGATCTGGTCGAACAATTCTTTTCTTGTATAACCGGGTCTGTAGGCTGAATTAAAGAACTCAGGTCCCAGGTCAGGTGTTGGGTCATAGTTAACCTGGTGGTCTGGCGTTTCCCCAGTTCTTATTACGATGCTGCTAAATGACACAAATCCAAACCACTTGTGTACTCTCATTGAATAGATCCACTTCCATTTCTGCAAATGTCTCATGTCAACCCCTTATAAAAACTTTCCCATACAACAAAACTGCATTCTCAATTGTGTTTTGTACATATTTTCCAGCAACAGTCGCACATTTTAAACACCTGGTTAACGTTGAGAATTGAAACAAAACTACTCGTTAGGTTTAGAAAAAGATTGTTGTATGGGTTAAAATAAGTATGTTTGTTACTTACTTAAAGTTATGTAAGTTGGTAGAGTGGGCGCCCATATATAGAGGTTTACTGGCTCGGGTTTGACTCCGACCTGCGGCCCTTTGCTGATTGTCATTCCCCCCCCTCTCTCCTTTCACGTCTTCAGGTGTCCTATCAACATAAAGGCCAAAAATGCCCCAAAAAGAATCTTAAACAAAAAAAAATATTTATGTAATTTAAGTATGTGACGTAGGTTAAGTCATGTAAGTACTGTGTCAACGTTGACTTTTGATTTAACGCAGGACCAAACAGCAGTATCCTAGATGAAAGTCCCATGTTTTATGACCCATCCATCCATCCCAAACTCGTCCCTATGCCGACTTTTTGCAGAATTGATCACAAACTTATTTATGATACATATCAAAGACAAACACAATCGGGAACATTATTTTTAGGAGACAGCTGGTCATGTGAATCTGACGTGAATCCATTTGATTGTTTTTTTCTCTTGCATGTGTGGGGAATCACAATCTCCACAGAGAGCCAATCAAATCACTCGAGTCTTTTACTGAAATATGTTAAAGATTGATCGAGGCCCCCCCTCCGTTTCTCCGAGCATATACAGCTACTGTGGACTCTGTCTACTTTAAATCATCGCTGTGCATTTTTTATGGTGGCCTGTCTTGTAAAATAAGTTTGGCTTTCAGCTTCTCAAGGGCTGAGAGGACAGCTGCTTCTGAGGATAGAGGTCTGAGTCAGTGTGGATTGAAAGTATACAGTAGGTCTTTTGCGCCTCATGTCTGCTGGGGATTTGTGGAAACATTGTGCACTGTGGTCACAGTACCAGCACAGCAGTCCTCTTCAGTCAGGCGTTAAGCACCTGACAGAGCTCAGGTCCCTCTGTCTGGTACTTTAAATGTTTTATCACACTAGAGAAGTGATTTTCAAAATTTAGAGTGACATTTAGACTGCAGAGTAAGACAGAGAGACAAGACAGACAGACAGACAGACAGACAGAGCAGATGGTGGAGGGACATGTTTACTGTCAAGATGGGAGTTTGATGCAGAGGAAGAATTGAGTGGGAGGAAGAGATATTTCAAGGGAAAGACAGAGCTTTAGGATATAAAACATCCTCTACAGACTGTTAAAAGACACACACAGACACACAATCACACACACACACAACACACACTCAATGTGTTAGTTAAGGGGATCAGAGCTGTCTGGAGGTTCCTAGAGACTGCTCCTCCATTCTGCAAAGAAAAAAAAACTCCACATTGTTATATATTTTTTTTTAAAAGAGCAGCAGCAACTGTAGCAGTACTAGCCTGGTAGCAGCTCAGACATCAAGTTATCTGGTCAAACACTCATATTCCTAAAAACACACACTTGTGTTTGGCAGATGTCGTCTGAGAAGGGCTTTATATGTGTGTGTGTGTGTGTGTGTGTGTGTGTGTGTGTGTGTGTGTGTGTGTGTGTGTGTGTGTGTGTGTGTGTGTGTGTGTGTGTGTGTGTGTGTGTGTGTGTGTGTGTGTGTGTGTGTGTGTGTGTGTGTGTGTGTGTGTGTGTGTGTGTGTGTGTGTGTGTGTGTGTGTGTGTGTGTGTGTGTGCACGCGCGCGCTCATAAGTGGAGCATCTCTAAAATGATTTCCCAGGTCAGTGAATGATGTAATTGTCCCTGCATCACTCACTCTGCACTTGCTCTGAATACACACACACACACATATTAAACGCACACACACGGTGTTCAGTATATAATTGTATGCGGCCAGCTGAGCTCACTGTATTGTGGTGAAAGTTGTTAGTTTTGGTTTACTGACAATTTAGGTCAAGTGTGTGTACACACACACACACACACACACACACACACACACACACACACACACACACACAGTGAAATTATAGTGTGAAGGAAATGTTCACCTTTTTGCTTTACTGATGATTCGGGCCAGTAACCAGCTGGGGCATGGAGTGTGTGTATGTATTTTTACATCCAACAACGGAAGCAATAGTTACCTGCAGTAACTCCAGTTCATTGAGTGTGCACCTGTGTTCAACATCATTGAGGCTCCACCTTGATGTGCTGTAGATTGTCTTCTTATCGTTCAGCCTCCACCTCAAGCTCTGCCTCCTTCCCCCAACAGAAAGGAGACGAGCAGAGAAAACTGAGGAATGGTTTGTGTAGCCAGACCTCATTCCACATTTTGCTTGATTTACTGAAGTTGCACTAAACTACAAACATCATCTTATTTTTTGATTGCTAAACAACAGTGGGTACAACTGGAGCTACATGTGCAAAACTCTAACTACAGTGTGCACTACCAACAGTCACCTAAGCTGAATTCCAAGCAACACAACTCTTAACACTTCTCAAAGCAGGCTCATTGCAGCCAAACTCTATGCACAACCTTCACTGAGATGACACTAGCATCAAACACCAGTACAGAAAATACTAACTTTTCATCTTTACAGTTTGTACAATTTGAGTGACTTCACACTACTCAATAGTTTCTTTAAAGAAAAGATATAGATTTTATGTAATATACCAATTTTCACACAAGGAAGGAACAAAAATCAGCATTTTGCTTCAATATGACGTGTAATGTTCCCACCTTCCACGCTGTGCTGAGGAGGTTTATGTACAGATTTATATACCAACTAACCGTCAAATAATACAATTTTAAATGCTATAATCAATCCTGCACTTAGTGGTACCAGATATTCATCAAAACTATGGAATCACTGGAACACGCACCTGTTCCTGTTTTAATTATTGAGCATTGTAATTTGTAGGTTTGTATGTATGTGTGATTCTTCTGTGATATTTTGGGGGATCAGTTTGTCTATACGTATTTATGTTTGTGTTTGGTCTGTACCCCTTTTGTAATGTGTTGAGTGTACTTTTTTTTTATCTGGACCTTGAGTCTGTAAATAAAGAAATATAATATAGTATTTTGTCTCTAGTAATTATGGAATTACTGGGGGGAAAAAACTAAAGTTGCTTAATCGTAACAAAGAACTGTGTGACTGATCCTGCTTCTCTCCAGCATGATGTGGCAAGTTATCTTCATCACACTGGATGTCTGCATCATATCTAAATACTAATGAATGGGGTGTTCCCATTGCTTTCACCTCCATTACTTTCTGATTACTTACTGTTTTTTGCTGCGTATCGCTTCAATAACTAGTCTAAAACAAGACACCTGCTTAGTCTTTCAGCTAAAATTACAATCAGCAGTGTTTGAAAAGCACCAGACTGACATCTGTTCTGTTTTGAATGTGCGGTTAACAGTTTTGACAGCAATGTGTTAACATTTGAACAAAGTGCTGTAAATCCACAGTTGTTTACAGTACACAGTTGTTGTTGTGCAGGTTGTGGTTACGCCATGGCATACGTGTGTAGAGATTTGAAAACAGTGTTCAAGCAATGAAAAAACAAATTAAGAGTTTTGGTCCACATGAACTGCTGTTGTGTAGACTGTAGTTTGAGTTTTGCACATGTGACTCCAGTTGTGCCCGCTGTCGTTTAACAATAAAAAAAAAAAAAAATAACAAGGATCAACAAGTGCAGCTCTATTATAAGATCTTTATAGTTATGTTCTCAAATTGTGGGAGATATTGTTGCTGGGAGATATTGTCGCTGTCAAAAATTCCTGAAATCTGACTCTGAATCATGACTGACATGAATTAATCTCAGCTGCTTGAAAAAAAGCATTTTTTTGTAACTGTCAGATGGCTAAGTTAAAAACAGAAAGTTATATTGACTATGAAAACTCTTGTTCATTACATTTTACTTTATAATTGCAACCGCATGTGTTGTATTCATTGTTGCAAAACTTGTTCTGTATATAGTTTGTTTGTTACCATGACAACACCTTTGATCTGATGCTCAATGCTGTCATGTAAATAGTTTTCTAATCAGCAATAAATATAACAATTTCTGATCAACACATATCAATTGCATGTTTAAAATAACATACTGGTTAAAGCCCCGCCCATTTCAAGACAACCTGACCCACTTCCGGGTTAAATTCTGTCCACTTCCGGGTTAGGGCCCGCCCGGTCCGAGTACAGATACAGATAATGCTGTACTTGCTCATCCCTATTAGTTAGTTATCTAGGTGTCTTGCTAGAAGGCTCATATCTTAGTTCAGCATCATCTGTATTAGAGTCACTTGATCCAATGTTAGAGTGAATAAAATAGCTTTGCCAGCCTACTTACTGGAGTTCCACAACTACACATGTCCAATAAAAGAACATTTTTAATGTATTTTTTGTGTCCCCTATTATAATTGCTTTTAAGAATATTAAAACTGCAGTCCACAGGAGGAGGGTAGGGGTATTTTAATGGAAACAGTATTTCTCACTTAGCATCCAGAGAGTCCTGCTTAATCCGGCGGACGTGTCTTATCAGGGTTTTTAGCTTAGTTATCTTTCCTGGTCCACTGTCACTCTCACATACTGTCGCTGTCGCTGCATAGAAATCAAATCAAACACATATAAGCAACCCTCAAATGTGACACACACTCGCTTTAGCGGGGATGTGGCCGATTGTGTCGGTCTGACTGCTAGATTTTTTTTTTTCTTTCTAGGATTCCTCCCAACATCAGAGACATCGTTTACTGCACTGGGGTCAGTCTGATGGACGAGGACGTGTGGGAGTTCATCTGGATGAAGTTTCACTCTACCAACGCCATTTCAGAGAAGAAGATCCTGCTGGAGGCTCTGACCTGCTCGGACAACACCTTCCTCCTCAACAGGTACAGGAGGAACACACACACACAGCTGTTTCCAGATGGTTTAACGCTGCAATGAAACAACAAGATGTTTGTATTTTAAAGCTGCTCACACTCCCAACTTCTAAAATACTGACGCTGTGTGGCTCTCAGCCGCTTGACCATGGCGCTGTAAGATGACATAGTACGAGAGACAATGGTAGCAAGCAGTATGAACGACCGAAAATATCAGTGTAAGGAGGTAGATTGGGGTAGTGGATGGATCAAACAACACAGGACCTTCACCCAGGAGACCAAGGGATTGTGTCCCGTTCTCGTGTCGCGTGTTACTGAAACGTACATTTTGTAACCCCACCCACCATCTTTTCCTTAACCTATGTCTCGAGCGTCAAAAGGTCACGCCAAGAGTCCCGACCCAGAGCGTCAAAAGGTCACGCCAAGAGTCCCGACCCAGAGCGTCAAAAGGTCACGCCAAGAGTCCCGACCCAGAGCGTCAAAAGGTCACGCCAAGAGTACCGATCCAGAGCGTCAAAAGGTCACGCCAAGAGTCCCGACCCAGAGCGTCAAAAGGTCACGCCAAGAGTCCCGACCCAGAGCGTCAAAAGGTCACACCAAGAGTCCCGACCCAGAGCGTCAAAAGGTCACGCCAAGAGTCCCGACCCAGAGCGTCAAAATGTCACGCCAAGAGTCCCGACCCAGAGCGTCAAAAGGTCACGCCAAGAGTCCCGACCCAAAGCGTCAAAAGGTCACGCCAAGAGTCCCGACCTAGTGCGTCAAAAGGTCACGCCAAGAGTCCCAACCTAGTGCGTCAAAAGGTCACGCCAAGAGTCCCGACCCAGAGCGTCAAAAGGTCACGCCAAGAGTCCCGACCCAGAGCGTCAAAAGGTCACGCCAAGAGTCCCGACCCAGAGCGTCTAATTGTAGCGCCAGAAGGCTTGACGCTAAAGGAGACTATACAGTAACAAGCAGCCAAGGCACCTGACCAGGCGTCACTTTTTGGCGCGCTGGGAGAGAGAATGTGTTAGTGTTTTCCAAGGGAAGTATAAGACAGCTTGCTTTGAAGTTCCCCTCCACTCAAAAATGTGTAAGATGTGTTTTCAGCCACTTTCAGACTTTTCATTTTTTTATGTGGGTAAAACCACGTATAACAAAATATTGATCATACCAGAGTAGGGTTGGGCATTGAGAACCGATTGCTTCTTGGAATCGGTTCAAAAATTGCGATTCCAGTAGAATTGTTTCTTTATGGGAATCGTTTAGAAGATTTGGTTTCAAATCCGATCATCGCTACCCAATTTAACATGCGCAGGTTTTGGTTTCCGAAGCGGCCAGGCTCTTGTTGTTTTGCAGCCTTAGAGCAGAGTAAGCAGTGTGGCTTTATTTTATGTGAAAATAGGCATGTGAGCTATTTCAACCCCACCACCCAGAAAGGAAAAATCTGAATTGGAATCAGAATTGTTAAAATCCAAAGATGCCCGGCCCTATACCAGAGTAGTTTAACATATCTTAAAATGTGCCTGGAGTGGGACTTTAAAAGCTCAATTAATCAATATTATTGATTGTAGTCGAAAATACTCTTTCCCTGGCTTCGTTTAAACTGCAGTTGCAAGAAACAACTAATTTGATCAATATCCGTTCTTTGTATCCTACGTGTAATCGTAGACAAACAGCTGCCTACCTTGCTACATGGCTCTCTGACCTTTTTATGCCCAATGTTCCACTTTCTTCACCAGCTCTCTAACTGCCCCTGTGTACAGTGGCTTGTTGAAAACAGCTGCCGGCTGCAGGAAACCAGATTAATGCGAGCTGTGAGACTGAACCAAAAGGAGCAGGCTGTAAAACCAAAACGCTAAGTTGATAGACACTAAACACTCTGTAGACGCCAGAGTTTATCAAGGCCCAACTGTCCTGCTTAAATACGAGGAGAGTCACTGCTCTCAACTGTACTTTGAGAATTTACTTTTTTTTTTTAACTTGAGTATTTTATGTGTCATTTTATGCTACTTTATACTTGTACCCCACGGCATCTCAGGTAAATATTGTACTTGTTTCTACACTACATTTGTGACAGTTTTTCACCCCTTAATGTCCAGTGAAAATCCTGTACCTCCAGATGTGGTGTTTGTGATAAACTGAAGGATGATTGTGTTGAGAAAGTTCTCCTTCTTCTTAAGCTAAATAAAGTCTTTAAAAAGCCTCTTGGATCAGCTGGAAAATGCAAAGCTGAAACCTGGGCTGTTTCTAGAGATACGTGGTTCTCACAGAACAGTGACACTACAAACATATGATGATCTGGCAGAATATGATGCATTGCTGTAGATTAAACTGTCCAACAGTGTATAAAGAAGTTAAAACATCTATAGCAGGAACATACACATTAATACAGCAGGAATATACAGAAACATCAGAAGAGGAAAACACTGATGGGGAACATTTGAATACACTACACATACTTTTACTTTGAGTACTTTAAGTAGATTAAGCTGATATATGCTTTTACTTCATTAAGGTTTTGAATGCAGACTTTTACTCGTAGTGAAACGTTTTCTTCCACCTCTGATGATAATAACACTGAAAAAACATGACGTTGAGTGTGTGTATGTGTGTGTCAGGTATTGATTTTTTTTCAGCCACAGTAAATTGTTCTGCAATCAGAAAGGTAGTACTGCATGTTCAGATAGCAGCTATCACACATACACACACACACGCACACACACATGCACCCATGCACGCAAACATGCACACACATATAAAAATAAAACCACACCACAGAAACACACTGATTGGTCACACAGGAAATGGTTTCAGCACAGAGGGATTGTGGGAAGAGAGAGAAAATTGATTTGGTGGTTTAATGAAACAACAGCAGCTACACACACACACAGTAATACAGAGAAATTGAAACAGAAAGTAAAGGAGGATGAAGGTAAACTCTGAACACAATGTTGGATGAGTGGACATCCATTTTATTGTAAAACTCTCTGTTCTGTCTCTGTCTTTCTCAGTCACACATCTTTCAAAAAAGTACTTTAGAAACTTTGTGTTTTCGTGTCAGGATCCTGCAGCCATGCTCTTTGTGTGATCACCAGGTTTCTGTAAATCCTCTCAATCTTTAACAAACTGAGAGAAATCCAATTACTGTAGCTCATGTAGGTCTAGTGTCTCCGTTTCTTTGGAGTAATTCCTAGTCCCACGCTGCAGCAGGGCTCTTAGCAGTAAAAGAAAAACTACAAAATGTCAATTCCTTGTGTATATGCCATTTTGAGACCACAAAAATAAGTTATGTAAAAGTATTTTGGCAGAATTTTGATAACTGCATAGTTTTTTGTCACGGAATGTCATTTTTGCCCCTTAAAAAAGGCGAGAAAGACATTTTAAGGGTTTCATATCTTCAGACATATAACTCCTAGAGCTATGAAATTGGGTAAGGACATGGACAAAATGGTGTGGAACAGATCCAAATGATTAAAAGAAACAAGCAGATCTAACATTTTTCATTCCTGTCCTCGACAATGGCTAAAAGTACAGAATGGCCCCAGGCAGTCCCCCAAAGTGAATATATATATATATATATATATATATATATATATATATATATATATATATAGACGTTTACATACTTCCGGCTAAAAACAGTATTTGATAGATGTCATACCTAATTTAATTTACTCTAACATAAACAGGATCCGATATATGACAAGTATGACAAGCTAAGGTTGCAATATGATTTTCTGAGACTCAAAAATGGCGCTGTGGTTTTATTCCTAAACCGATGAAAGTTTGTGTGAAAAGGGGTCTATATATGTGTGTGGAAAGTCCTTCCATGTTGTCCTCCAGGGCTATTAAAGAAAAAATAATTTTACAGTTGAATGTCCTTTTGACATGCTGCTTTTTGGATGCTTTTATATAGGCCTTGGTGGTCCCTAATACTGTATCTGAAGTCTCTTTTATATAGACCTTAGTGGTCCCCTAATACTGTATCTGAAGTCTCTTTTATATAGACCTTAGTGGTCCCTAATACTGTATCTGAAGTCTCTTTTATATAGACCTTAGTGGTCCCTAATACTGTATCTGAAGTCTCTTTTATATAGACCTTAGTGGTCCCCTAATACTGTATCTGAAGTCTCTTTTATATAGACCTTAGTGGTCCCCTAATACTGTATCTGAAGTCTCTTTTATATAGACCTTAGTGGTCCCTAATACTGTATCTGAAGTCTCTTTTATATAGACCTTAGTGGTCCCTAATACTGTATCTGAAGTCTCTTTTATATAGACCTTAGTGGTCCCCTAATACTCTATCTGAAGTCTCTTTCCCGAAAATCAGCCTTGGTGCAGAATTCCAGCCACTAGTGTCGGTCCCACAATGAGCTTTCCTGAGGTATACATGGCAAACTCATGAAGTCACTGTTAAACATTGTGTTTTCGTTGTTCCTGATCGGTTACATGATTATCTAGCTAAATAAACTATGGATCTATTTAGCTTCAAGCTTTAGATTCCAGATCGGCCCATCTGATCTTACTTTTTCTCAAAGGCAGGATACCCAGGGCCCGGTTTACACCTATCACCATTCCTAAACATTGGGGGACCATAGGCAGGCTGGGGGAACGCATATTAATGTTAAAAAACCTCATAAAGTGAAATGTTCATGCCATGGGACCTTTAATGGCTATACAGTCAGACTTTTGTTTTCCAAGACCACAACAGCCACCTTTGATCTGGATTGATCCTAATTACAATGGTTACTGAGCTTGGTTGTATCTCTGTGTCTCACAGGTTACTGAACCTGTCTTTAACCTCTGACCTGGTCCCAGAGCAGGACGTGATCGACGTCATCATCCACGTGGGCAGAAACCCGCAAGGTCGAAACCTTGGCTGGAAATACTTCAGAGAAAAGTGGGACATACTCAACGCCCGGTGAGTCAGTCCATGTATGAGGATTTGTAATTGTACTGTTATTAGTGTTGTCCTGTAAAACAGTGGTTCCCAAAGTGGGGTCCCCCAGGGTCCTTGAATGAGTTCCAGCATTAATTTATTTCACTATAACTACATTTATAATTAACACAATGACAGAATGCCTGACTATTTGGGTCATGGATTTCATACAAAGATCCTATCAGATTGGGGGCCCCTAGAATGAAGTCTTATCAAATGTGATAACTAACTAACTTGCTTCAGTTTATGGGTCCTTGGCGAGAAAAGGGTTTGGGAACCACTGCTGTAAAGAAACAAAATACTTGTGATACATATACAAGTATATAATAATAAACTCTCTCACTGCCTCTGTTCAGTTATGGAGAAGCGTTGTTCATGAATTCAAAGCTCATCGGGGGAGTCACAGAGTTCCTGAACACTGAGAAAGAACTTAATGAGGTAAATACACAAACATACACACATTAGTGAAATAAGATTTACAGGTAAATGGGGTCCAATTTCCACCCTCTGACCACTTGTCTCCCCTTAGCTCTTAGCAAGCTTCACAGATACAATGGTAATAGAAAGCATTTCCCCTCATCAATCTACACTCCTTATAACGACACAGCAAAAAAGAGGAACGATTTTCGTTTGCAAATGAATTCTAAAGAAAAAACTATAAATATCACATTGACATGACAAGTGTCCAGACCCTCAGGTGCCTCTCATTTTTCTTGATTATCTTTGCGATGCTTTGACACCTCAATTGGAGTCCAACTGATGGGACAGGAATTGAAAAAGAACACACTCTATACAATGGTCTCACAGGATCTGCCTGCAAAGCTCACAGACAGGATTGGCTACAAAAACATGTCTGCTGCATTGAAGGTTTCCAAGAGCTCAGTGGCTTCCATGGTTCTTGAATTGAAGTTTTGAGCAACTTAGCACCCGGCAAGAACTAAGCAATAGGGGGAGAAGGGCCTTAGTAAGACCCTGTTTACACTTTTACACTTTTAAAATACAACTCCAAACGACCAAAATACAAATTGTGATCCAATCACTCAAAACAGTTGCAGAGGTAGTCAGGGACCACATATACACCGACTATAGTGTAGCTGCTAATGGATCCAAATGCGTCCCTGACAGGACGTAGCAGTGCAGGACGTGGTGGTTGTTTTTGTGACGGAGAGCCATCTCTCTATAACTTGGCCATTTTACAGCATGTTAGACAAAGTGTTGCGTGAACGTTTGTTTCAATGTTTTGCCCCGATGGAAGCAGATGTGTTGGAGTCTGCTGAGAGCGTTATTTCCGCCAATGTGACTGGCGCGAGTTTGGACGTTGTAACTGCCCGGGGGTCCTTTGAGCGTCTGGCGGAAGTGACGTAGGCCATAACGAAATCTGAACACAAGTATAAGCTGGAGGCGCATGATAGACAGGTGATGTTTGGTGCCATTTAGGGCCTTTTCACACCTATAGTTTGTTTGCTTTGGTCCAAATCATTTGATGAGTTTGTAAAATTGGAGCGGTTTCCCCTTGGGTACGGTTTAGTTTTACACCTGAAAAATTCCAAGCATGCCGAAATGCGTCATTACAAATCCTGCAGCAACGTTCATCGGATTCGTGTGACATGTTCGATGTGTCCGGGGGCGGGAGCAAGAAAGTGAAAACAGAAGGTTGCGTGTTCTGGATTAGTGCATATTTCTTTCAAAATCATGGTCAAACCAGCTCATTTATGTAATCAGACATCAGACATGCAAGCGACGTTGCAACGTCTGCGCTGGTCACCGAGACTTGGCACGGCTCTGTTGTTTGTCCCCAACTTTAGCGGCGGCTGCTTTGACCACGGAGGCCACGCAAGCTTGACTGCTGTTTCTGTGAAAGAAAACACTGCAGGCTGCTACAGTTTGCTGCTCTACTGCACCACACGTTGTGGAGTATATATATATAGTTGGTGCAGTTTGAGGTAGGATCCCATTCTCACCAGAAACTATCCGCTCCAGATTTGGATTGGGAGTGTACCGAGACCACCTCGTCAAGCTGGGCTCGGTACACTTGTTCTGTTTGCCTTAGGTGCATACCCAAGTGCGATTGCTGCGTTCTCACCTTCCCAAACGAACCGCACCAGTGGGGCAAACGAATTCTAGTGTGATTCAACCAAACTAAACTGGGTTGGAGTGAGAGCGCTCTGAGAAGGTGAGAAGTCAACTGCAGCCTCATGTCCTTCAGATGAATCATGGCATCAGTGTGTCCTCCAGAAAGAAATCTGTTATTTGAAGAAAATACAGCAGCAATGACAGCAGTTACTGTTTCACATCTACCACTAGTATTTATTTATATTTGAGTGTTTTTTATGAAACTCCCAAGATGCTCTACCAAAAGAGAAAAGTAGAAATGAAAGGAAATGGAAGGAGAAGTGACTTTCTAAATACTCACATCTTCACAACAAACAATGTTTGTTGTGGGAGTTTCCGAACACAAATCTTTTTCTTTATTTTATTTTTTTGTGTTGAAACCATTTTGTTTGAGTTCTCTTCCATTCCTGTTGGTATGGTAACAACAAGCAGCCTCGGCGTGGGATTTATAGTCTCTGAACAGAATCTCCACATATTACATTGGGACCCCTGAATACAAAAACTGCCTGAATAAAGAGAATGATGTACCTATTTATTTATTTATATTTTCCTGAAAAGGATTTTTTAGAGAAGCAAATCTGAAAAATGTGTCTTTTGGTAAGTCGCAGAGGGAAGGAGGGGTAGAAGAAATTAAATGAAAATGTAGATAGAGTAGAAGAGGGCAGGAAGAGAAAGAGGGAAAAGAGTGGAAAGTAAAGGAGAGCAATGGCGTTAACAATATGAACTGTATTAAAGTGAGTTGAGGGATGGATGTTCTTCTGCGCTCCAGTGAATCTGTCAAACTTTGAACAATGTAAGTGTCTCTTCAGTCCTTAACTTGGAAAATCACATTCATTCCCCATTTCAACAGTTCACAGTTCTCTTTCGACAACAGAAGTTTCTCTTTAATATTTCACCTCTCATGCTGGAAACTTTCCATTTAATTACCGTACTATAAAACTGTTCCACTTTGATACCTCAACTTTCATATGTTGTTTGATTAATATCACATTTTCTTTCTATAATGTTTATAAAATCATAATGGAAAAGTATTTATTTTGTGACCCGCTGGCTGCCTGGCAATTTGGTTAATCCAACACTTTGAGCTAGAGTAAGATATCCTATATGGCCAAAGGTATGTGAGAGGGAGGGCTGGTTGTTACTTCACTCGGAAACATGGGACTCTAATCTAATAACTAGAGCCCGACCAATGTTTCGGCGGGCTCTAGTTATTATCGGCCGATGTTAGGCCTTTCCCGATACATCGGTATCGGCATTTATAATGGCCAATTTAAAAAAAACAACTTTTTTTTTATATTTACTCATCAGAATTATTTATGATGACAAATGATTGTGATAAATGAAAATTTAAAAAAATAAAAATGGACGGTCAACCATGTTGGTTGACAGTATTGTTGAGTGGAGGACGCTGTTGGCGTTGCATAGTCTGTCCACCAGAGGACGCTCTACAACATCCCTGTTAGTGATGGCTTTGCATAGTCTGTCCACCAGAGGACGCTCTACAACGTCCCTGTTAGTGATGGCGTTGCATGGTCTGTCCACCAGAGGACGCTCTACAACGTCCCTGTTAGTGATGGCGTTGCATGGTCTGTCCACCAGAGGACGCTCTACAACGTCCCTGTTAGTGATGGTGTTGCATAGTCTGTCCACCAGAGGACGCTCTACAACGTCCCTGTTAGTGATGGCGTTGCATAGTCTGTCCACCAGAGGACGCTCTACAACGTCTCTGTTAGTGATGGCGTTGCATAATCTGTCCACCAGAGGACGCTCTACAACGTCCCTGTTAGTGATGGTGTTCCATAGTCTGTCCACCAGAGGATGCTCTACAACGTCCCTGTTAGTGATGGCGTTGCATAGTCTGTCCACCAGAGGACGCTCTACATCGTCCCTGTTGGCAACACTGATTTTTTTTTTGTTAATGTGTTTTTTTTCAAGTTTGTTTGTTTAAGTTTCATAACTTTTCATAAAGTTTGTATTTTTATACATTTTATTTATCAGAACTTTATATTTTGATGTTCCTCTGTTCTGTTGTGACAATAAAACAAATTATTATCAAATTATTTTAGTGAGAAGTTATAACTACAAATAACTAACGTTAGGGAAATCTGTTTTGTAACGTGTCTCTGGATTTTTGTTTTTAAATATATATCGGCATAACGGATTTTTAAATAATATTCGTATCAGTATTGGCCTTAAAACTCCTTTATCAGTCAAGCTCTACTAATATCCATTTTAGTTATTTCATCGTGTTTCTGTAAAATCACGTTTTGTCTGTCATTTTGGCACGGCAGATGGGTCTAAATACTACAGTACCCATGAGCCTCTGCTAAAATGATCCTTGGGAGTTGCATTTGAAGTCTGTCTTTATGAACACAGGCTTGTTGATTCTGTGGCAACGCACGACTAAGGTTGTCTGTTCATTTTTGTGTAATATTTAGACAAAAGTGTGGATCTAACTTTGTGGCTGGAGTGCAACCTTTAGGACAAACCTAGCACTTTTAGTAACAAAGACTACCAATACCTCAATCATCAGTTTGTTGTTGCTTTACTTAAACACTGTTATATTATGGGCTGTAAGGACCTTTTTAGCTTCTTGGGTGCTGCAATATTCCTGTCTTTTCACAGAGGGGTTTCTCATATTCTAATATCTCTTTTCTATCATCTTTCCTTCCTTCCTCGTACCATGTCTTACCATTTCTACTTTTCCTTGTCTGCTCAACTTCCCTTCATCCCTCCATTATTTCCCTGTCTTCCTCTCTTTTTTTTCCTGTCGTTTCTCCCCTTAGTTGAAGGAGTTCATCCAGTCAAGCGGCGTGGGGGCGGGGCCTGCGCTGGCGCGGGCGCTGGAGATCGTCGAGGGCACGTGCGCTGGCACCGCCTCCACCGGCGCCCGTTCTACCAATGGCTGCGAAAGCCTCCGAGCCCTGCGCTCGGCTAACGCTACACCAGCTGGCTAGAGTGAAGCGACTGCAAACTGACTGCTGACTTAATGCTAACGCACTGCTAGCTTACAGATTCAGTCAGATAGAATGAAAACAACTATTGAATGATGAGAGAGTCTTAACTGGTTATTCAGCCGATTTCGCTACTCCTTTTTGCATTGAACGAGATTTGTTGCAAACATTTTATTTCAGATGATTTATTTCTTCAAAGCTGCTATTTAGCACTTACTGATTCAGTAATTGCTAGCTAGCAACTAGCGTCAGAGCTATCCACTGACTAAATCGCCCCCCCAAGACTGACGATGGACACAAAGAGAATAATCTGCTCTCAGATGAACAATAGCCAACTACAACAAGGTCTTCTGAATTTAATTTGAAACAGATGATTTAACCAAACTTTTAACATTACCATTGAAACATTTCAGTAGTTGTACAACAAAATTTAAAACCTGTGAAATGCCCAAAGTACTTTGTGCCTTGTCTGCAAAACATTTAGTTGCTATAAATTACAATTACAATCAAAAACGTTTTATAATTGGCAAAATGAGATAATTCATGAGTTGGTATGGTTGCTTATTGACTTAAAAAACAAAACTCTGTTTTCAGGCTTTGTGTAAACAAAATAACCAACTCAATTCATCATTAAAATATAATTAAAATTCTGAAGAACATACAGTACATGATATACAAACGGGTTAGAAGTACTATAGGCCAAGGTATCAACCAAAATAAGTAGTATTGAATCTTCTCCAGTCTAACGTTACCTAAAATATGTTTTTGTACCCAGGAAAAAAAAGACTATTTGTATGATTATGATTGAATACGGCGTGCGATCGGCCCACTACCGCAGCAGCTGCAACCCACACAGGCTGTGGTGTGGGGAAGTTGAGCGTGGTATATTTCACAGGTTTGGCAGTGTAGTGCAGAAATGTGTCCATTCACATTATGTTTATCGAAAGTACTCTATAGGAATTGGTGTCACTTTAAGGGTACTGGTGATGGTACTGGTGTTGTAGTTTTAATACCCAGCCCTAGTTGTTATGTGACCTTACAATAAGATAGTTTGGTCAGGTAACACAGATGTTGGGCAATGCCTCATCACCATCACCTCCAAAAACAGACTAGGGAAAACATCCAGACAAAAATGTCTCCTTTTTTTAACAAGCACCATCTCTAGAAAGATGATATTCATATCTGTACTTTTCTCCATTTTGATTAGCTGACTAAAGATAAAGCTTGTGTTTTTAGCCGCTCTTGGCTCCAATCCAAATTCCTCACTAACTGGATACCAGAACAGTTTAAATCAGACCTTCCTGCGTTCGCTATTTTAAACCAGCTGACATTCAAAGGCAGATGAACCAGAAGTCAGCTACATGCCAATCATTGCACAGAGATGTAATTAACACAACGTGGGCTCGGTGTCCTCTGATCACAGCACTCGGAGGACTCATTCAGACTCATTAACTCTCCACAACATTCATGCTTCTTCAGCTTGAATTTAAAGAGCAGCTTTATTTTTTTTTCCTAGTCTTTAAAAATCCCGCAGTTTGAAAAATATCAGCGGGGATTATGGGGCCTAGCTTTACAAATATAATTTGAATATAAAAAGCTTATAACTTCAAAATGTTGCTCTAAACCACAGAGAGTGCTGCATGGAGAGGCAGATGTGGTGTTTTATGTTTAAACCAGGAGAGCTGGAAAATCTTGTAAAAGGCTTGAAGTGAAAACTAATTATCAAGGCCTTAGGGATAATGGCACACATCCCATTATGCCTAAGGCAAATATTAAAAATGTGCAATGGAGACTTAATCCAATATTATTTAAAAATACTAGAACTAAACTTTGAACACACCGTTCAACCTGTCTGTTGAGAAACAAAACCGCGAGTATATTCCATAAATTACAATTCGTAAGTCACGTAATTCAGGTCATCATGCTTTGTTCTTCCCAATTCCAAACCCTAAACGTTGCTGTATCACTCCCTTGTTTGCCCATTTTATTTTTGAGATTCCCCGGAAAATTAAGATTGCAGAAAAGTATCAAACATCATAATTTGGGGTTTAATGTCAGATGGCTAATGTACTCATCAACATGTCATTGACATGAGCAAAGCTTTGCATTATGGAATTTTTAGCCAAAACTACAAATTCTCTGAACACTGCAATTCTAATTTATGTGTGCAAATTAATGGCACTACAAAGTACATATTTTATGAAAATAAACAAATGTAAGCGATTTGATTGATTGATTTAAGGATTTTCACACAGCTCACGTTAAAATAGTTTCCCCAAACTTTACCCACTTGACATCTGTCAGTGAACTGTTTAGTGACCTTGTAAAAGCTGACAGTAACTCCTGAGAGGGACTGATTAAATAAAGGAACTGACAGATGCATGAGAATGTGCAGAGACTTGGTGGGAATCTGAAAGGAGTCAGGGCGTTATGAAACTGACAGTTATTATGACAACCTTTGGAGATTAAAACTCTAACCAAATAAAAACTAAACCGATCTCATTGGTTTCACAAAGCACAAAACCGTGTAGTGAAGTACATCAGCCTCAGCTGCTGGACAGGAAGTCATTACAACAAACACTAAGATATTATTTTGCCAACTATTGTTAACAATAGTTAGTCCCCCCCAAGGTGGATGAATAAATGAGTGGACTTAAAATGAATAATGGTAAAATTGGTGAAAAGGCAAATGGCAGACAAGACAATTAAGACTACCTGGTTTATGTTGAGTGTCTTTATATGCAGACGATGTGGCATTTTAAAATGACATGTGTTACATTTGTTCATATGGTGACGAACAGGTTCAAGCTAATTATCGGTGGACGTTTATAGCTTGTGTGACAGATTTGACATAGTAACGGGACTTTAAAGCGGACATTCTGCAGCATGATGGATTTTGTGGCTTGGTGGAATTCACAGTGTAAAGTGATGGATTAATGAAATTTATGGCCTGACGGACCTTTCGAGGCTTTGAATGCGATGGATTCTTCAATGGACAACATTGTTTGCCGAGACAAATCCTGTTACAAGAAGTATACTACGGCAAGATGGAAATTACAGCTGCTGCAGTGCGATAGATTTTAAGGTGCGACAGACATTACATTGAAAAGATTTACTGCCAAACTGACTGATAACTCCACAGTTTGACAGATTTGTCTGGATCATAAAGTCCTCAGTGCGACCAATCCTTCCGTACGGCAGAAAATACAATGCAACTGGTTCCTTAACAGCACAATAGAAAGTGGGACGAACCCTGCAGATCAACCAGTGTTCGAGCAGAATGGATTGCAGTATAATTGGGCTCTGCAGTGCTACGGATTCTATGGCATAAGAGTTGGATTTAAAGCACAATGGATTTCCAGGGTGTGGTCTGCTTTGGACTGGACGTTAGACTGAACTCTGAGCTGGACACAAAAAGCGCTGGATAAATACACCTTTATTAATTTTTTTTTTTTTTTGGGGGGGGGGGTCCAGATTAATCTCTGGAGACGTGACTTTTGAGAATTTTGGAAAAGGACTTAAAATTAAAAAAATCTAATGAACTTTTGAAAGGTCTGGTGCGTTGAACCTTTGAAGTTATTTCTCTTCTATTAGAGCCAGCTTTGATGTTAATAATTGAGCCATATATGAATTAATGGGCCTGCCTGCTTCTATACACTGTGTCCAGTGATGTGTGTGTGTGTGTGTGTGTGTGTGTGTGTGTGTGTGATGAGGATGAAGGTAACAGCAGCAGTGGTGGCGATGATGTCTGCCGTGCCAATCATGATTGAAATTATGATAATTAAAATTATTATGATTATAATCGGGACTAAGGACGATGGTCGGTCTAATGACAGTCGAGTCAGTGATAATTGTTGATGTGAAAAAGCTAATTAGTATTATTATAATTAATATGCTAATTATTTAGTGCATTTTGAACCTTTGTTGTCCTGTCAGGGAAATTTGGTTTACAGACATAAAGCACATGTACAATAATACTGTAAACATACAAATATAATATTCAAAATTTAAATGTGATTTAAAGATGTTGAAGGAGATAAAGATGGTGTTCATGATGATTATGATCATAATGATAATGTTGATGAGTTGGGACCAGAATGTGACGCAAACAGGAAGTCGCTGAGACGAGTTGAATCCTTCGTGTTTACACTGCTGTGGTATCCTGTGTTTCATGATAGGACGATATTAAAAAGGTTAAACCTTGTGTGTGATTCAGTCTGTTTCATTCCAGAACTTTCCAAATGAAGGGACAAGTAATAAGAAGGCCTCCTAGTCATTTTTTGTCTGTTTATGAAAGCCAAATGCAAACAAATCTTTGTGACGACATGACAAGTAGTGAATTATTTGCATGACAACTGACAATGACAAATTCCATCCACTAAGGAAGATGGCTGAAATGAAAAGGAAGTAAATGGACCTTGAGTTCTGTAGTTTTCCCTACTGTAAATTTCAATTGTGAAGTTTTCTTTTTTATGCTATCAAGGGTTTACGATGTAGAAGAGATTTCTAGTCCTTGGCCCTACATGTCTTTTTGTGGGAATTGCGCCTCCAATTGTTGCGTTAACCTAAATAAATGCACATGTACAAAGATGGAGAACTTGTTTTCATCCATTCCCATCAAATTACTTGTAATCTAGTTTCATAAGGTGTGATTTGTTTGCTGTCCCCTGCTGGTGCTCACTCTGCCAGCTGCTGCAGACAACTACACAACCCTCCAGAGGCTGAGAGGAAAAGCACTGCGTCTGATAATTCAACAAAAAAAATATTTTTTTTAAATAATAGAAAAGTAACTTTGATAATCCCTTTGATGCTATGTGTGACTGCACAAAGGGATGGGATTAATGGAAGATGGTGCAAGTGTACTCTCCTGTAAAGGTTTATTAATTTAAAGTTGGTAGTAGTAGTTTTGTAGGTGTCTGACATGTTTTTATCAGTGCTGTTGATTGTTGTCAGTTGCCATGGAAACAAAGGGAACAGTCAGGCGGCCCACTTTTTAAAAACATATCGCGACAAACTGCAGCCAAACTCCAAAGAGGGAAAAGTCAGCAGAGTGGAAGGAGCAGGATTCAAACTAACAACCTCTAGAGGGGTGTGTGTGTGTGTGTGTGTGTGTGTGTGTGTGTGTGTGTGTGTGTGTGTGTGTGTGTGTGTGTGTGTGTGTGTGTCAGAGAGAGATCCCTCAGTGATGAATGGCTCCTCTGTTTTCCCCAAGGCATCATGGGAAATCACACTCCGTTGATACACACTGAGAGTTTGCACTCTGTGTGTGGAGATTAATGGGACTCAAACAGATTGTGACAGAGAGAGAAAGGAGCTAAACAGATGATACAGGAAGAGAGGGAGAGCAGTACTTTGTTGTTTTATGAATGGAAACGAGACAGTCGGTCTGCCAGATTACCCCAAAACCAAATGGATTAAATCTGTCTGTGTTCACAAAATGGTGACTTTATAACCAGGTGGAAAAGATGGAAAGCTGACAGGAAGAGTAAGAAAGGAAGACTAAAAGGGAGCAAGGATAGGGAGAGGAAGGTAACAAAAAGGGGATTCAAGGAAGGAAATCAGTAGCCTGATGATCAGACAGGCGTTTTGTTTCCACTTAGTGTCTTTGCTAGCTTAAGACTGGCACAGCTGTTCATTTCCTGTCTTTTAAAAAGCGAATGCACCTGGGCCCATCTGGGCGCCCATGGGAGAGCTGGTCTTACAGGGAGGCGTGTTCTGGGCCTGTTGCTGTCTTGAGGCAGCGGAAGTGATTGCGTCAATGATCAACAAAAACCTAAAGTCAATAACAGCGTTTCATTATTTTAATGCTGCATTAGTGAAAGGCACCTAGGCTCGTACGGTCTTATGCCAGTTCGTGAAATCGTCACGATATTTATTGATTTGTGTACAGGTCACAATTTTATATATATCAAAAAATATCAATGTATTTTGATAGATAGATATTTATTGATCCCAAAAAATGGGAAATTACAGTGTTACAGCAGCACACATACATCAGTCACACAACACAGAATATATATAAGATACTAGGAAAAATATACACACACTACCGGTCCAAAGTTTGGGGTCACTTCTACATTTCCATACCACTCCATTATAGACAGAATACCTGCTAATTTGGGTGGGGGGGCTGATCTTTAATGCAATATCTACATTGCCCATTACCAGCAACCATTCATCCAATGTTCCAAAGGCACATTCTGTGTACTAATCTATCATTTAAAAATAAAAACTAGAAAAACATTGGAGAACCATTTTACTATTATGTAAGCACATAATGTAATCTGATTACTGCCCTGGTTAAAAAAACAATGCAACTGATCTCAGCTGGCATTCTGTCTACAATGGAGTGCAATGGGGATTTCTATGTGACCCCAAACTTTTGACCGGTAGTGTACATACAATATAAATGAAATAATAATAATAGGAATAAAATATAACAAATATTTGAATATATACAGGATGGGAAAACAAAATGTGCAACTGCTTAAATAATATGTTAAATGTAAATGAACCAATTGAGGAGGGATAGATAGGCTGGAAAGACAGAAAAGAGGGATCGAAGAAGGAAGGAAAGAGGAGGCTACGAGAGCAGAAGGAGGTCAAGATGTAAATAAGCAGGGAGGCAGAGAAGAGACGGAATACCAGCTGCAGTGTGTAGGCTGTTATTATTCCAAATGTCTTCTGTCTGTTCAGAGAAATCCCATTTTAGATAACACACACACAGAGAAAACTGTAATTCATTTTCTGATAAGTATAATCCAGGGTTACCATGGTAACAGCTTTTACAAGTGTAAAGTAATAAAGTGCTCCACATTAAATTACTGAGCTTGTTTTAAACTGAATTAATCATTATACGCTTTTCTCTGCATTATAGAATCATGGAAACCACAGGGCGCTGGTCCAGCACTGGCAGCCCACTCACTCTGATGTCTCTCCATTTGTGCATGAATAGGTCCTGAGCGTGTGTGTGTGTGTGTGTGTACTTCAGGCCTGTGTGTAGTGATTACTAACAGTGTAAATTGTAATTTCCCCACTGGGGATCAATAAACAGTAAAAAAATGAAATAAAAATAACGTTCCCTCTGTCAGAGAGCAGCGTATCGTAACGAGCTGAACAGACAGAGCTCATTATTGAAATTTTCTAAATAATTTCAGCATGAAAACAGGATGGTGCAAAACTGTACCTGTCTCACTCCGAACTCATTAGGACAGTGGCTGTCACAAAGGGTTTAGAGAGCAGTATGTACAGGGGTTTCCAGAGGGTATGTTGATTCCACGGGGATGGGGGGGTGGGGGGGGTGGACGGGTCAAAACACAAGACTTTCATCCAGGAGACCGGGGTTTGTCTCCCGCGTGGCACCTTTCCTAAAGTTGCTATCTTCTTTAACCTGCCCGTTATTCCCACTTGTCACAGAAACATTAGCCCACCCACAACCTTTTCCCTAAAGGAGAATTCCGACCAATTTTTATGTTCATCTTGATCGCTATAAATGTGTATGTTTAAATAAATAAAAGTTCTTTCAATTGAAAAAACCCCGACCTGAATCGGTGCAGGCAACACGGAGCAGCTGCAGCTACGTGTACAAGCTTCCACTGAGCTAACAGGGCAAGATTTAGAGCCTTTGTGTCTCTTAACAGACAACCAATGGAATTAATGTCTGTACAACATGAACAGGGCCCATACGTAACATCAAGATGCGTTTTCAAGTCAGACATTGTTTTAATTCACCTACCCTGTCTCTTGCCCGTGGGTAGCTTACCTGGTTAGCAGCTAGCTGTTAGCTGCTAGTGATGAGTGTGTTCAGCCAGGCCTTTGTGACAGTCATAACGCAGCAGTTCCGTGTGTATTTGTAGCTCATCCATTTTGTGTGTGATCGATCTACCTGGTGTTGGTGAGTAGGAGGTTTGGCAGTGTCGATCTGTGTGGTAGCTCCCTGAGCCGGGCAGGCAGCCTTAGTCCCCGCCTTCCTCGCCTCCCGCAGCCGACAAGCCCCCGAGCGCCCGGTGGGGTGGTGGGTGTTCTCCATGCCTTTGTGTAGTTTATTTCCTCTTCAAAAATAGGTAATTCCATCTAGTTACATAGTTACTGATATGGTCATAAGTGCTCAATTACCTAAAATGTGTCGGCGCGAAGGCATGGAGGACACCCACTGCACCACCGGGCGACTCCTGCAGATTTGCTTACTGTCTTCACTGCATTGCTCTGTCTGAACGGCCCCACAGTTTCAATAGTCTACATGTCTGCATGCTGTATGTGTTCGGCCTGATGTGTTGGGATTGGTATTCCACAGCTGGAGCAACAGTAGATATACTGGTATTTAATTCTGGACCAACAGTTCCCTCCATAGAGCCACACCGCAGCATGGATAAAACTGTTGATAGAAACTACAGTTGTAAATGAATCCTTCATTGTCTCCACTGCTACTCTCATGAAGTTATGGAAATGTTCTGACACTAAATGAATCTGAAATTATGCATAAACAGAGTCCGGGAGTCTCTGTTGCCATGGTAAAATGGCATAATACTCTGTTTTGGACTCTTGTGCCGCTGTGAGACAAAAATAAAGGCAGAGGATGCCGTGCATGACACACACACACAAGCACAATAATTTATATTCATGCAGTGATAGTTCAGTCTAACTTAAACATAAGTTTAATTAAAACTAACTCATAAGTGTGCAACACACACACACACAGCCTTAAGCCAGTGAGTCCAGTTTTGGCGTCTCGGGAATTAAATAAATTCAGTTTGGGGAGACGAAAAAGTGTTTTTGTGTGTTAGGGCTTCGAGGAAAATCAGCTCAACTTTCATTCATATTAAAATCAGCCGACGAGAAGAGAGGAGGATTACAGGAAGAGAAAAAAAGACAAGAGGAAGATGAGAGGGGGAGGAGAGAAAAAAAAGAGATAGGGAAGAAAAAGAGGAGCTGGGAGAGAGAGAAAGGGAGACAAGCGGCGAGGAGCAGATAGTAGTGTGACTGTGTTTTCTTGTTATAATGTTGTCAGAGAGAACTAATTCACTGTCGACACACACAGGCTTGCACATAAGCACACACACACACACAAACACACACACATACAGCTATACACAATTGATGTAAGTCTCTGCAATGCAACGCAAAATGATTTTCCACCTAGAAACAAAAGTTTTCTCATCAGATTTCTAATTACTCAGCAAATGAAGAATGGAGCTGAGGTTCATCCTGCAAACAACCACACACACACACACACACACACACACACACACACACCTCTGCCTGTTGATGCCGTAGCTGATGTAAACAGGTTTACACTCTTATTCTCTTTTAATAGTTGTCAGGCAAGGCATTGGAAGCCGTCTTCATGTCGTATCTCTACGTTTTGGTACATTGTTAAGAAGGCACAGTTCAGCAGTCACGTAGCCACAGCATAGCTACTGTATAGAAGCTATATGCACCGGCATTTGCAGTAACCCTTTAAAGGGATATTTCAGAAGTTTTTGTTTTCAGATGGCGGTCGGTACGCCCCGAGTTTGGAGAAGCAGGCAGGAGTGCCGACACGGAAGCTAAGCACTGTAGGCCTACCGCCGTTATTGGCTAGTTTGTCCATGTTATTGATTGCCTTTGGTTAGGAAGTACAAAAGCAATAAACTAACTGATATAAGCAGCGGTACACTAGCAACTCCTGTGTGTTCTGCAAAGTAAAATGACTGTTTTTGTCAAAGGAGTCTGGCAGCTTTGAAGAGAGCAGACAACGGCTTCAGTTCCCCTGTTATAAAGGACTGTTTGACAGAATATTCTGAAAATATTCTAAATATAGCCGTCCACAGCAGGACATCACTTAGCTTCTGTGTTGGTATTTCTGTCTGCTTCTCCAAACTGGGGGCGTGCCGACCGCCATCTACTGTAGCTGACACGCTGACTATGGAGAAGTAGCTCATACAACCACGCTTCAAAAGATCTGAACTATGCCTTTAGGTCTTTACAGAACATTGGCAAGGATTTTTTATATATATAAAAAAAATTGTGTAATCTGTGTTCTTGACAATGTCCTCAGTACATTTACATGACGTTCTGATCATTAAACAGTTTGATACTTTGAACAGTTTGTTTCTCACTATGGAAACAAAAATGAGACAAGGCACAATTAAGTTGTAATGTTTTTGCAACGAGGATTAAAAAAAAAAATGCTAGTCTCTTATCTTGAGATAATGAGACCATTTACCTAAAATGATTAGCATCATAAAAACATTGGAAAATTAAATAATGAAGTTGTGATTACAAGAAAGCAGATCACATAGATACCAGATAATTCAGTTTGTGTCTCGGTGACTAAATGTGAAAAATAGACCCGTAATGTGTTATCAGGAGGGAATGAAAGCATGATTAGTAACCACAACATTCAAACATTAGATGTTCCAGACTGATGGAGACATTAACGTACTTTGTGAGGCCGTGAAACTGAAGTCAGCTGCTCTGCTCTGTGTTTTCTACAATTGAATGGACTCACAGCTGCAACACATCTGAAGATCCATTCACAGGAATCCTAAACACAAGCTGAGGAGGAGACACAGATCTGCATATTAATGTGGTCACACACACACACACACAAATACACATTACTATTGCTCCTGAGAAGATTTCCAAACCAGTTTGCAGCAGGAACACAAACCCCAAAACACACACACTGAACAACACACTTTAACACACACACAGACATGTTCAGAGTTGTTCAGCTTTGTTCTTCTTTGTTAAAAAGAGAAGGTCTTTTACAGAAAAAGTCTTCTGGTATATTTGCGTCCGCACATATTTTAACCAGCAGGTCTTCACAGTATCACTTAATAAGCACAATACTCAGTTCTTAAGGGTATAAGTAGCAACGTCTCCGCCATATGTGGCGGCTGCCAATAATAGCAGATATAGCACAGTACTTTGCAAGTTTAGCCCTCTCTCTCACACACACACACACACACACACACACACACACACACACAGACAGACTGCATATGAGTTAATTCCGTGTTATTTGGGAAGATGTCTCACTCTGCTGCTGTAATGACCATAGACTGTATATTATTGATATTAACGGTCTATGGTAATGACTGACACCCGCTCTGTTCAACGACATGCAGTTCGGCTCTAATCGACTGCAGATCAACGAGAGCTTGTCCACTTGTTTCCCTTAAATAATCCTGTTAATGATTACTTGATCATTATTAACCTCTGTCATGACACCAGCAAATATAAAACTTTAATTTCTCCTTTTTGAGTAGCAATAAATTGAGGACACGGGGTGTCTGACTTTCAGAAATGTGCATTTTAATTCTACTTTTTGGTATTTTTTCTTTTTTTTCTGACCTGTGAGTCATGGGAAACAATGATTGACTCAACATTAATTAATGACCAGTCAATAGAGAGTGTGTTTTCCTCAGCCAATCAGGAGAAGGATAGAGCGATGCTGACAGAAAAAGAGAAAACTTTGAGGTAAATTGAAATGTTAAGTGGAAATTGGTCTACGACCCAGACAACTTATGTGGTATCTATAGAACCATGTGTGCATCCACTGTACACATCTGGGTCAATTTTGAAGTATTTCAGGGCCTTTCTGCTACGTTTAAGGTGCTGTAGGTAGGGTTGTGAAGATCTAGGATTTAGCCAGTCCCTCCCCCCTGTCTGCTATAACCCAACCGGTCTCCTAAGCCCCTCCCCCCACGAGGGAGAATGAATGCGTGTGCCTGAGCAGTGATTGACATGCACTTAGACCCTCTCCCTGGCCCTGATTGGTGCATCTGAACAGGGAGCTGTGGATTTTTGAAAATCGCGCTACAGGCTGTAGGTGGTGCCAGATTTTTTATTTTATTTTTTTTAATTACCTGCTATATGTAGTTCTATTTGAGCATAAAGTCCGTTTCAGCAAACATGACCAAAGTTAGTTTTATAAGTTACCTACTGCACCTTTAAGTGCACCATAGCAGCCGAACGTGGTCACATCAGTACCAATAATGTAGCTGCTAGCCTGTTAGCTAACGCTAAACATTAATTTCCGGATCAGAACAAAGTTACAGTTTATTGTGAACACTGTGCTAAAGGACACTTGTGTTCTAAACCGTATGTCTCACAGCCTGTAGCGTTGTTAACTTCCTGTGAGAACAGGCTCATTATACAGGAACTTGGTGTGGAAAGACTCTAAATGTAGAAGATAATAATTATGAACAGTTGTCACCTTCAATGTGTTTCATTTTGCACGACTTACATGCAACACCCCCCCATGTCGCTAATGAGAGGTTTCAGTTTTTTCTTGTGATAAAAAAGGTTTGAGAGAGCAAAAATGAAACCTTCTATTGTTCTACTGTGTGTGTGTGTGTGTGTGTGTGTGTGTGTGTGTGTGTGACAGATATTACCATATCAATAGTTCTCTCCACCTTTCCACCCACTGCCCACTCTGTTTCTTTCTGTTGGGATGTAATTGTGGCTGATTATGAGATGAGCGATGTTATTAACACACGCAGAGTAGGAACAAAACAAATCCTCTCACTGAATGAAGAAAAGCTGCAGAATGGTAAACAAATGATTTTGGAAGTGGATGTTTGTCACCTGCTGCTGAACTCTTTGTTATACTGAAAGTAATAAGGAAGAAGAATATGGAAGATTTTCTTGAAAATAAATGTCTGTTAAGTCATCTATCTATCTCTGAACGAGCTCACACAACAGTGATTGGTCCTATGGTCCACCGATGGAAGCCCTTGCATTTGCAGTAATGCAAACTGGGTGTCTGTGGGCCATTGTGGGCCCGGTAGAAAGCCTTTTACTATGGGCCCCTCCCTGCATCCACAGCTATTCATTGAAGCATATTTTTGGGCCCTCCTCACATGGGGCCCTGGATACTCAGTCTCCCTCCCCCCCGTGTCTGACGCCCCTGTCTGTGGGGCAATTCCCAGGAAAAATCAAAAAGCTCAGGATTGTTTCTGCTGCTGCAGACGACTGCTAAAGTTTTCTATGGTAAATGAACTTGTTGAACTAGACTGTGCTATCATGGCTCTGGCAGTGTTTGTGGAAGAAAAAGGTTTTAAACATGACTTTAACGGCATTCTGCCCTATGTGGTGTCCAACAGAATCCATTTTATGTTGAATTGGAGAGAAGAAAAAAAGAGGAACAAAGGGCTTTTATGTTAAAACAGATCAATATGGTTCTCGCTAAAGTTAATGGGATGGGGGCAACAGGGCTGAAAAAGGAAAAATGAAAGAAAAGAATACACGAGTCACCGCACTCTTTATTAGAGACGTTCAATCAGTAATAATTAATACGATCTGCATGTTTGTGTGCAGACACTAGCAGCCTTTGATGGTGATGAGGGATATAACACCCTGACACAGAGACACGGTTGATCTTGTGCAATGTACAACACACCTCGAAGACCCTTGGCGCACATGAAAGCCGTCTTTTTGATGTGACTATTTGATCTTTTTTTAAATATCTCGCAAGAAAAGGAAAAATAGACTGCTCCCCATAAAAAGTCAGACTTCCCTCCATTTAGCAGAAATATGCCCTTTAATCTGTTTGCTACTGATAGCTGGGGGGGGGTGTTGGGGGGGGGGAGCTGATAAGGAGCTCTTTAATGGAACAAGATGACACACAGGATAAGTGTGTGTGTGTGTGTGTGGTCTGTTCTGTTGCTGCAGTGACAGAGTGATGCTAATATCTTGTGAGCCTCAATGTGAAAACAACATGGACTTTTTATCAGTTTAAAGACAGGTTAATAATCAGGACTTTCTATCTAATCTAGATCACTCAATGTGGATGACAACTAACGGTTACAACCTGATACCATATTACAAATAAAGCAAAGAATTGATATGCAATACAAGAAATACCAAGTTTCTTACCAACAGCCCCACATGTGCGTGCGTCAGCCATTTTTTTGCGTAAAATGACGTCAACTTGGCAACTTGTGTACCAAAGGTTGCGCAGGTTTACCTCCAGAAGTTGCCAAAAGTAGCTTGATGATGTGATGATGTGATACGTCAATTTGCATAATGGCAACATGATTACTGCAATCATTTGCAGAAAGCTTAGTGGTTGTGTCAGGTGCAGCAAGGCAGTATTAAGAGCAGGGTAGATAGAAAGAAATAGAAATCTTTAGCCTGCTTCTCAGTCACAGAGCAGAAGAGAGAGGCGACTGTTTTGGCGGCCAAACGAGAGAAAGACCTTGCGTGCTCGACAATGCTCGCGTCTTTTCTAGAAAAAGTCTGTCTTTTCTACAGAAAGTCTCAGATTTGTCGCCAGTTGCTTTTGTGAAAAAAGCCGCTAAGGGGGTCTGAAAAGTTGCTCTTATCTTGCGTCTTATCGCCCAGTATAGGGCCACGAAAATCCACATGAGTAGGTGGTCCTATTGGTGGAACAGGACTTTTATCCAGGGGAGCTGTGTTCATGTCTCGCATGTACTGAAAGGGAAAACGTGGATGTTCATATCCCAGGAGCACTAGTCCGGTTTTAACCAAAGCCAGAAATATTTATCAAATCCTAACAATGTTTTGCTGCCTAAACTAAACTTTTGGTTTAGATTCATTTCACGGTGACCGGTAGGCTGTTTCACAATCACCTTTCAATGGATAAACTCAACTGTTTTGTAGGCTCATTGTTAAAAAGTCAGCAGAATTTTGTAAGTTATCACGTTAATATAACGAGTTATAGGATATCCTACAAACCCGTTGATGAGAATATGTTGACCTGACTTGTTATCAGGGTTAATGCTAATAAACTTTAAATACCTTTTCTAGGTAATCCAGGTCTCTCTACGTGAAAGCAAATAACGACGTTACGTTACGACCTGATACCATGTTACAAATTGCATATATGCAAAGAGTTGATATGCAGTACGCGACCATCAACCCAACATTTACATTTGCATTCATTCATACATTTGTCTTGTTGTTCCGACTTGAGGAGGCATGAATTTTACCAGCCGGGGACTACGTTTTTCGGTTGCTCTTATAGAGTATTTCAATAGTGCAATTTCTTTTTTGTTTTATGTTGTTTGGGGCATTTTTAGGCCTTTATTTTCACAGGACAGATGCAGACATGAAAGTGGAAAGAGAGT
This sequence comes from Etheostoma perlongum, assembly GCA_026937815.1. Lineage (NCBI taxonomy): Eukaryota > Metazoa > Chordata > Actinopteri > Perciformes > Percidae > Etheostoma > Etheostoma perlongum. Next base: position 8,382,834 of record CM049393.1, on the reverse strand, counting down.
GGGGAACGACATGCAGCAAAGGACCGCGGGTCGGAGCCGAACCAGGAGTAAATCCCTATGTGCGCCCGCTCCACCAACTAAGCTATCTCGGCCACTCGATAGTGCTTTTGGATTATTCAGACACCACATAACCACCACATTATATGCAGCAATACTCAGTGGCACCCTCTGCCTATGACAGCATGGTGACGTCATGCAGATGTGGTTTAAAAACAATCAAAAGCAATTAGAAGAACTAACGCCCTTCCAGTAAATTCATGCAAAACTAGGGGGCACTGTCATGAAACCAAAACATATATAAATGTCTCCCTTTTGGTTTGGACTTTAGGTGTGTAGATAAATAAAAACATGCAGTTACATTTTAGCTGGACTTTGAAACAGCGGTCATATTGTTGACAGTCTCCTCCTCCTTGATTTCTTTCTGTGCTGAATCATTCGCCAGCTCCACTCGTCACTCCTTTAATTCACTGAGGCAGAAACGCATCAGCTCTGGCCACACCGACCGCTGCTTTTTAACCCTTCATGTCATGATGCTTGTGACTGTTTCACATTGAATGTCGTTCATTTCAGCAGCTTTAATGAAGAAATCCACTTCTGCCTCTTTCTTTAGTTTAGTAAGTAATGTTTTTATAAGTCCGACTCTCCTCCTACTCTCCTTCCATCCATCAGAGAAAGCGAGAGTGGGGGTAATGGAGGTCACAGCCGACTGTGAATCGTCTTTCCACCACTGCACTCTTCCTCTTTTCATTCTTTCTTCAGGTTCTCTTGACCTTCTTCAACTCTGTCTTTTCTTATTCTTTCTCTTTTCTCTTAAGTTGGGTTTCTGTGCATTTTTAATAGTGATGGGTTTAATTATATCCTTCCATCTTTGTTCTGTTCCTCTGTTTGTTCTCCCTTTTGTTAATTTCAAGCACCTCCTCTCTTTGTCTATTGTCACACTCGTCCTCCTCCTGCACTTCAGTTTGGGACTTAGACATATAGACCCTATATATTATACATACAGCGAGCGAGAGAAGATCAAAGCGTTATGTACACAGAAGAGAAGATAAAAGCAGGAAAGCAACATAGAGATGAAATGAAAAGCGTAATGACGGCGCCAAATCCTGCCTGAAATCTTGAGATATGAACCGGATACTAAGACAAAACTCTGCTCATCCATCCATCCATCCATCCATCCATCCATCCATCTTCATCCGCTTATCCGGAGTCGGGTCGCGGGGGCTGCAGCTCCAGTAGGGGACCCCAAACTTCCCTTTCCTGAGCCACATCAACCAGCTCCGACTGGGGGATCCCGAGGCGTTCCCAGGCCAGGTTGGAGATATAATCTCTCCACCTAGTCCTGGGTCTTCCCCGAGGCCTCCTCCCAGCTGGACGTGCCTGGACCACCTCCCTAGGGACCCCCCCAGGAGGCATCCTTACCAGATGCCCGAACCACCTCAACTGGCTCCTTTTGAGATAGCAGCGGCTCTACTCCGAGCTCCTCTTGGATGACTGAGCTTCTCACCCTATCTCTAAGGGAGACGCCAGCCACCCTCCTGAGGAAACCCATTTCGGCCGCTTGTACCCTTGTAACTCTGCTCATGTACAGCATTTTCTTATCACCGTTGTCTGAAGGAGGCCATGGTCAGTAGAGTTTCAATTATCTACCGATGCTGGCAGTGCACGATTTTAGCAGTTTAAAAAAAATAAAAAATAAAAGCTCTGTAGTGTGTGAATGAAAAATGTTGCCCGAACAATCCTGTCTCTAAAAAATACGTTCCCATGCAACTACAGTAAACTGCATTCTCAAATTCAGACACGCCAACAAAAAAGGTCAGACGTGACAAAAAGGAAGAACGGGGGAGTTGCTGCTCTACCGCTGCCTTGATCGGTTAGTTTGTTTGTCTTATTGTGTGACTTCAGTAAATTCATTCAAACCCTTAAAAATACAAGAGTTACACATTAATTGCGTGTTTCCTCCAAGGCGGGAAAAATATCTGCGTCGAGTTCGATCGCAGAATCATGTTTGGATCATTTGCGTTAAGCTGTAGACACCAACAACGTTTCTTGTTGTCATCATATGGTCAAAATAACCACTGACGCTGCTTGTACCTGGTGTGGAAGTATGGAGCTAGATTTGTTTCTTCCTTACATGCAAGAAAATAAATGATCTGACAGGGGGGAATCCAAAAAAATTATCACACTGTATGAGAGAAAAAAAATATTTGAGAGAAAATTTTCAAATATAAATTTGAAATTTTTAAAATTATTTCTGAGAAAATCTCTCTCAAAATACTTTTTAAAACTCAAATATATATATATATTTTGCTATCAATGTGAAAAAAAAAAACAATTCTCTCAAAAGGTTTTTTCTTCTCGCTCCCAAAACCCAAAAAGTCTTCGCTCTCGATGCAATTTCTTGCTCTCGTCTTAGGATTTTTCTCTCGATGTGAAAGTAATGTCATGGGCGGGGCCACGTTCCTATTGGCCAGTCGGGTGAGCACCGTCTTGTCTTGGGAGTCCATCTGAATCATTACACCATTGTCAACGGCAGGAATGCGGTGCCTTAGTTAAGCTAGTTGTTGCTAGCGTTAGCTAACTAGCAGCCAGCCCGCTTTTAAATAAATCATTTTAATTATCTTAACGAAAACTGAAACCTTAGAAGTATAGACCTTAGAAATATTAGCCACTATACTGTTATTGTACCTAGATTTTCTCTTTTTGAAAATGACCACAAAGACCGCACAAAGGAGAGTTCTCCGTTCTCTCTTTTCATTCATCCGGCAGTGTGTGGTTAAAGGTTAATGTTGCTTCTCTGTGGCGCTCTTTGAAAGCCTCGTTTCATGTGTTACTGTTTAGAAAAAGCTAAAACAGAAACCCTCCATTGCTTCTTTCTCCCTAATTGCACTTTTCTGTGTTCCATATTTGTTGTTATGCTTTAGGTGTTTTTCTCCCTGCAGGCGGCATGACCCACTGCAGGTGGAAACGGCTTTTTCTTTTTCAAATAAAGAGCTAGAATATAAATAAAACGTTTTGTCATTGTTGTGCTTGTTATTAGAAAAACTGTTTCTATTAAAGCGTCCAGCGGTGCAGAACCACTGTAACAGGAATTTAAAAATGTCACATTGCTCACAGTGAAACCACAAACTGTGTGTGTGTGTGTGTGTGTGTGTGTGTGTGTGTGTGTGTGTGTGTGTGTGTGTGTGTTGAAGTATTTTAGATCAGCGTATTCTCTCTTCAAAACAAGCCTCACAGGGGTTTGTAATGATTATTTAAAGATAAAAAATAAACTAACGACAAAATAAATATGTCACTGACATTTGTAAAGTTTTTCAAACGTGTGTGTGTGTGTGTGTGTGTGTGTGTTTCTCTACATCCAATGTGATTATATGTTAACAGCAACTTTAAGGAACTTTAGTTTTGTGATTTTGGCAGTTGTATAATTTCAACGAGGTCGTCCTTGTGTCGTAAAAATCTTGATCTTGATTGTGCTTTGGTTTTGGAAGTGAGCGAGAAAAAGACAAACTTATTGTTAATACCATTTTCTTTTTTTTAAACAGTTTGCAGGATGATTTTAGGTTTATTTACTTTGGTTTAGGCAACAAAAGTCAGAGGAAAAGCTTGTGTTTCGGGTTAAAATAACTAGCCTACGTTTATAACGTAAACTATGTTTGTGACGTTAGTTAAGAATCTTACGTAAGAAAGTTAACTTACATAGCCTAAGAAAAATGTCAATGTTGACTTTTGGTTTCACGCAGGACAGTCTGTATTCAAGATGTTCCACTTCCAGGATTGCGCCGGTGCCGCCGCCTTTGAGTTGGAATTTTAACTGCGGCTGGTTTCTGAGGACTCAGATCTCTGCAGGGTAAATCCTAAGAAACAGCTAGGGGACTATCTGTCCAATCTGAGTTTTCTGGTGCGCAACTAAAACAACTTTTGAACATATACGTTCCACCACAAGTTCCTTCCTGAGGCTATTTTGCAGCGGCACCGTGGCTCCGTCCGGCACTAACACCATGACAATTGTGATTGGTTTAAAGAAATGCCAATAAACCAGAGCAGGTTTTTCTCCCATCCTGGAATGCTGTGTGGACTAGCCAGACCCTCCCCTGCAGCGCTCTGGAGTGTCTCTATGTCTCTGACAATAGAAATAATTATATAGAAAAATGTTCTTTCTGATGGTCTCGCTGGCTCATGTAGGTCATGTAGAGGCATCATTATAACATTTAGATAACCAGTTAAAACCTCCTTGTAGTCTTAGTGCTCTTGACCTCATTTTTGTCTAATTTGTGCATCTGATGCTCCAGCTGTTAGAACATCTTCTGTTCTTTTGAGTGACGTGACTGATGATTGCATCAGCTGCTTTCCTTTCTCTAATCTTCAGCACTTCTAAAGCAGGTTTCAGGTCAGGGGTTGAGGCGTTTCCGCATGAAAACAGGTTCATGCTGATGTTCTAAAAAACTGGAAGTAATTAATTGTGGTTTTGCGGCTGATTAACACGGCTCAGGCATGGGATTAAGGTGCTTTCTTTATGAGTCATAACTCTGTGAACACGCAGACATGATGCACATATCTCTATATATTTAGATTCAGCGTGACGTAAACCTTCCGAGGATATCTTCATCTCCCTATGACTCCAGAACATGCCTGAGAATCATGTTTGGTTTGTTTTTTTACTTTTCTTCAGCATCAAAGTTCTCCAGTGATAGTTGTCTGTACATCCATTGGTACACTGCAAGCAGGTGCTGCTAATAGATAATTCAGCATACTTTAATGGTGACAATTTGCCAAAATGTAAACAAAAATAGGTTGTAGCCCACAGCTTACTAACTGAATGGCTACATGGCAATATTGAATTCTAGTCTATGGTTTAAATATGCAAAGAGGCTGCACTGCTGAAGAGTTCAGTTCTTTAAACCAATCACGACGCTCCATTTTCCGACTTCTCAATAACCCGAAAAATTCCCTTTGGTCCTACAGCCCACTAGTCCGATGTCCCTTTGTTTCGAAAAAATAAACCCTCTGCTCCGACATCCCATAGTTCCGACCATATATCTAGTATTTTGTGGATCACCTCCCATAATCTAAAATCTGAATCAACAATAACAAACAAAATTACTTTTCTCTAACTTATTAACACTTTAAATGCTTATCTAGCCTAATCCACACAATCTCTGCACCGGTTTGGAGTTTACTGTCCCACATTTGCTGCAACGTAACCCCATTTGTTTGGGTCCTATCCCCTGACCCTAACCCTATCAACCCCAACCAATCGGCTATCTTAACCTTAACCGCTCAAGGTCAACCCCAACCAATCGGCTATCTTATCTACATAAAAAGCCTGTACCGAACAATGGGATGTTGGAGCAGAGGGTTTATTTTTTCAAAACAAAGGGACGTTGGACTAGTGGGCTGTAGGACCAAAGGGAATTTTTTGGGTTATTGAGAGGTCGGAACAATGAAGTGTTAGAGAAATGGGCGGCCCCCCTGCCAAATAGCATCGGGAAGGAAGTTGTTTTGGTTGAACATGTGTACGTTCAAAAGTAGTTTTAGTCGTGCAACAGAAAACTCCGATTGGACAGATTGGTCTAGCTAGCTGTCTTGATTTACCCTGCAGAGACCTGAGGACCAGGTAACCATAGTCCTCAGATTGGACAGATAGTCTAGCTAGCTGTCTGGATTTACCCTGCAGAGATGTGAGGACCAGGTAACCATAGTCCTCAGATTGGACAGATAGTCTAGCTAGCTGTCTGGATTTACCCTGCAGAGATCTGAGGACCAGGTAACCATAGTCCTCAGATTGGACAGATAGTCTAGCTAGCTGTCTGGATTTACCCTGCAGAGATCTGAGGACCAGGTAACCATAGTCCTCAGAAATCCACTGGTTAAGCTAAGAACGCCAACACAGATATATATATATATATATATATATATATATATATATATATATATATATATATATATCTGGCCAAAAAGAGTGACATCTGGCAGAATTTCCGGCAGCACCAGAGTAATACTGGAAGTAGAACGTCGTGGATATAGATTAAGTTTAGTAACATTACTGTGACGGGGCGCTACCTATTTCATCCACAGACTGACTATATGTTATATGCCTGTATATATGTTTAACATCTTCATATGTTCCCTTAATTTTCACAACGTTGAAATCATCAGTTAACCTAGCCATTCTCCAATTTCCCACAGAAATCCCGTAGTTTTCTTGTGCGCACATTTAACATCTAAAGCTATGATTTACATGCTACTGCTACATTCATCAATCCATCATGCTGTTTAAAACCATACCATACTTCACAAACATTACCGATTTACAATAACCACGCAACACTGAGGACTTTGTTGAGTATGTGTCTGTTTATTTAGTTTAAAAGTGTAACATCTGTTTTTCAAACACAACTCTGACTCATCCAGAATGGTTTTCGCGTGCTCGACTACTGGCTACATCTACCCACAGCAGTTACAATCAGGATGGTTTTGTGGTGTAAATCCTATCATCTACTGGCGAATGCTTGGAGAACAAAGCGACATGAAGCAGGGTTCTGTTCATAATACTCTAAAGGCATAACGAGACTGAAACTGAAAGCGCAGCAAGCGCAAAGTTACAAAATTGTGGCGGTGCATGGCCACGCGCCGCGGCAGCTTACAGAGCCTTCGCACTGCAAACAACAGACGTGGCGACGCCATTTTACCTCCCACCGGGAACACAGCAGCTACCATAAACTAAGCTTTACTATGTTTGAGACATGACTCTAGCCGTCTGAGAGCAGGTTGAATCTTTTCAAACTGCCGTAAAATATAAATCTAAATATTTAAAATAAATATTAAAAAAGTATGGATTTATAAATCCATTAAAAAAAAACATAGAGACAGACAGTTTGCCAGACAGTGAGTTGAATCTGTGATTGTTTCTCTGTTTTCTCTCTATTGTTCTTTTCCTGTCACTCGTCCTGCGCTCCCATTACTCACCCTATAAGAATGTGATGTTTAAATTGCTATATGTTCTCCCCTCGGCAACACCAATCTGTCACAGCCATGATTTACAACAAAACCACAGCGTATTCTCTCTCTCTCTCTCGCTGTGTGTGTGTGTGTGTGTGTGTGTGTGTGTGTGTGTGTGTGTGTGTGTGTGTGTGTGTGTGTCTTCGTGTTCTGCTGGCTCAGAGAATCAAAGGTAAAATTGATCGGTTTTCAGGCTGCTGTAACAAGAGATATAATTATACAAAACAAAGTGATTGTGTTGGGATTTTGTGTCACGTTACAGGTCATTTTTGTTTGATTATATTTCCCTACATGTTGTCCAGTGACACTAAGAGAAAAGTTGTTTTTAAAAACATTTCAATTTAAAGTTGTTTTTAACGTGGCTGCATTTCTTTCTGGTTTAACGGCTGACTGTGTTGATGCCATTGTGATGCCAAGGTGCACTGCATAGTGGTGAGGCTTTCATTGGAGAGGATCCATCCAACACATTCTCACTCTACTATTGGTCAGGGGCCTTTGTTTTTTGTCATCAGATTTTAAATGTTTTATATTCAGAAAACATAATACTCATGAACAGTTGCAAACAACACACTGGGACATAGGAACGCGTCCCAGGGCGCCTTTGGCCCAAAAGGAGATGGTTAGGTTTAGTTAAAGATCGTGGGTGGAGATACAAAATGTGCGTTTCAGTGACAAGCAGGACAAGACCAGGACCTGGTCTCTTGGGTGAAAGTCCTGTATTGTTTGACCCATCCACTACCCCGACCAACCTCCTTAAACCGTTTTTCGGTCTTCCGTACTACTCGCTACCATTGTCACTCTTAATACTACGTCCTCTCTCAGTGTTGTGGTCAAGCTGCTGCTATGCACGGTGCCTTCCATTCAGACGCTAAAGGGGGATTTTTGTGTCTGAATTGGACGCTGAGAACCACCGACCAAGCGTTAGGATTTTACAGGTTAAACCAGTCGCATTGCATCCAATACATAAATTGTGCTAAGCATTGCAATTTTTATGTTTTTTATGCAGTAGTAGTCATGTAAATATAAATGTAAATGTGCTGTATTTATATAGCGCTTTTCTAGTCTTAACGACTACTCAAAGCGCTTTTACATCATACAGGAAACATTCACCATTCACACACATTCACACACTGTGGCCGAGGCTGCCGTACAAGGTGCCACCTGCTCATCAGATAAAAACTCTCTGAACTGTCACTTGAGTGGGAACGTTGTTTGATGCTCAAGTTCAAATTTATTGTCATATGTACCACAGCAATGAAATACAGTATGCCTTATTGCACTCTCTCAGCACCAGCCAACAGTAACAGCTTTAATAACAATAATATAATAATATAATATAAAACATAAAACCATTAAACCACCACAATAAACAGTGGCTAAGTGACTAAATACAGACCCCAGCCCTCCTTCCTGCTGTGCCCTCATTCAGTAACCTTATTACCTGAGATACCTGATGCTGCAGCGACTGATAATAGAAGTGGGCGGGCTAGCCAGCATCACGCTAAGGGCATGCCAAGCTGAAGGACCTCGGAAGGCCTCAAACCCTTACCTTTCAGTCGGGCAGCACGACCAAGCTCTGTAATTACTAGACATAACAAGAGCAATGGAGAATCCCCAGGGTCGTGGATTGTGACGTTACAGTAGTAGTAATGAAAATCCCTCTGCAAGACGAATTGGTAGCCCAGCACAAAAATGCAGAAAATCTAACCTGTTCTAAAAACGTTGACGGACGAAAGTTTCAGACTTGCTGTGTAAACATGATTTAGGTTATATTTATTTTTAAACGTGCAGCAATACCAAAAATACAGACAAGGTGAGAAAAGGCCATAAGAGTAAAAATTACTAGCATTACAATATAAAAGTACCAGAAGTATAAACATTGAATGTTGCAGTTGAATAAAGGTGGAGCTCATTTTAATGACTTTTTATACTGCCGGGTAGTTTAATTTATAATAAAACATCATACTTCATATGTTGATTATATTTGGAGAGATAATCTAAAGTGTTATTAAATAAATGCAGTGGAGTAAAAAGGACTATTTCCCTCTCAGATGAAATGGAGCAGAAGTTTAAAGTACCATGAAATAGAAGTATAAGTATCTCAAAATTATTAGTTACATTCCACCACTGCTCATCTACACACATTATCACATGGAAATGGATGTTTTATGGACATATTTACTGTTGATATGCTTTACTCTTTGCCAGTAAATCTGTTGTAGTTATCACACTTGTTTTTTGTAACCTCTGGGGTTCATCACTTCATTTGCTGGGTAATCTGGAGAAATTCAGACATTACAAAAAGTTAATGCCGAGTGCATTAGTTTTAGGCTTTGTGAGGCTGGGAGCAGGAATACATGATCACTGTGTGAAGGATCCAAAATGTCTGCCTTAGAGCCAATCAGGCGGCCTGGTTCTCAATAAACTAGGTTAGCTGGAATGGAAATTCTTTTCATTGTCTTGATTTATGTTTGTACTCTCTGCACCGATAAACTTAAGCTGTTGAAAGGTAGAGAGCGAAGAAGAAGAGGAAGAAGAGGGAAATCGGGATTTGGTTTGCCCCAGGAAAGAAACTCAAAACTGGAGAGGAAAGGAAGGGAATAAGAGAAGAGAGAGAGAGAGAGAGAGAGAGAGAATTTTTCCCTCCGGCCAAAAGAAATCAATCAACCTGACACACACGTCTGTCTGTCCGTCTGAAATAAGAAAAACAACTGAAGTGAATTATTTAAATGTAGCTGTTGCTGAAAAGTATGCTTGAATAAATGCAAACGCACACAGACGCACACAGAGCAGTACATCAGCTGTGTTTGTTGCTCAAAGCATCTGAGAGTCTTTTCCACTCTTTTTTTTTTTTATTTTTTTTTATCGCCCTCTACCTTTGGTCTTTAATCACAGCCTGGCAGACGTGTGTGTGTGTGTGTGTGTGTGTGTGTGTGTGTGTGAGAGAGAGAGAGAGAGAGAATGAGTGTGTGGTGGCGTGAAGAAGAACCTAAGGAAAAAAAAATCAAACCACAGAGTGATGGAACAAAAAATATAAATAAACCACAGAGAATGAAGAGTGTGACAGAAGAAAAGAAAGATGGAAGGATGTAAAAGAGAGAAAAAACATCTATGTGGCCTGAAGATAGAAAAACAGCTGCTGCAGATGGAGAAAACACACACACACACACACACACCCCAAAAGGCCAGTCGACGTGTGTGTCTGAGCGCAGATGTCTCTAGTCTAATCTAATTATCATTTACAAAGAGAGGACTCACTCCTCCCACGATGGTCGGTTCATGGTGCATTCACAAACATCTTATCATTCCATTACTGCATTCAAATACCAGAAGTATTATCTGCAACATGCACTTAAACTACTGAAAGGAAAAATACTCTTTATGCATTATGGCCATTTTCAGAATACTATACTGTGTATATGATTGGATTATAATTATTGATATTGATGCATTATTGTGTTCATAATATAAAAATTCTTTGATGTTGCAGCTGGTAAAGTTGCAGCTGATTTTACTGTTGGTGGCTTAATCCATAATATATAATTTATTTGATTTATATTTTGTCTTAATACTCTGAATCTGCAAAGTAACTAATGCTGTCAGAGAAATGTAGGGAATTAAAATGTACAATATTTGCATCCAAAATGTAGTAGGGTAGATATATAAATTAGCATAAACTGGAAATAGTCAAGTGACTGAAAATTACTTAAAGTAATAATCTTAAAGGTTTTTATTTAGGGCCCTTTCACACCAACCTCATTTGGTCCAGATTTTCTGATTTTTCTGTTTGATCCGAACCCAAATTATATGCGGTCGCATTATTTAAATGTGAAACTAAAACTAACTGGATCAAATATAACAAAAACATAGACATGGGTTCAGACTTTTAGGTTTACAAAGGCCCTAAAATAATCCCCGAATGAGATTACACATTGGTGGAGCCTTTGGTCGCTGCTAAAAGCTGCAGACATACTCTTTAACGTACTTGTGTGTGAAGCAGTGTGCTGTTTTTTCCCGTCTCTGTTAGCGAGTTAACAGTTAAAATGGTTGAACAAACAAAGAAAACAGGGGTGGCTACAGACGATGAAACGTCAAAGTGAAAGTGAGATCCAAAAACACACCTGCAACCACAGCTTATTACCACAGATCCCGCCAAAGAGAACGAAACAAGAGATCCCGGAGGTTACTTATTAAACACAAGGGCTGAATCTCATGCCTCTTAGTTGATATCTCCTCGCTTGAATCGGAAGTTGGTCTGAAGGCCATCTCAAAGCTCTTATTCCTGCTCCGAGGAGCTGAGGATGGATGTCCGAGGAGCTATGAGTGAGGATACACAAGAGCAGCCTTCCTGGAAGCCGTGCAGCTGACAGCCGTTACTAACTCCGCCCATACAGCTGACAAATTCATGTGACTCTTTAGAGGAAAGACGTCTCATCCCTCTAAAAACCCATTTTCTGCCCAGGGGAGCGAGGATGGAGGAAGGATCTCCGAGGAGCTATGATAGAGATACACATACTTTAATTTACTGGCGCCTCTCCCATGCTTCCTCGTTGGGACGGACTAAGACACAAAGAAGGAAAGCAAGTGAAGGAAATGTGGATGCAATTTAATGGCCTGAGATGTAGCCAAGGTAACACAACAACCACAACTAGCATCCAGTCACGTGCCAGCCTGGCTGTGATTCTCCTGATGGCAAAATAAGAAGAATTCATTTGATTGTTTCTTTAATGGAAAAACACATTGAAATGCTGCATATGCTCTCCAGGTGAAACTCTTCAGCTCATTCAGATAACAGCTGCTTCGTATTCACAAGAAGACACACAGACCAGAGGAGGAGGAATAAGACACTTTACATTTTAATATGCTTTAATAGCCTCCGAGGCGACCACACATCTTTAATCAAAAGTTCACACTTGAATAATGAAACACTCCTACACACACTTCACAACAAAATCAACCAAAGTGCAGTAGAAGAATGAGTGGGAAAAGTGACACGACTCGCCTTCAAGCAGGAACTTTAGTTTAAAATTTATTTAGAGAAACAAGTCAAACACAAGTTAGGGAGAAAGTGCATATTAATCATTTTATCATTTGGAAAAGAAATTGCGTCAATGTACAGTTTAATTTCATTAATAAGAAATAAGAACCAGGGTTTAGAGATTGTATATTTAGAATGGTGGATATGGTATTTTTCCATTTTTATAGATATAGTAAATTAATTTAATACATTTCTCGATGAAACCACACATAACAGGTTGAAAAACAAGTTAAAAACAATCTTCAAATCCTAAAGTCAAACTTGTAATATCTTTTAATAAAGATTTTGCATGAGGACAAATTTAATTCTAAGTGCCACTTAGAGAAACTGCAGTCAACCAGCTTTGAGAACATGCAAATAATAAAGAAATGGTTGTTAAAATACAAATTAACAAAAATAAAAACTTTAAAAAAAATGGTTGTTGGAAAGAACACTCAATCAACGTCAAACTTGTTGACTGGGGCTTGGTTTGAATCCAGGCTACTTTATGCAAAAAGGGGGGTCCAGATCCACTCACCGCCTCTTGAAAACTCATGAAAATCTTTTTAAAGTCCCATGGCATGAACATTTCACTTTTTAACATTTTTATGTTTTTTTAACATTAATATGAGTTCCCCCAGCCTTCCTATGGCCCCCCAGTGGCTAGAAATGGCGATAGATGTAAACTGAGCCCTGGGTATCCTGGTCAGATGGGCCAATCTGGAATCTTGCTGTTTATGAGGTCACAAGGGGCAAGGTTACCTTCCCTTTCTCTGCTTTGCCCGCACAGAAAATTTGGTCGCTGCTAAAAGCTGCAGACACACTCTTTAACGTACTTGTGTGTGAAGCAGTGTGCTGTTTTTTCCCGTCTCTGTTAGCGAGTTAACACAAGAAAACAGGGGTGGCTACAGACGATGAAACGTCAAAGTGAAAGTGAGATCCAAAAACACACCTGCAACCACAGCTTATTACCACAGATCCCGCCAAAGAGAACAAAACAAGAGATCCCGGAGGTTACTTATTAAACACAAGGGCTGAATCTCATGCCTCTTAGTTTATCTCCTCGCTTGAATCGGAAGTTGGTCTGAAGGCCATCTCAAAGCTCTTATTCCTGCTCCGAGGAGCTGAGGATGGATGTCCGAGGAGCTATGAGTGAGGATACACAAGAGCAGCCTTCCTGGAAGCCGTGCAGCTGCCCGCACAGAAAATTTGGCCCACCTATGAGAGAGAGAGAGAGAGAGAGAGAGAGAGAGAGAGAGAGAGAGGAGAGAGAGAGAGAGAGAGAGAGAGGGGGACATGGCTGTAAAACAAGCAACAGGGCAGTTGATCAAGGCCACACCCCAGCCTCCACCTTCCTTTTGGGACCCTTACCACAATCTGTAAATGTTTTCAGATAGTTCAAGACTCAATCAATGGCAACATAAATAATAGAACTGAATATATCTTAAATGTATAGTTTGTTTGCTTGTTATGTCATTTTAAGTAGGCTGTTGCCAGGCGGTATACTGTAGCATACCTCATTTTTTAAAGAGGGAAATAAAATGTCAGTGAAGGTGTGACAGAGGAGGCAGGGAGGTGAACTCTCACTCTGACACATCTGATCAGTGTGTTTTTTCCTGACAGACATGAACATACACACACACACACACACACACACTCACACACACTCTTACAAACACTGTTGCAAACTGAGGTGACAGTGTAGAAGTTGAGCTGTCACTTCTGATTTAAACTCTTGTTCATCCATCCGTTTTATTTTAGCCTTGTCATTTTTTTCAGCTTCCCCCTTGTCTGTCTTTCTGTCTGGCTTTGTCTGTTTCTCTGCCCTCCTTCTGCTCATAACTCTTAAGTCATATAAATCATTTTTTCACTGTTTCTTCCATCTCACTCTCTGATTGAAATCGAAGTTCTGACCTGCTAACATCTGATCTGCTGCCCTAAGGTCTGGCTTCACCACAGACACATGCTGGGACAGGAGGAAAAACTTTCTGGGTCCTTTGCATTTCTTTTAACCAATCACAATCGTCTTGGGCGGTGCTTAGCTTTGGGACGCAGCAACGGTGTCTTAGGGTGGGGTTTAGTGGGCCGGTCTGATTCAAAATGTCCAGGGCCATTTTTCATTTCCAGTCCGTCCCTGGTCATTGACTTATTTGGAAGTTATTCTGCCCCCAAATTGCAAAAAAACTACCTTATCTTTATAATCTTTAAATTCAGTAGATAATATCCTCTGCTATGAGCACATCTGATGCAACCCTTCTAACTTTCAGTAAGCCGTCCTCTTTGGGAAATCACTCACTTGTTTAAAGGTGCAATATGTAACACTGACAGCTAGCTTTTAAAATAGTTATTGCAGTACATATTCAAAATACTGGAGAGAGTCTTCTCCCTCGCCCCCTCCTCCCCAGACTCGAAGTTCACGGAGGTTGCCATGCTGAGACCGCAGCATCCACAACAATGTTGCTAGATGCTTGTCTTACACAGGACATTACTTCACAGCACAGCGGAGTAGCTAAGGCTAGATGCTGGCTATATTGACCGTCATTTCTTTCTTTCATTCCAATTTAGGGTCTGTCAGTCACAGTGAAAACCGGGGACATTTCCGGGGACAGATCCAGCCGGGACCAGGTCACTAAAATCGGGGACTGTCCCCGGAAACCGGGGACGTCTGGTCACCCTAGGGTAGAATCTATCTTCGTTGATCCTGTTTGTTCGTCTGCTGCTTTCATGGCTGTACTGATGTTACAGCTGTAGCGCGCTGGGTTTACGTTTTTACCGGTGTACCACGGTCAAAATTGAAATATTTATGTGCTTTTCCGATGTTTTTGCCGCTTTTATTGATTTATTTGTCACTTTTTCTAGCTTGTATCTGGCAACCCGGCCTGGCTATCAAACTGGCCAGTTGTTAACAACGCTAATTTCAAAAGTAGACTGTACTGGCATCAGCATTTTTGTCTGAAAAGAGTGTTTCAACTTAGCATGTTTCCTTAACCCTTGTGTTGTCTTCCTGTTAACCATGAACTTGCCCTTCCAGGTCAAAATTGAAATATTGATGTGCTTTTCCGATGTTTTTGCCGCTTTTATTGATTTATTTCTCACTTTTTCCAGCTTTTGGTGTTTTTTTTTAAAATCCTGAGCTGGTTTAATAACAGGTTGTACACTTATTCTTGGAATTCATGGTCAACAAAGCTCATTTATATCAAATTATACATAAGTTTTTAGTTAAAAATACAGAAATTATGAACTATTTTAGCTAATAGTTGAGATCAGAGGATGTTGAGTGGATCTCAGATGGGTAGATGTCAGAGTTTAGTCAGGATACTGTTTTGAAAGCATAAAAAAAAGAATTCACATGCTATAAGATTAAATAAAACACACAAAAAATTCAATGAAAGTAACCATTAATGTCACCTGAACAACATATGGAATCATCCATTTTATTATTGGGCTATTTGGTTGAAAGAAATCCATATTTCTGATATAAAACACATTGAAACGGGTCAATTTGACCACAACACAAGGGTTAATATCGCATTGGGGTCATTTTTGGATTTTTTACAGTAAATATATTACATATTGGACCTTTAAATTAAATGAAATTCTGCCTGAAAACAGTCCATCAGCCTCACGGCAAAAATAAAAAGTCAATAAAATATCTTGCAGGAGCTCTGCTCCCGTCCAGCTGATATTCCTCATTCCCAACACCATATTGAGCGCCTTCATACTTCTACGTTTACATCTTGTTTATCACATCTTGAGTGATGAAACCCGCATGATATTTCACTTAGAGATCGTTTCTTAAGCCTTTCAATGTCAGTCCAGACTCATTTATAAAACCAGATCGTCCTGCGAGGAATACTAAAAGCGTGTAAATATCAAATGAACTTGTGACTGAAGGTGAATTCTGACATTTTTCTCTTTCCTCGTTTTTGCTCCCACCTTCCCTGCTTCCTCCTATCTTATTCTACCCTAGAAATCCTCTTATCTTTCTCTCTTTTCTTCCCTTCTGTCTCCTTTCCTTGTTTTTCTTCACTACATCCTATTATTGTATGTTTTCAGCCATAATGACAGAATGACAGACGGCACTACAGGTGAATAGGGAGACTATTTCACCTAACAGGTATCCTCATGAAACATCCCCAGTTGATTACTGACATTAAGACAATTGCTTTTTGTATTACAGGTTTTCTGGAATGTATGTTTAAATACGTACATTAGGCATTATCTTATTACATTGTCGCTAATGTGCATACATTTCCAGAACAGATATGTGAGCATTGGATAAAGCCACATTCAAAATTCTTCTTTTTTCATTTTGTTTCAAATTAAAGTCTTTAGATTTTTATAGATGGGCTTTTGAAAATGTTTTTATCAGTTCATGTATCAAAAAATACTGTCAACAGCCCAAAAAATTGTTATTAGAGTACAAAAATCAGGTTATGAAGGCTATATGAACAAAGCACTGTGTAGAACCATTGAGAAGATAGATAGATAGATAGATAGATAGATAGATAGATAGATAGATAGATAGATAGATAGATAGATAGATAGTGGAAAGTCTTGCGTGTGTATGTGCTACTGAAAGGAAGATTTCTGAGTCTGAGAACAAAACCTTTAAAGATATGGATTGTAAAATGTAGACATTTTGAAGAGACTACAGGTGAATAGATTAAAACATAACTCAGATATCACTTTGAAACTTCCCCAGTTAATTACTTACATTACAAGTCAAATATATTTAGTATTACAACGTTTCAGAATTTATGTTTAAATGAAATCTACAGACACAAATAGACAAAGTTTTCTTTCCACTAGTCTGAAAGAAGACATGTTTCGGAAGCAAAATAGCCCAAAACCTCTAAATTAAAAAAGAAAAATAAGTTTTTGTAGTGTCTGCCCTTGAGATTTAGGTTTTAAAACTGCAGAGAGAAAGCGTGTTAATGTTCATAAATAAAACAAACAGGAAGTGGAATCAGGCTGAAATGACACACACACACGTGCACACACACACACACACACACACACACACACACACACACACACACACACACCTACTGCCTCTCTAGTGAATACACACCTGTTTTATCTTCTCTCTTCACATGCATTTCCCCCATTTCTGTCATTTCTTCCCTATCTCTACGGTGCGTGCGTGCGTGCGTGTGTGTGTGTGTGCGTGCGTGCGTGCGCGTGTGTGTGTGTGTGTGTGTGTGTGTGTGTGTGTGTGTGTGTGTGTGTGTGTGTGTGCATCCTGTGTTTTGGGAATTGCGACGCAATATACAAGTTCACCTTGACTCCAACCAAACTGAATTATTCTGCTCTCTGCTTTCCTCTGTTGCAGAAAGACTTAGCAGCTCTATTTATTTCATTTCATACACCTTCATCTCTATTTTCTGGTTCCTCCCGCTCTCTTTCCTCTTCTTCTTCTTCTGCTTTTCATCCTTTCTTTTGCTCTCATCTTCACTCACTTTATTTCCCTTTTCTTGAGTTCTACCCTGCTTCTTTCTCTTAGTCTCTTTTGGTCTCCGTTTTTTTGTTTCCTCGCCATCTCCCTTTGCTCCTTGCCTCCTCTCCTTTTCTCCTTATTTCTATCCTTCCCACCCACCCCCACTCCTCAGTTCTTCCCCTCCTCTCTTTGCCTCTCCTCCTCCTCCCTCCTTTACCTTTGAACACCTTTCCTTTACTTCCTTCATATTTCTCCATCCTTCCCATCACCTCTTTCCTCTCCTCTTTTCCTCTACACTTTACTTCCTCTCCCCTTTTCCTTGTTCTTCTTCCCTTTGTTCCTTTTATCTTCTAATCTCTTCTTCTTTATTTGTTCTCATCCTTTCCTCCTTTATTCTTCTATTTCGTTCCTTTGTCCCCCTTTACTATAGATCCTCCTTATCTTCTCCCTGAGTCTTTTTCTCATCCTCCCATCTTTTTTATCCTTTTTTCCTTCATTCCTTACCTTCTATCTCTTCTGTTTCCTCTTCACCTCCCCATGTTCTCCTCATTCATTTTCCTCTTTTTTATATATTTACCATTTTTTCCTCTCACTTTACTTTACATCTTTATATTCCACACCTTCTCCTCCTCCTGCCTCCCTTTTTCTCTTCCTCCTCTTTTTCCTCTTCACTTCCACCCTCTTCTCCTAGTTCCTGTCTTCTTTGCCTTATTTCCTCTCCTCTTCTTTCACTTCCTATCCATTTACTATTGTTCTCCTCTCTCCTTCTTGCTCTACTCTTTCTCTCTTTATATGCCCACCTTTTTCTCCTCCCCCTCTCCCCTCCCTTCCCCTCCCCAGTTGTCTCTCCTCTTGTCTGTCAGATCTCTCGTTGCGTTTTTGTCGCTCTCGTGTGCCTCCTCTCGATGATGGATTGGGTGATGGATGCTCTGTTGCCACGGTAATTTGATGGATGGTTTAGCAGGCGATACGAGGGGTAGCGAAGCCTTCGTTACATGTCTGGACTTTTCACTCTTTGATTAAGGCTAAAATAATACATTTCATTTTAAATAAAAGTAAGATTGATTAAACAAGATGTGAAGAACAGGTTGAAATAATAAGGCTTCATCCCAACTGATTACTTCCATTGGCACTGGTTGCCAAGACAACAGGCAACTTGCTATGCAAATATTACAGCACACACGCAGCGTCTGAAGCTGTGATGGTTATGAATGACCCAGATATAAATCATAATTAAAGGGGTATTTCCCCAATTAACTTTCTGTAACAAGGAGAAATTGTGTGTGTGTGTGTGTGTGTGTGTGTGTGTGTGTGTGTGTGTGTGTCGTCCTTGAGTTCTGGCAGCGGAGATGAATGAGCTGTAATTACACTGATCCAGAGATAATCGCAGGAGGGAAAGAAGAAGAAGAAGAAGGAGAGCCAAGGTCGACCACCAGAGGAGGAGAGAAGCTTATGAAAAATTCACCTGTGAAAACTTCAAGAGGTCAAAAAATGTGATTTTAGTCGAAGAATGGAAGTTCTCAGAGAAGAGGACCATTTGAAATGTTGAGTTTGTTGGATGTACTTGTAAATTCAAATCCTACTTTATGATGTTAGTTCCTGTGTTTAGTTACCATGTTTCATTTTCAGACTCATTTTAATCTGAGTTTTTGGTCCATGACTTTAGTCTTTGTTTTTTTAATCTGTAGAGTAGAGTTTACTCTCTGGTATAGTTTACTTTGGTTTAGCGTTTGAATTTTAGTTTAAGTTTAGTAAGTTCCCTCAATGTATTTCCTACGCTGTTCCTGAAGTCTAGTCCCAGAGTTTACCTACAAAACCGCTCTCTGCTTCAGTCTCACAGATTACATTTAGTTAGTCAAGTTCCTCGGTTCTTCACTTTTATTCCTAAATTTATCTCCTAAGTTTAGTTTTAGTCTATTTGCACATGACTAGTATTGCCAGGCCCCATGTGATTTAGAACCCCCCCCAGTCTATGTTTTATATGGTGTTTTTCCCAGAATAAGCAAAGTCTGAGTTGTACTTGAATTTAGTGACACAGGCGTGCACGAGCAGCGCTGCTTCGGAGCGGAGGGAGGACCTCCAGTTTTACTTTCCGTCACCTAAAACTATCACACCCAATGTTTAAAACAAACATGACTGATATCTGGGAATCATGACCGGAAATGATGGAGACTTCACACATGACGAGTTCACACAATTTAGATTAAATGCAGCTTCATTCAATTATTGAACAAGGAAGATAACCGTGGGTACACACACACACACACACACACACACAAACAAACGTGTGTACCCAAAGTCTCTCTGAACATCAGAATAAGTCCTCTTTTATACTTCTTGTCCTTACACATGTCAGTTTATCTATTTCTGTGATACAGTGTTACCTTCAAACCGCTCCTTATTTGTTAGATACATCTAATAGAAAGACACATTCTGATCTATTCTGTGGGATCGGGTTACCTCAAACTAAGCCTTCTGTGGAAGATCCTTACAATAGATGAAATACAGGTGAAAACCTCCATGCTTAAATATTCCACCTATCAATGACTGTGAACAATGAGACAACAACGTGCATTGATGGGAGGGGTAGAGTATGCGCAGCAGGGCATGGAGGCCTTTTATTGGTTCTTTCTAAGCGGGCCTCAACGCAGCGATTGGTGGGCGTTTTTAAAGGATTACAGCAGCTACAGATGACCGATCTCCTTTTTCAGAGCACATATGTTATTTATTGCTGTTGGGGTGTAAAGACCATTTGAAAGAATATATGAGAACATGTATAAAGGAAATAGTTACCAACCCTGCCTTTAGGTTTAGTGCCTAAATTTGGGCCTTGCTTTAGTTCTTGGGTCTATTAGGTCTAAACGGCTCATTTGAGCAGGGAACTGGGCACAGATTAAGAAAAATCACCGTCTAAAAATACATTTCTATATCAATTGACATGTCAATCAATTTCTATATCAATTGACATGTCAATCAATTTCTATATCAATTGACATCTCAATCAATGGGATGGTGGCAGTTGAGGCTGCTCTGATTGGTCGTCTCTGTGTGGCTCATCAGTGATCATGTTGCATCACTGTTTGGTCGTTGCAGTGTGTTTGTCACTGCTCTCAGCAGCACAGACACACACTGAGACTGGGATAAAATACAAGAAAAAAGAATCACCCAATCTGGCCGACTCAGAGGAGGTTCAAAGGGACCCTGCTGCTGTGGTTTCCACCTGAACTCAACAATGCACCTCCTGCAGAGAGGAAGAGCAGAAGAAGGAGAGGTTGGCGGGAACGGACCTGCAGGCAGCTGTAACCGAGGAGGTATGATATGAGAGCCTGCCATTTGAACTCCAGCATGCTGTAGTGTATACTTATAGTATTTATAGTTTTATGGTTCAAACAGGATTCACAAACTGTCTCTTGGTATATGTCAAGGCAGCAGTGATCGGCCTTGGTCACAAGACCAATTTTTGAGAGTCTTGTCTCAGAATCAACCAGATTTTAAATCAGTCTTGTCTCAGATAAAGAGGACTCTTGATTTCTTTTTCAAAACCACAACTCCAGGGATTTTTGTTAAATTTCCTATGCATTGTCTGATTTAGGCCTATGTGTTAAAACTTCCAAATGCAACCAACAACTTGAATCTAATTTGAAATGTGTTGCAGTAAACCCCCCTATACCTGGCCCGTTGACACAAACTCCCAAGAAAGGGAATGGGGGGTACTGGAGAGGAAGCTCTGGTCTTGGTCTTGGGCTTGGTCTTGGTCTTGACTCGATCTCAAACCCTTAAAAGTCTCACGGCGGTAGTTGTTTAGCCGGCAACAGATACCGCCAGATGCAGGCTACAGGCTCCTTTCAGGGGCCATGGATGGAGTGGAGTTTAGCCAGAAAAAGTGAGCGCCATGCGGCGATGAAAGAAAAAGACTTTTGAGGAACATACAAGAGTTTCCTGTGTGAAAGTATTTTGTTTTTGCCGCTATGAGAACGCCACTCTCCGGTTTGAAAGTGTTTTATGTTGACACCACTATGTGCCGTTTCATTTTGAGATTGGTTTCCAGTGGATATTGAGGTGCATTAGTGTGCCAAGTGGCACTTTATCCATGGAATTGAAAGGGGGATTTAATTCTTGCATGTTTTGTTGTGATGATCAAAAAACATCCACCCCTCTGCTTTTTTTTCACAAATCCCACCCTGGTAGTATGTTAGTATGGGATTTCCAACAGAGCCCTTGTTCCTGGTTCGTTTACAGCATACACACTATGTTCAGCCTCACAGAGCTGCTATGACTGTTGTTGACTTTTTACTTAATGTATAACTGCAGATGTTGTTAAGCTGACTTCAAAAATCTTCCATTGCTGCTGTTTTCATCAGTATCTATCAGACTGTAAATATAAATGGACATCCTGTTTGGCGAGGTGCTGCAAATGAGGAAGTGCCTTAAAGCTGCTTTCTATCTGAATTCCAGCAGGGGGCGACACGTGCGGTTGCAACAAAAAGGTCGGTTTCTGTAGAAGTCTGTGACACGGTGACCCACTTGATTTATTACCTCAGGAAACTTTTTTTTTTTAAATCCGCAATAAAGTGGGGGGTGTTTTAGGGCGTGGCTATGATGTGATTGCCAGGGAAAGTGTGTAACGTAATGTAGAGTGTGAGCAGCTCCTCCCTCTCGTCTAAAATCCTCACATCCACCACCAGGATGGCTGCACCCGTAACGGCAAACTCTTCGACTCAGAGCACATCTCCCCAAACCAATGGGTGACGTCACACATGCTCGGTCCATTAATATACAGTCTATGGTATCTATGCACGCTGTCTGTGAACACCATCACATATGAATTACTCTCTCTGCAGCTCCTCTGGTGGCTGACTCTGGATCTGTTGATTTCCCTGGAGCCTTTTTTTTCTTCTTTAATTTAATATTTTTTAAGTCTTCATGGTTGTAATGTTGCCGTGGGGATTTGAAGCAGTCCTGTGATATTTTAAATGTTTTTTTTCCTCTCAGTCAGGCACTTTAGCTGAGGCTCTTTTAAGCAGCTCTGCAGGAACTGCCACTGGTTTGGTTAGAATCTGCAATGAGTCAGACAGCTCATCATTAATCATCTTAACAAATCAATCTCTGAGACCAATAGACGAGCGTCCCAGACATCTTCAGGAAGCTTTCCATTTTGAGAGGAAATCAAGGCTGCATGATTTAGAAGTTACCTTCAGGAGGTATGCAGTGGTGGGAAAAGTATTTGGATATTTCACTTGGAAATACCACAGTGTAAAAAAACCTAAAAGGTAAATAAGTAAAAGTTCTACATTCATGTGTTAATGTATTATCAGCTAAATGTACCATGTATGTAATGTAAGTATCAAAAGTACAGGTACACAAGCTTTGGTGTTTATTGTTGGTTTAGCTATGATTTAATGTTCATGTACGTGTTTAATCCTTTGTTTTATTGTTGGTTCTTTAATGTTCAGCCCCTTGTTGTCTGCTCCTAACTGTGTAACTATTTGCTCTAAACCATCAGTTCCCTGATGAGGAAGTGTCCCTGACAGAATTACAGTCAAAATTCTAGCACCGCAACGTTGCATGTAGGTATAAATACTCACTTATGTCTTTGTTAGCTGTTGTCTTCCAGTTTTAATGTGCAACAACACTGATTCAACTTCCTCTCGCTGTGTCTTCAGACAGAAGCAGCCAATGGAAGAGATTGCTTTCAAAGTGAGTGGAAGGACGTGATTAGACGCTCCTGAGGCGACACGAAGACGCAGCCACATGAGTTGTGAATGTTTCAACTTGAGTGAAAAATGTGCACTTCTCCCGGCGGTGTACGAGTCTTTTCCACAAATTTACAGAGACGAGAGTAAAAAGGAGAACGTCTGGAGGGAAATAGCAGACAGAACTGGAGTTTCTGGTGAGTTTGAGCACACACACACACACACACACACACACACACACACACACACACACACACACACACACACTTGGTGTGTCTGTTACTAATGTCTGTACAGTTTGCACTGTTTGGGGGCAAATGATGCAAGATGAATATTTCCGTCCCAGTGTTTCTGACTTTGATTACAGATGATTTATTTTAGGTTTTGGAAGGTTTGCAGCTTGCAGCTTTCATCAGTTTGTTGTGTGCATCGGATCCAACCACGAAACAAGAAAGAATAATATAAAAATGTGAATTTAGACAATCTTCTAACCTCAGTTAAAACCACAATCAAGCAACCATCCTTATAAGTTACCATCTTGAAGATCTGTTTTGTTGTCAGTGGTGTTAAGCGGTAATTTGAACTTAAAGTTCATAATAATAAATAATAATAATACTACAGCTATGTTATACAGCGCTTTTATTTTTAGATACTCAAAGGCTTTTTACAAGGAAAGAACAAAGACAAACAATAAAAAGATGAGTATGACAGAAATTACAACTAGAGATAGATATTTAAAAGGTGAAGCAAAGCAGCATAGAAATAGGATTTAAAAAAAGCAAACACATGGAAACACAGCTAGTTTGTATTAAAAAGTAAAAAGCAGGTTGAGGGCGCCCAGATAGCTTAGTTGGTAAAGCGGGCGCCCATACATGGGCCTGGGTTTGACTCCGACCTGCGGCTCTTTGCTGCATGTCATCCCCCCTCTCTCTCCCCTTTAATGTCTTTATCTGTCCTAAAAATGAAGGCAAAAAAATGCCCGAAATATTAACAATAAAAAGCAGCTTTAAAGAGAAGGGTTTTGAGCGCGGTTTCCAAGTGAGTACGTGATGTGGAAAGTCCGAGGTGAGGCCCTCTGAGTCTCGTCTCTGTGAGACTGGATCATTTGTAAATGCCGGTGCACTCGCTGAGGAAGGGCGCTGCCCGAAATGTCTGTTGTGTGGCAATAAATTCTCTGAAACTGGAGTCCTAGTAACCTTATTCATCATTTCAATTGTAGGCATGTGAGAATGAATGGCAGAAAACATTTCTGTTCTTTTTTATTTGGCTATCGTGTGGCAGCTATCTCACCACACGAGCGTCACAGCCACAGTGTGTGCACTTAAAAGCCAGTTATCACAGAAATTAATCATTTCTACAGCATGAAAATGTTTCAGGTCTTGACTCATTTTTGTAGATACCGCGTTTTGTTTTTGTGTAGTTTGTGTGTATTTTATTACATATTGGAAAATGTTTTTAGATTGGCTGATAGGTGTCGTTAACGTGTCTCAGACCAGTACCAATGGCTCAAAATAACCTAATGAGACCATCTCTAAATATACAGAGGGGTCTGCTTCTGCACTGTGTGAGCATTTTACAGCAGGGGGTGATGGGAAATTCAAAAGGTGAGGGCTGTCTGTCTCATTATATGACCACACACACACACACACAGTAAGCTGTGTGTTCATCAGTGTTGTGGATGTGAAGCGTTGACCTTTTTCTAGTCAAACCACCTGCCGCTGAAGAAAACCCAGCAATCAGTGGGACACACACACACACACACACACACACACACACACACACACAGACAAACACATAAGCACACACACACAAATAATCACACACACATGGAAGGATGTGAATCAGAGTAGGGAAATGTTGAAGCAGCAGAGACTCGTCTGTCGAGGAGAGAACAAAATAAATTGCTGTGTGTTCTTCAAATATTTCTGTTATAAATACTGGGTCCATAAACAAAGTGCAAATATTTATTGGATCTTGCTCGCAGCACAGCAGTTGTACCAACGCTGGTTTGTCTGCAGTAAAACCTGAACCAGGCCCAACTTGATCCAGCACGGTGCAAACACTCGTTCCTGCTTGTTTACCATGTTAGCAAGAACGCTGTGTTTCTTCTGTTTAACTCACGACAGATAATCTCCGTCTGATAAGCCTTCAAAGTCAAAGACATGTCAGTCAAACTGGACTTTCTGGATTACATTGTCTCGCTGGACAACACCACCCGCACCCGCTGTCCCAATGAAACGTTACTCTTAATGAAATGTATTCAGTCAAATTAGGATTCAATCTCAACCATATGTCTAAAAGCTGAAGTTCATCAAAAGCCAGCCTCAATGGGATAACTGTAAATATCATCTGTGTATCATAAAGCCTTTAGTGTCTGCAGAAGGAGCTGTGTGAGGTCTGATAAATCACTTGTCACTTAGCCCCAACCGACGCTGAAGACGAGTGTGAAAATGAAAAACAATCTGTTTGTGTGGAGTTAGAAAGAAGTGAGACCTCTGTAGTCTGCTGCTCGTCTCTGCTCTAGACTTTAAAAAATATATATATATATATTATTTAACCAGGCAGGCCGTAGCTTCTCATTTAGCATCAACTCAGCTGTTGAGTTGCATTGTGTGAAATGTAGGCACCAGGTTTTGACAGGTATACAAAAAATGAAAGTCTGTAAATATACTGTGCGCGCGCATATGTGAGTGTGTGTGTGTGTGTGTGTGCATATGTGAGTGTGTGTGTATATATATATATATGTGTGTGTGTGTGTGTTTGTG
Organism: Etheostoma perlongum; assembly: GCA_026937815.1. Classification (NCBI taxonomy): domain Eukaryota; kingdom Metazoa; phylum Chordata; class Actinopteri; order Perciformes; family Percidae; genus Etheostoma; species Etheostoma perlongum. The sequence continues at coordinate 8,356,923 of CM049393.1, read as the reverse complement.
TATATATATGTGTGTGTATGTATACTGTATATATGTATATGTAGATATGTACTGTATGTATGTATATGTATATATGTATATACTTTTATTTCATATATATATAATATGTGTGTGTGTGTGTGTGTGTGTGTGTGTGTGTGTGTGTGTGTGTGTGTGTGTATATATAAATATATAAGATGATAGTCTTTTAAACCCTCTCTAAAAACCTAGGCCACCGAGCGGTGCTCTCCAGGGTCCTGATGCCGCAGCGGTGAGCAGCAGGGAGCTGTCCGAGGTACCTGGTCCTGTTGGAACAGAGACACAAAGGACCAGCCTATATACTGTGTGATTACCTACAGGTAACCTCTGCATCCACCATGGTGCCAAGTCCAGTTTGAACTGACTTGTGTTTATGGCACCACGTTTTATTCAGTGATCAAGTTCTGTTGTTTTCTGAGCCTATGGTTGTCTAAGTCTTGGTTTAGTCCATCCCAGCTGTAGCCACTATTTGTTTGGGTCTGTCAGAAGTCTGAGAAACAACAGGGCAGCAAACAGCTCCTGGGTGATAGAGGAGAAAAAGAGCTGGGAAAGGAAATGAGGAAATGACCAGAAGGTAGTGAAGGAAACACGGGGGTAAGATGTTTTCTTCCCCTTGTTGTCAAGTAAAAACCCCGTATCTCCAGATTTGTGAACATTTAAGAAAAACTGAAGGATGAAATGTTCCTTTATGTGTTGAGAACATTTTCTTATTTCTTTAGCTCAATAAAGTCTTTAAAAAGCCTCTTGGATCACATGTCACAAAGCTGAGAACAGGGCTGTTTTTCTGGCACCATGAAAAGTTTTAAAACTTATTAGAGGTACGTGGTTCTCACAGGACAGCGACGCTACAAACATAAGATGATCTGACAGAATATGATGCATTGCTGTAGATTAAACTATCCGACAGTGTATAAAGAAGTTAAAATGAGCACAACCTATTACATCTACAGCAGGAAAATGCAACTTTCACATTAATGCAGCAGGAATATGAATCCAGAAATATCAGATAGAAGAGGAAAACACTCAAAATATTGAGAGAAGGGGAAGTAAGTGATGAGATATGGACAGAAACAAGAAGGTGGGAAATGATAGATGGCGAGGAGGAGATATGGAAATAACAAGCAGGTAAGGGGTAAGGAAAGGAGGAATGAGGTAATCAAGAGAGATTATGAGGATTGGTGGCACTACGAAGAGAAATGAGGAAGTAGAAAATAAAACAAAGGGGTAGATAAGCAAAGGAGGAATAGACAAGGTAAGGAAATAGTAAGACAGGAGTAGATGCAAAAGGAAATAAAGTAGGGAAGTAAGGGGTAAGGAAGGAAAGGAGGAGGGAGAGAAGGAAAAAAAACAAAGGGGGGTAAGGAAAGCAGGAAAGGAACACATATGGAAAGGAAGGAGGAGGCAAAAATGACACACTGGCAATAAGCAAGAAAGGAAGTAGATAAGGAAATGAGGCAGAGCAAGAAAGGAGGAGGGAAGAAAGAAATACTCTGACAGGGTACACGTTACTACACAGTGAGTACTATTACTGAGTGGTTAGTATTAGTATGGATTCAGTGTAGTTGTGTTAATGTAGTTCTGTGTGTCATTAATCACTAAAGTGGACTGTGTGGGTGGACCTCTGGATGACTGACAGCTCACTGAGACAGACTGTGTGTGTGTGTGTGTGTGTGTGTGGGTGTGTGTGTGTGGGTGTGTGTGTGTGTGGGTGTGGGGAACTCTCTCATGTTGAACTTAATGTTAATTGACACATGAAAATACCCACAATCTTGAACTTAATGTTAATTGACACATGAAAATACCCACAATCCTCTGTGCAGAGCCAATTATGTTCTGCACACACACATACAGACACACACATACAGACACTTTGTACCTCAACTCTTCTTTTCTAGTTTGTCTATCTAACGCCACCTTATGATCAATGAAATTAATTTTTTTTTCATTAATCCTTGTACTAATGTGCATTTACATACCATCTTTAATGAATGCCTCACTAAGAAAACACTATAAACAGGTACTGCATGTCTATAAACCGTCTATACTGACATTTATTTTGTCAAAGGTTCGTCATATTTACCAAAAGTTCTTTGGTTTCCAGAGATGAAATATCACTCTCTAAAACTAAAACAGTTTGAATGTTGAAGTTTATCATGTTCCGCTACACCACATGAGGGCACAAGAGGAACTCTGTAGTTGCTTTGAGATACGTGGAAAGATTGTGACATAAATATATGTCTCCACATATTTGTGTTTGGGTCAAACAACCACAGGACTTTCACCCAGGAGACCGCTGTTCGTGTCTCGCATGAAACCACAAATCATTTTATTTAATTATTTGAACTTGTGATACATAAGTTACATACTTAACTAACACCGCATACGTGTGTTACGCAACTAACATACTTATTTAACGCAAACCTCAATCTTTTCTTAAACCAAACCAAGTAGTTTTGTTGCCTAACCAAATTTCTGCACTGGAAGGTCTGTGCCGGCACACTAACCACTCGTGTTGCTGGACATTCAGAAGATAACGTTTTGTAAGATATCATACGACCTGTTGTATGAGGAGAGGTCGAGTATGTAGTATGATATTGGGACACAGCTGATTTGTAGTCCTATCCGATCCTGCCATAGTTAGTTTCTGAATATCATCCGTTTTTCCAACTGTGACTTCCCACTGAGGAATTCAGCTTCTTTGAATAATGCAGTTTCATCATGTCAAGAAGTTGGTGAAGCAGTGAGGAGCGCAAGGATTCATGCTCCAAATAAATTCCCCCCAAGTCGAGACAATTCCTGTTTTCCATCATTTTTAATTAGAAGAAACTATTTAAGAAAACCCACAGCAAAGATTTAGTGTTCTTTACCGTGTCTCCTCCTCCTCCTCCTACTGGTTCTGTTTCACAAAGACTGATGGATGCATGATGGGTTATTGAAAGAGGGATGGAGGGATCGATAGAAGGACGAGAGAGGCTGAAACTAGGCCACCCATCTGCTCAGACCCATCCATTTATCTGCTGGAAGTCGGATCTTTAAAGTCATAAAGTGTAGAGCAAAGAAGGAGAGTCTGAGAAATGATCTCAGGTCTGGTCCTGTGTCATAAGGAAGAGGAGGAGGCAAGGATGGACAGAAAGGAAGTGAGAAAAGGGTGAAGTAATGAAGGAAATGGAGAAGTAGGTATGGAAAGGAGGAAAAGCTGAAGTATAGAAAGTATAAATAAATAAAGTATAGAGAAATAGAGAAGGTGGAGAAGGAAGGGATGAAGTATGGAAGGACATACAGAAATGGAAATAAAAAGAGGTAGGGGGTAAGGAAAGGAAGACATGTAAGGAAATAAAGGCAAAGAAAGGAGGAAAAGAGGAATCAAGAGAGATTATGAGGATAAGTGGCGGTGCACAGGGAAAGGAAATACAACATAAAACAAAGGAGGAGATGGGGAAAGGAGGAAGAGACAAGGTAAGGAAATAAGACAGGAGGAGATGCAAAAGGAAATAAAGTAGGGGAGGAATCAAGGAAAGGAGGAGGGTATAACAAAGAAAACCAGAAGGGGGTAAGGAAAGCAGGAAAGTACCACATAGGAAAGGAAAGGAGGAAGCAAAAAAAAGGACACAATGGCATAGATAAGCAAGACAGGAAGTTGTTAAGGAAACAAGAAAGAAAGGAGGAGGAAAGAAGGAAATAGGACGTAGAGTATGGGGGGGGGGTTAGGGGGGGATCATGCAGAGAAGAGAAAGAAAGAAGACGAGGAGGGAGGACAGGAAGTAGGAAACACGTCGGTCTAAACTGAAAATCTGAATCTGTTTGTGTTGGACAGGCAAACAGCGTCCCCCAGTGGCTGCTGGGAGATCTCCATACATGTTACTCAGACTTAGCTGGCACACACACACACACACACACACACACTCTCTCTCTTTCTCACACATCAACACACACAGCCTTTTTATTATGAACTTTATATAAAAGCTCCACATCATTACACTGATGGAGTTAATACACAATATCCTGTTTCTCTCTCGCTCTCTTGATGAGAATAAATGATTCTCTCACCTCAAGTGAGAAGGTAATGAAATATTGAATAAATGTTTCCTCTCCACAGACTCTGTGTGTGTGTGTGTGTGTGTGTGTGTGTGTGTGTGTGTGTGTGTGTGTGTGTGTGTGTGTGTGTGTGTGTGTGTGTGTGTGTGTGGGGGGGCGTGTTTTGTCCTGGTAGTTTTAAGTGTGACATATGAACTAAAGCTGCACTGAAAGCTCAAAAGAAAAGCGACCAATCACATCCACGGAATGACACACACACACACACACATCCAGCAGTGTTGATTACAGTGATAGATCTGCTCTGTGATTGGTGGCTACGTTCTAATGTGAGAAGACACTGAGTCTGATCTGTGATGGATCTGTTTAAATCTGCATGTAATGCTCGCTACAGTCTGACCTCCCTAATTAGACTGATGTTAACATCGCTAACGACTTCTTGCTGGACCAATCACAAGACCCGGATGGCAAGAGGGGCGTGGCTGATTGATTTTTACTGGACAAACAGGATGACCAGCTAGTGAAGCAGAAAACTTTACTCTGTGGCCCACATGATTAGACATTAATCAGGAGGTCTGTCTGTCTGTCTGTCTGTCTGTCTGTCTGTCTGTCTGTCTGTCTTCTTCGTAACGAGCCTCGTTAGTGTGAAATAAAACGTGTTGATTGGTCGGTTATTCAGAGATTTCTGCCAAGTTGTGAATTTTGCAGAAAGTCGACCAAAGTGTTGAATTCCTTCAGGAGCCAATTATGTTCAAACACTCACACACACACACACACACACACACACACACACACACACACACATTCCCAGTCTTTCTCAGTGAGCAGTCAGTCAAACATACTGTATACTAATAGGAAAGACAAGGTGAGAGAGAGAGATTTTACTTTGAAAATCACCTTTAAAACCTATAGAAATATGAAAAAAGTTTTGACACATTTGAATAGATATCACCATGAAACTTCCCCAGTTAATTAATTTGCATTAAGATATATTGTAATATTTTATTTTACAAATTAGGCACTATCTTATTAAATATGCGCTAATGTGCATTCATTTCCACAACATATGTGAACATTGGAACATTGGAAAGTCTTCTTTCAAGTTTTTTACAGAAGGGATTATATATATTTTGGATATGTCTATGTATCAATCCATAAATCCATCCAGAAAACACTGTCAACAGCCATAAAAAAACTATTTTCTTTCTTTAAAACATTACAGTACATCAATCAGGCTCTGAAGGATATCAAAACAAAGCCCTGTGCAGAATCCTTCAGAATATAGATAGAAAGTTTGGTGTGTGCTACTGAAATGATGATTTCTGGCTCAGAGTCTGAAAACAAAACCTTTGAAGATATGGATTGTTGACATTTTCAGGAGACTACAGGTGAAGATATTACAGTTTTTGCTGATTGGTTAGACACTGAAATCAAAAGTATTACACAATTATCAAAATCTTACAGTCGGGGAGCAACACATTGGGCCAGATGTGCACCGCCATAAGCACAATGTCAACCTCACACTTTGCAAAAAAAAATACACACAATTGTATAAATTAGACACAGAAGTATGTCATGATGTCACTTCCTTGCAATTCCAAAGCACTGACTGTCAAATGACGACACCTATGGGCCAACCTGGGAGACAACCACCGTTTGTGTAAAACACGTTATTGCTCAATTGTAGACACACCATTCAGGTTTA